>CM038705.1:3740990-3958490 GCA_021613375.1 Megaleporinus macrocephalus
AAAACTTGTATTGAGTAGGGGTAAAGATTTGGACTTTGTAGTAATCGAGTCAAGGTCAAGACCGAGACCAGGAGGGGTGGATGAGTCAAAAACTTTGAGACTTTTTAGTGGTAACATCAAGTTACCAAGACTTTGTAAATTAATAGTTGAAGTCAGTATAGAGACCAGCAGTGGCAAGTACGAGTCAAGATGGAGACTTTGTAGTTGCCGTGTCTTTGCAGTAGTTGAGTTCAAGACAAGACTGAGACTTTGTAGTAGTTGGGTCCAAGACAAGACTGAGATTTTGTAGTAGTTGAATCCAAGACAAGACTGAGACTTTGTAGTAGTCAAGTGAAAGACAAGACCAAGACTTTATAGTAATCCAATCCAAGACAAGTCTGAGACTTTGTAGTAATTGAGCCCAAGACAAAACTGAGATTTTGTAGTAGTCGAGTCCAAAACAAGACTGAGACTTTGTAGTAGTGAAGCCCAAAGCAATACAGAGACTTTGTAGAAGTCAAGTCAGAGACAAGACTGAGACTTGCAGTCTACCAGTCAAAGACAAGATGAAGACTTTGTAGTAGTCCAGTCAAAGACAAGACTGAGACTTGCAGTATATCAGTCAAAGACAAGATGAAGACATTGTAGTAGTCCAGTCAAAGACAAGATTAGACTTTGTGGTAGTCCAGTCAAACACAAGACAGAGACTTTATGGTAGTCCAGTCAAAGACAAGACCGAGACTTTGTAGTAGTCCAGTCAAACACAAGACAGAGACTTTGTAGTAGTCCAGTGAAAGACAAGACTGAGACTTTGTAATAGTCTAGTCAAACACAAGATGGAGACTTTGTAGTAGTTGCGTCAAAGACAAGCCCATGACTTGCAGTAGTCAAGTTGGAGTCAAGGCCGAGACCTTGTAGTAGTCGAATCCGAGACAAAACTGGGACTTCCAGTAGTCAAGTTTGAGTCAAGACTGAGACTTTGAAGTAGTCAAGTCCAAGACAAGACTGAGACTTTGAAGTAGTCAAGTCCAAGACAAGACTGAGACTTTGTTGTAGTTGGATTCAAGACAAGACCAAGACTTGCAGTAGTCAAGTTGGAGTCAAGGCCAAGACCTTGTAGTAGTCGAATTCCAGACAAGACTGAGACTTCATGGTAGTCCAGTCAAATAAAAGACTGGGACTTTGTAGTAGTTGAGTTTAAGACAAGACCAAGACTTACAGTAGTCAAGTTTGAGTCAAGATTGAAACTTTGTAGTTGTTGAGTCCAAGACAAGATTGAGACCAGAAGAGGTAAGTCTGAGCAAAGAGCAAGATTTTGTTGTGGTATATATTATATGGGTTTATAGCTAATTTCTTGTATAATTAATAATAACTTATTTATTCACCATTTGTTTATGCTATCATATTTTATGTTATTAGTATTTTAACTAATAAACCACATGAGACCCTGAGACCCCTGCAACTTCACCATAAATAAGGAAACTTTAGTTTATGAAGTTTTACTCTACCTGCCTATAACACCCCTTTTCATTAAATCACAGTACTGCATGGCCTCTGTTTGATCACAGCGTTTCATACCGGCGTATATTTCATTTACAGATTTTAACACAGGTAGTAAACCTGAAGGCTGTTAAACAGCAAGACAGACAGGGAGAGAGAGAGAGAGTGCGAGCCAGAGCCGGGGCGAGAGAGGCTGACAGTGTGCTATGTGCTGAGTAAAGAGGTGCAGAGAAAGCAAGGAGAACTTCACCACCCTTCCCAGCAGGCCACTGAAAGCTAAACCCCACCAGAGCCCCACCAGAGCCTTCTGAAGCCAGGCCTTTTCCATGGTTCCTGGAAACGGGACTTTGAACTTCTAGCAGCTCCACGGTGTCTCTCTCGTACTGGAAGAGGATGTTTAGGGGCCCTCCGAGAGCGAGGCAACGAGAGGAGTGAAGAATTTTATAGGCTGCTACTGTACTCCCTTAAAAAACACAGGTGCGAAGAGGGTCTTTGAAGTGATGCCATAGGAGGACCATTTCCTCAACCAACCTTTCAATGGAAGAACCTACCATCTCATTAAGAGATTAAGGGTTTTCAGGCCGAAGCAGAGGTTCCTCAACACTGGACTGGTACCAGGCAATGGACTGGGATGGGTCATTTTACTCCAGATTGTCTGGTCTGATTGTGTGATTCAGACTTTTTGATTGGATACACAGATTACGTAAATCAGAATTTTTCCCCATAGAGAATGAATGGGATGGAAAAGTGCACGCCAATCTACTGAACTTCTACTCAACCAACAGACACCTTTTTACATACACTGGCTTAGGGTGGACCCCCAACCATGACTCTAGTGTTCGTTTGACCCACACTCATCTCTTTGTCATTTTTTTTCCATCCCTCTTTTCCCCCCTTAGAGACCCATTCATTTTAGAGCTCCCTAAACATTATGGTTTTGTTAAACCTACAGCCTCCAAACTGCCTGTACTCACTCAAGCAGATCCCCAAACACACTGACCCGCACTCCTCTACTTGTTGTTTATTCAGCCCAACCTGGTGATCCGTAGATGTTTAGGAAACCCCTGTAATTATGCTATTCACACTTATTGGAATTTTTTTCCCATAGAGCTGGGGTATTTAATTAGAGTTCAATAAGGTCCAGTCAGAGGAAATTTCCTCAGTAACTTGTGTTATGATCCATATCCTGTATAGCCCAGTAGTTCTATCAGTATTTTATGTCAGCTGAAGATAAACCAAATTACAAATACCGTTTAGTATATTTCAACTATATTTACTGTTTTAAATGCTGAACTGAATAAGTTATTAATAGAACTTCAAATAAAAAGGTCTACATGAAAAAAACAGGATGCTTTTGAAAAAAAGTGCATCCTAAAGTGTTTATTTATAGAAAAAGTAAATAAAACGGGCGGTCTTGTTAACTCAGTTTCACATCTTGACCTGTAGGTTTGGAGCTGCCTGTGGGAGAAATAAACATATATGTCTCTCCATTACTGGTTGAAAAGTAGTTTTTTGCCATCTACTTTTCTTTTTTCTTGCTTTATCCTCCGACTGTGCACATATCGATCTGAGGAAAGCCATTGGTGATCTTACAATGCACGCGATTGGTCTGTGAGCCCATATACCGTATAGACAAGACAAGAAAAGCTCCGCTGCTTAAAAAAAAAACACAAAATGAAGTAGTTCTCAACGTTTTACTGCAGTCCGCCTATTAGTGACCCCTGCCATAGAGAATGAATGGAGTGGACGCCAATCAACTGAATTTCTGCTCGACTGACAGACAAGCATAATGTATATATATATATATATATATATATATATATATATATATATATATATATATATATATATATATATATACTACCGACTACCGCTAGTTTAGGATCACTTTAGAATTTCATTTTATGCAATTTTCATGCAATTCACAAACAATATTGTTCATTTCACAATGAATGTAAGTGTATCAGATGATTTTTAAAGAATAAAAATGTTTGTATTAAAGTCTATTTTTGTATAGCTTATTTTACATATAGTTATTATCAGTAATTCTCAGTCCTCTGTCTAAATCTCCTGGTACGACCACCAATCCAAGTTAAGGATGTTATTGGACTAATTGGTTGTTAGGACACTCTTGTTCAATTGTGATCACAGCTGAAAAACATTCTACTAATAAGTGAGTATAAAAGGGAACAACATTCTAGGTTAGTTTAGTATCTGAAGATCAGCAGTTGATGGCTCGCTGACCGACTCACAATGACCAGAAAGAAACAACTTTCTTTAGAAACCCGTCAGTCCATTGTTGTGTTAAAGAAGAAGATACTCCATTAAAACAAGAACATTTCACTGTGATCCCAAACTATTGAGCAGTAGTGTGTATATGTATATACCTCTTACAGAGTTTTAATATAATAACATACGTACGGAGTTCTACAGGTATAGACTGTAGTTCTTCAATCTTCAATGGTCAGGACCCCCACAGGAGGTCAGGTACTGATGCAGTGTGACCCTGATGTGGTCTCAGATATCAGGAAGCGTATTCATAACTATTTCAATGTAATAACTGTCTCTGAGGGAGCTTTCAGTGCTGGACGTCTGGTTCCATTCACCACCACTGTGCCCAGCTCAGTGATATCTGGCTGAGGAATTCTGATCTGCTTCTTATGAAACACGTGAAATGATCATAACATTTTCTCACACTTAATAAATGATTAATTTGGCCCGCCTTCGGGGTCCGCCAAGATGTCAGCGGCGTAAAGTAAACGAACGAGAGGCCCACGCTCATTAAAAAGGGGGTAGAGGAAATTCAAGCTGTCATTCGGAAAGAAGAACTGCTTCTGTGGCCCTTCCCTGCGACGCCGGCGGCTGTTTTCAGTTTTTTTCCCTCAAGCCGACGGTGGCCTGCGAGGAGCAGCACCTCCGCAGCCGTTTGGTGAATCATTAATAACGCTGGCCCCGACTCTGCCCTGCTGACCGCACGTCACTCCGTGTGTGTTTCTCACCGTAGGCCCATGTGTTTTGTGCATTAGTGGAGTTCGCTGGCAGGGTGGGGGTGCAGCGTCAGCAGGGCCTGTCGGTAAGCCCTCTCCCTCTGCAGCCAGTTTCCATCTGACACGCTCACCCCGGATCACTCACCATCACCTGGACGGCCTAGTTCTGAGCTCCTGACCACTGCGGTCAGTGGGATGTGGCTTGTTTGGACGCAACTTAACTAAGCATGCTTTAAAGTAGCCGGACCACCTTCGGAAAACCTGAGATTTCCAATAAAACACATCACACACCTTTCCGGGAATGTCATGACAACGGAAATGTCTGGAATTTCTAATGTGCAACCAACTTCTACGACTCAGCTTCAGAGAATTTTGGAGTGTGCTTTTCCAACATCAGTACCTGACCTCACTAACACTCAATCAAATCCTCACAGCAATGTTTAACATCAGTACCTGACCTCACTAACGCTCAATCAAATCCTCACAGCAATGTTCAACATCAGTACCTGACCTCACTAACACTCAATCAAATCCTCACAGCAATGTTCAGCATCAGTACCTGACCTCACTAACACTCAATCAAATCCTCACAGCAATGTTTAACATCAGTACCTGACCTCACTAACACTCAATCAAATCCTCACAGCAATGTTCAACATCAGTATCTGACCTCACTAACAATCAAATCCTCACAGCAATGTTCAGCATCGGTATCTGACCTCACTAACAATCAAATCCTCACAGCAATGTTCAACATCAGTACCTGACCTCACTAACACTCAATCAAATCCTCACAGCAATGTTCAACATCAGTACCTGACCTCACTAACACTCAATCAAATCCTCACAGCAATGTTCCACATCAGTACCTGACCTCACTAACACTCAATCAAATCCTCACAGCAATGTTCAACATCAGTACCTGACCTCACTAACACTCAATCGAATCCTCACAGCAATGTTCAACATCAGTACCTGACCTCACTAACACTCAATCAAATCCTCGCAGCAGTGTTCAACATCAGTACCTGACCTCACTAACACTCAATCAAATCCTCACAGCAATGCTCAACATCAGTACCTGCCCTCACTAACACTCAATCAAATCCTCACAGCAATGTTCAACATCAGTACCTGACCTCACTAACACTCAATCAAATCCTCACAGCAATGTTCAACATCAGTACCTGACCTCACTAACACTCAATCAAATCCTCACAGCAATGTTCAACATCAGTACCTGGCCTCAATAATATTCAATCAAATCCTCACAGCAATGTTCAACATCTGTACCTGATCTCACTAACGCTCAATCAAATCCTCACAGCAATGTTCAACATCAGTACCTGACCTCACTAACAATCAAATCCTTACAGCAATGTTCAACATCAGTACCTGACCTGACTAACAATCAAATCCTTACAACAATGTTCAACATCAGTACCTGACCTCACTAACAATCAAATCCTCACAGCAATGTTCAGCATCAGTATCTGACCTCACTAACAATCAAATCCTCACAGCAATGTTCAACATCAGTACCTGACCTCACTAACACTCAATCAAATCCTCACAGCAATGTTCAACATCAGTACCTGACCTCACTAACACTCAATCAAATCCTCACAGCAATGTTCAACATCAGTACCTGACCTCACTAACAATCAAATCCTTACAGCAATGTTCAACATCAGTACCTGACCTCACTAACAATCAAATCCTCACAACAATGTTCAACATCAGTATCTGACCTCACTAACACTCAATCAAATCCTCACAGCAATGTTCAACATCAGTATCTGACCTCACTAGCACTCAATCAAAACTTAGTTTTGGAAGTAACACTGGTGTCCACAAACCTTTGGACAAGATCATGTCTGTAATAAGGGCGGTGCTTCCGGCTGGAATATTTCTGTAAGAGCCGGTTCACAGTTTAGCTGTGTTATTATTCCGAAGCCGTGAAAAAGAGCTACGAAGGAGGAAAAGTGATCCAGGAGTGGTGGAGCGTATTCACTCTACTTATTTTCGTAGCAGAAGAGAAAATGACTCGGTTAAGGAAGATGACCTGCTGTGATAATATCCCTCAGCAGATCTCCTCCAGGCCCTGGAGCCGAGCATGGTTCAGGAGAGGACGATCCCACTCACGCAGGTTTCCCAGAGCGCTCGGAGAAGTTGGGAGGGAAGAAAGGCGGGATGATTTTTCACAAATCATCGCTCACGCTCTGCCAAGAGTGAGTCACAAAGCCTTTACTCTAATGAGTCAGTGGAGCGGGGATTCTGCTCGTTGCGCGCTGGAAGTTCTACGAGTTAAAAACACCAAAAAACACCAAACAAGACGTAAACAATGTGAGTGCGAGTGTAGTGCACGCCCCCTGGTGGTAAATCTCTATCCAAACAATACGACTATCATAAACACATCATCCTTCGATTCCCGGTACCGGTGGTTCTTTGTGGAGCTGCATGTTCTCCCCGTGCTTGAGTGGGTTCCTCCGGGTACTCATAACCTTGGTCAGATGTTTAGTTGCATCAGTTTTTAAAAATATATCGGCGCTGTCCAATGAAAAACAGGTACTTCCAAAATTACAACTTTTACAGGAGAAGCCATAAACCTTCTTTACTTTTAATGTAAGTCAGTGGAACCGGAATGTTTTCCAAGTTATTTTGGGGCATTTCTATTGGTCCACTCATCATGAAACTAAAATGTAAACGACAGCTGCTCCATTTTTGCATTGGATTGGAAAATAAAATTAAAATAATAAAATAAAAATCAACAAAAAATGGAGATTTTTCTTTGGAGACCAGCGATATATAAAATACAATACAAATACATAGTACACACATACATACATCAAACCCAGACTGAGTCCTAAACACCTCCGTATCCCTACATAGTACATACATACATACATCAAACCCAGACTGAGTCCCAAACACCTTCATATCCCTACATAGTACATACATACATACATCAAACCCAGACTGAGTCCCAAACACCTCCATATCCCTACATAGTACATACATACATACATCAAACCCAGACTGAGTCCCAAACACCTCCATATCCCTACATAGTACATACATACATACATCAAACCCAGACTGAGTCCCAAACACCTCCATATCCCTACATAGTACATACATACATACATCAAACCCAGACTGAGTCCCAAACACCTCCATATCCCTACATAGTACATACATACATACATCAAACCCAGACTGAGTCCCAAACACCTCCATATCCCTACATAGTACATACATACATACATCAAACCCAGACTGAGTCCCAAACACCTCCATATCCCTACATAGTACATACATACATACATCAAACCCAGACTGAGTCCTAAACATCTCCATATCCCTACATAGTACATACATACATACATCAAACCCAGACTGAGTCCCAAACACCTCCATATCCCTACATAGTACATACATACATCAAACCCAGACTGAGTCCCAAACACCTCCATATCCCTACATAGTACATACATACATACATCAAACCCAGACTGAGTCCTAAACATCTTCATATCCCTACATAGTACATACATACATACATCAAACCCACACTGAGTCCCAAACACCTCCATATCCCTACATAGTACATACATACATCAAACCCAGACTGAGTCCCAAACACCTCCATATCCCTACATAGTACATACATATATACATACATCAAACCCAGACTGAGTCCCAAACACCTCCGTATCCCTACATAGTACATACATACATACATACATCAAACCCAGACTGAGTCCCAAACACCTCCATATCCCTACATAATACATACATACATCAAACCCAGACTGAGTCCCAAACACCTCCATATCCCTACATAGTACATACATACATCAAACCCAGACTGAGTCCCAAACACCTCCATATCCCTACATAGTACATACATACATACATCAAACCCAGACTGAGTCCCAAACACCTCCATATCCCTACATAGTACAAACATACATCAAACCCAGACTGAGTCCCAAACACCTCCATATCCCTACATAGTACATACATATATACATACATCAAACCCAGACTGAGTCCCAAACACCTCCGTATCCCTACATAGTACATACATACATACATACATGCATCAAACCCAGACTGAGTCCCAAACACCTCCATATCCCTACATACTACATACATACATCAAACCCAGACTAAATCCCAAACACCTCCATATCCCTACATAGTACATACATACATCAAACCCAGACTGAGTCCCAAACACTTCCATATCCCTACATAGTACATACATACATACATCAAACCCAGACTGAGTCCCAAACACCTCCGTTTCCCTACATAGTACATACATACATACATACATCAAACCTAGACTGAGTCCCAAACACCTCCGTATCCCTACATAGTACATACATACATCAAACCCAGACTGAGTCCCAAACACCTCCGTATCCCTACATAGTACATACATACATCAAACCCAGACTGAGTCCCAAACACCTCCATATCCCTACATAGTACATACATACATACATCAAACCCAGACTGAGTCCCAAACACCTCCATATACCTACATAGTACATACATACATCAAACCTAGACTGAGTCCCAAACACCTCCATATCCCTACATAGTACATACATATATACATACATCAAACCCAGACTGAGTCCCAAACACCTCCGTATCCCTACATAGTACATACATACATACATCAAACCCAGACTGAGTCCCAAACACCTCCATATCCCTACATAATACATACATACATCAAACCCAGACTGAGTCCCAAACACCTCCATATCCCTACATAGTACATACATACATCAAACCCAGACTGAGTCCCAAACACCTCCATATCCCTACATAGTACATACATACATCAAACCCAGACTGAGTCCCAAACACCTCCATATCCCTACATAGTACATACATACATACATCAAACCCAGACTGAGTCCTAAACATCTTCATATCCCTACATAGTACATACATACATACATCAAACCCAGACTGAGTCCCAAACACCTCCAAATCCCTACATAGTACATACATACATCAAACCCAGACTGAGTCCCAAACACCTCCATATCCCTACATAGTACATACATATATACATACATCAAACCCAGACTGAGTCCCAAACACCTCCGTATCCCTACATAGTACATACATACATACATACATCAAACCCAGACTGAGTCCCAAACACCTCCATATCCCTACATAATACATACATACATCAAACCCAGACTGAGTCCCAAACACCTCCATATCCCTACATAGTACATACATACATCAAACCCAGACTGAGTCCCAAACACCTCCATATCCCTACATAGTACATACATACATACATCAAACCCAGACTGAGTCCCAAACACCTCCATATCCCTACATAGTACATACATACATCAAACCCAGACTGAGTCCCAAACACCTCCATATCCCTACATAGTACATACATATATACATACATCAAACCCAGACTGAGTCCCAAACACCTCCGTATCCCTACATAGTACATACATACATACATACATGCATCAAACCCAGACTGAGTCCCAAACACCTCCATATCCCTACATAATACATACATACATCAAACCCAGACTGAGTCCCAAACACCTCCATATCCCTACATAGTACATACATACATCAAACCCAGACTGAGTCCCAAACACTTCCATATCCCTACATAGTACATACATACATACATCAAACCCAGACTGAGTCCCAAACACCTCCATATCCCTACATAGTACATACATACATACATCAAACCCAGACTGAGTCCCAAACACCTCCGTATCCCTACATAGTACATACATACATCAAACCCAGACTGAGTCCCAAACACCTCCGTATCCCTACATAGTACATACATACATCAAACCCAGACTGAGTCCCAAACACCTCCATATCCCTACATAGTACATACATACATACATCAAACCCAGACTGAGTCCCAAACACCTCCATATACCTACATAGTACATACATACATCAAACCCAGACTGAGTCCCAAACACCTCCATATCCCTACATAGTACATACATACATACATCAAACCCAGACTGAGTCCCAAACACCTCCATATCCCTACATAGTACATACATACATACATCAAACCCAGACTGAGTCCCAAACACCTCCGTATCCCTACATAGTACATACATACATACATCAAACCCAGACTGAGTCCCAAACACCTCCATATCCCTACATAATACATACATACATCAAACCCAGACTGAGTCCCAAACACCTCCTATCCCTACATAGTACATACATACATCAAACCCAGACTGAGTCCCAAACACCTCCATATCCCTACATAGTACATACATACATCAAACCCAGACTGAGTCCCAAACACCTCCATATCCCTACATAGTACATACATATATACATACATCAAACTCAGACTGAGTCCCAAACACCTCCATATCCCTACATAGTACATACATACATACATCAAACCCAGACTGAGTCCCAAACACCTCTGTTTCCCTACATAGTACATACATACATACATACATCAAACCCAGACTGAGTCCCAAACACCTCCATATCCCTACATAGTACATACATACATACATCAAACCCAGACTGAGTCCCAAACACCTCCATATCCCTACATAGTACATACATACATACATCAAACCCAGACTGAGTCCCAAACACCTCCGTTTCCCTACATAGTACATACATACATACATACATCAAACCCAGACTGAGTCCCAAACACCTCCGTTTCCCTACATAGTACATACATACATACATACATCAAACCCAGACTGAGTCCCAAACACCTCCATATCCTACATAGTACATACATACTACATCAAACCCAGATGAGTCCAATAACACCTCATATCCTACATAGTACATACATATATACATACATCAAACTCAGATGAGTCCCAAACACCTCCATTCCCTACATAGAACTACATACATACATCAAACCCAGACTGAGTCCCAAACACCTCCGTTTCCCTACATAGTACATACATAATACATACATCAAACCCAGACTGAGTCCCAAACTCCATATCCTACATAGTACATACATACATCAAACCCAGACTGAGTCCCAAACACCTCCGTATCCCTACATAGTACATACATCATACATCAAACCAGACTGAGTCCCAAACACTCCATATCCTACATAGTACATACATACATACATCAAACCAAGACTGAGTACCAAACACCTCCATATCCCTACATAGTACATACATACATACATCAAACCAGACTGAGTCCAAACACCTCCGTTTCCCTACATAGTACATCATACATACATACATCAAACCAGACTGAGTCCCAAACACCTCCGTTTCCCTACATAGTACATACATACATACATACATCAAACCAGACTGAGTCCCAAACACCTATATCCCTACATAGTACATACATACATACATCAAACCCAGACTGAGTCCCAAACACCTCCATATCCCTACATAGTACATACATATATACATACATCAAACTCAGACTGAGTCCCAAACACCTCCATATCCCTACATAGTACATACAACTACATCAAACCAGACTGAGTCCCCAAACACCTCCGTTTCCCTACATAGTACATACATACATACATAATCAAACCCAGACTGAGTCCCAAAACCTCCATATCCCTACTAGTAATACATACATACATCAAACCCAGACTGAGTCCCAAACACCTCCATATACCTACATAGTACATACATACATACATCAAACCAGACTGAGTCCCAAACACCTCCATATCCCTACATAGTACATACATACATACATCAAACCCAGACTGAGTCCAAACACCTCCGTTTTCCTACATAGTACATACATACATACATACATAACAGACTGAGTCCCAAACACCTCCGTTTCCCTACATAGTACATACATACATACATACATCAAACCCAGACTGAGTCCCAAACACCTCCATATCCCTACATAGTACATACATACATACATCAAACCCAGACTGAGTCCCAAACACCTCCATATCCCTACATAGTACATACATATATACATACATCAAACTCAGACTGAGTCCCAAACACCTCCATATCCCTACATAGTACATACATACATACATCAAACCCAGACTGAGTCCCAAACACCTCCGTTTCCCTACATAGTACATACATACATACATACATCAAACCCAGACTGAGTCCCAAACATCTCCAGACTGAGCCCCAAACATCTCCATATCCCTACATAGTACATACATACATCAAACCCAGACTGAGTCCCAAACACCTCCGTATCACTACATAGTACATACATACATACATCAAACCCAGACTGAGTCCCAAACACCTCCATATCCCTACATAGTACATACATACATACATCAAACCCAGACTGAGTCCCAAACACCTCCATATCCCTACATAGTACATACATACATACATCAAACCCAGACTACGTCACTCTATGCTCATAGAATCAATTTTAAATTGGAAAGAGATGCAAAATTAGAAGTATTTTTATCAATGCTTGCAATTCTTTTCGGACCCCATATTGAATATTGTGTATCAACACTGTCCAAAGAAAAACGAGTATCTCCAAAGTGCTAACTTTACAGCCCTGTTTTTGAATGTCTAAGTAAACTTCACTTGAACAAATGTGAAGAATGTGAACCGCGGCTGACAGACGAAACCCCCGTGTTTGTTTTCATTTCTGTAATTGTTGTACTTTCTCCTCGTTCACGTCATCAGTCACCCGATTATTACAGCGCGCTCGGTGAAAAGGCGAGGCAGGTAGACACCTAAGATCTTCTCGAGCCTTTAAATCACCATGGCTAATAAATTTGTGAGCTAAATGACTTCTTGGCCTCTGGCGTATATCACGGGACGGAGCAGAGCGAAGGCCGGAATCCTCTCGAGGACGCAGGAATGCTTCTGTTCATAACTGTGATTTGTGGACAGGCCGGCCAGTGGAGCGGGGCTCGTGTTGGGAGCACAGGTTCAGCAGGAACACAATGATATTTCACCTGCAGAGATATAAATAAAGAGAGTTTTAAAAAAAGAAAAAAACACCAGCATTTAAATTGCTGGACTATGAAGTGACCCTAAGTGTCCAACAGCGTGTATGGTCTCCCAGTGTCTGTGTGGAGTGTGTATGGTCTCCCAGTGTCTGTGTGGAGTGTGTATAGTCTCCCAGTGTCTGTGTGGAGTTTGTATGGTCTCCCAGTGTCTGTGTGGAGTATTTATGGTCTCCCAGTGTCTGTGTGGGGAGTGTATGGTCTCCCAGTGTCTGTGTGGAGATTGTATGGTCTCCCAGTGTCTGTGTGGAGTGTGTATGGTCTCCCAGTGTCTGTGTGGAGTATGTATGGTCTCCCAGTGTCTGTGTGGAGTGTGTATGGTCTCCCAGTGTCTGTGTGGAGTGTGTATAGTCTCCCAGTGTCTGTGTGGAGTTTGTATGGTCTCCCAGTGTCTGTGTGGAGTGTGTATGGTCTCCCAGTGTCTGTGTGGAGAGTGTATGGTCTCCCAGTGTCTGTGTGGAGTATTTATGGTCTCCCAGTGTCTGTGTGGAGTTTGTATGGTCTCCCAGTGTCTGTGTAGAGTGTGTATGGTCTCCCAGTGTCTGTGTGGAGAGTGTATGGTCTCCCAGTGTCTGTGTGGAGTGTGTATAGTCTCCCGGTGTCTGTGTGGAGTGTGTATGGTCTCCCAGTGTCTGTGTGGAGAGTGTATGGTCTCCCGGTGTCTGTGTGGAGTCTGTATGGTCTCCCAGTGTCTGTGTGGAGTGTGTATGGTCTCCCAGTGTCTGTGTGGAGTGTGTATAGTCTCCCAGTGTCTGTGTGGAGTTTGTATGGTCTCCCAGTGTCGGTGTGGAGTGTGTATGGTCTCCCAGTGTCTGTGTGGAGTGTGTATGGTCTCCCAGTGTCTGTGTGGAGAGTGTATGGTCTCCCGGTGTCTGTGTGGAGTGTGTATGGTCTCCCAGTGTCTGTGTGGTGTTTGTATGGTCTCCCAGTGTCTGTAAGGAGTTTGTATGATCTCCCAGTGTCTGTGTGGAGGGTGTGTAGACTCCCAGTGTCTGTGTGGAGTGTGTATGGTCTCCCAGTGTCTGTGTGGTGTTTGTATGGTCTCCCAGTGTCTGTAAGGAGTTTGTATGATCTCCCAGTGTCTGTGTGGAGTTTGTATGGTCTCCCAGTGTCTGTAAGGAGTTTGTATGATCTCCCAGTGTCTGTGTGGAGAGTGTATGGTCTCCCAGTGTCTGTGTAGAGTGTGTATAGTCTCCCGGTGTCTGTGTGGAGTGTGTATGGTCTCCCAGTGTCTGTGTGGAGTGTGTATAGTCTCCCGGTGTCTGTGTGGAGTGTGTATGGTCTCCCAGTGTCTGTGTGGAGAGTGTATGGTCTCCCAGTGTCTGTGTGGAGTGTGTATAGTCTCCCGGTGTCTGTGTGGAGTGTGTATGGTCTCCCAGTGTCTGTAAGGAGTTTGTATGATCTCCCAGTGTCTGTGTGGAGAGTGTATGGTCTCCCAGTGTCTGTGTAGAGTGTGTATAGTCTCCCGGTGTCTGTGTGGAGTGTGTATGGTCTCCCAGTGTCTGTGTGGAGTGTGTATAGTCTCCCGGTGTCTGTGTGGAGTGTGTATGGTCTCCCAGTGTCTGTGTGGAGAGTGTATGGTCTCCCGGTGTCTGTAAGGAGTTTGTATGATCTCCCAGTGTCTGTGTGGAGTTTGTACGGTCTCCCAGTGTCTGTGTGGAGGGTGTGTGTACTCCCAGTGTCGGTGTGGAGTCTGTATGGTCTCCCAGTGTCTGTGTGAAGCCTGTATGGTCTCCCAGTGTCTGTGTGGAGTGTGTATGGTCTCCCAGTGTCTGTGTGGAGTGTTTATGGATTCCCAGTGTCTGTGCGGAGTCTGTATGGTCTCCCAGTGTCTGTGTGGAGGGTGTTTGGTCTCCCAGTGTCTGTAAGGAGTTTGTATGATCTCCCAGTGTCTGTGTGGAGAGTGTATGGTCTCCCAGTGTCTGTGTGGAGTGTGTATGGTCTCCCAGTGTCTGTGTGGAGTGTGTATGGTCTCCCAGTGTCTGTGTGGAGTGTGTATGGTCTCCCAGTGTCTGTGTGGAGTGTGTATGGTCTCCCAGTGTCTGTGTGGAGTGTGTATGGTCTCCCAGTGTCTGTGTGGAGTTTGTATGGTCCTCCAGTGTCTGTGTGGAGTTTGTATGGTCCTCCAGTGTCTGTGTGGAGTGTGTATGGTCTCCCAGTGTCTGTGTGGAGTGTGTATGGTCTCCCAGTGTCTGTGTGGAGTGTGTATGGTCTCCCAGTGTCTGTGTGGAGTTTCTACGGTCTCCCAGTGTCTGTGTGGAGTGTGTATGATCTCCCAGTGTCTGTGTGGAGTCTGTATGGTCTCCCAGTGTCTGTGTGGTGTTTGTATGGTCTCCCAGTGCCTGTGTGGTGTTTGTATGGTCTCCCAGTGTCTGTGTGGAGTGTGTATGATCTCCCAGTGTCTGTGTGGAGTCTGTATGGTCTCCCAGTGTCTGTGTGGAGTTTGTATGGTCTCCCAGTGTCTGTGTGGTGTTTGTATGGTCTCCCAGTGTCTGTGTGGTGTTTGTATGATCTCCCAGTGTCTGTGTGGAGAGTGTATGGTCTCCCAGTGTCTGTGTGGTGTTTGTATGGTCTCCCAGTGTCTGTGTGGTGTTTGTATGGTCTCCCAGTGTCTGTGTGGAGTGTGTATGGTCTCCCAGTGTCTGTGTGGAGTCTGTATGGTCTCCCAGTGTCTGTGTGGAGTGTGTATGGTCTCCCAGTGTCTGTGTGGAGTGTGTATGGTCTCCCAGTGTCTGTGTGGAGTTTGATTTGTCTCCCAGTGTCTGTGTGGAGTGTGTATGGTCTCCCAGTGTCTGTGTGGAGTGTGTATGGTCTCCCAGTGTCTGTGTGGAGTGTGTACAGTCTCCCAGTGTCTGTGTGGAGTTTGTACGGTCTCCCAGTGTCTGTGTGGAGTCTGTATGGTCTCCCAGTGTCTGTGTGGAGTGTGTATGGTCTCCCAGTGTCTGTGTGGAGTCTGTATGGTCTCCCAGTGTCTGTGAGGAGTCTGTATGGTCTCCCAGTGTCTGTGTGGCGTCTCTATGGTCTCCCACTGTCTGTGTGGAGTGTGTATGATCTCCCAGTGTCTGTGTGGAGTGTGTATGGTCCCCCACTGTCTGTGTGGAGTTTGTATGGTCTTCTAGTGTCTGTATGGAGTTTGTATGGTCTCCTAGTGTCTGTGTGGAGTGTGTATGGTCTCCCAGTGTCTGTGTGGCGTCTCTATGGTCTCCCAGTGTCTGTGTGGAGTCTCTATGGTCTCCCAGTGTCTGTGTGGAGTCTGTATGGTCTCCCAGTGTCTGTGTGAAGATTGTTTTTTTCCCCCAGTGTCTGTGTGCGGTTTGTATGGTCTCCCAGTGTCTGTGTGGGGTTTGTATGGTCTCCCAGTGTCTCTGTGGAGTTTGTATGGTCTTCTAGTGTCTGTATGGAGTTTGTATGGTCTCCCAGTGTCTGTGTGGAGCTTTACTGGAAGAGACTAAAAACCCATTGGGCCTTTTTATACAATGTAGTCACAAATGATTGATTACGTTTCAATTGTGAGCCACAAAGTGCAGCAAATAGTGCAGCATTCATAAGCATTCATTTTGTTAGGATTTTTTTCAGGATTCACAGATTTCAAATCAACAGTTATCAGAGTAAATAGCTAGCAATGCTAGTTGAGTACCCTTAGTCTCCATCAAATTTGCTGATAAGGTTTTGAAGAATGGAATTTCATTTATTCAAACTGAACACTTTCTCCAAATATAGCTTTGACTATAGATGATTATGGGATTTTGGCCTAATGAATACAATTAAAAATCTATCAGATCTGTGAAGTAAAGCAGAAGTGGAAAGAAAACTGAATATTAAGACTGATTTGTATTAGCATGTCTCAGCTGAAGGGTTTTCTTATGTGTCACTGCAGTCTTTTGGCACTTGACGCTTATGGGGATTTCCACAAACCTCTTGAATACGCTGAGCGTGACAAGAAATGAAAAAAGAAAGGAAATTGAAGGTTCTGGAACATGTCATAGAGACCCAATATTTATATACTGTGGATGGTTCCAACTGCTGAGGCATATAGAGAAAGAACGGACAGCATCCAACTACTGATCACCACAGAGCTGAATACAGTGTAAGTGGCAATACAGTACTGAAAAGCAGTAAGCAATTGAAGTAAGCAATTGATTTTTATCACAAATTAATATTTTAATTAAAGATTAGATCAATTACCTAGTAAAGGTGAGGCAACTGGTGTTCCAGTGTTTTTACAATAAGCTCATGTTACATTTTACAAGTTAAGAGAAAGTGTAGATGACGAGCAGTGTTAGATTCCACCTATATATTAGATACTTTAGCGCCATCATGTGGGCTTCTTGTGTCATCAGCTTCAGATCAGTGATGGTTAGCACAAACACAATGCAGATGCCTTAATAATGTTACTAATAAATAAAAAAAATATACTTTTTACCTTCCGCAGAGCCACCAAGAACTATATATATATATATATATATATACATATATATATATATATATATATATATATAATATATATAATATATATATATATATATATATATATATATACACTTCTGCTCAAAAGTTTAGGATCATAGTGAAATGTTCTTGTTTTAATGGAGTATCTTCTTCCTTAACACAACAATGGACTGACGGGTCTCTAAAGAAAGTTGTTTCTTTCTGGTCATTGTGAGTCGGTCAGCAAGCCATCAACTGCTGATCTTCAGATACTAAACTAACCTAGAATGTTGTTCCCTTTTATACTCACTTATTAGTAGAATGTTTTTCAGCTGTGATCACAATTGATCAAGAGTGTCCTAACAACCAATTAGTCCAATAACATCCTTAACTTGGATTGGTGGTCGTACCAGGAGATTTAGACAGAGGACTGAGAATTGCTGATAATAGAACTATACGCTAAATAAGCCTCTATACAAAAATAGACTTTAATACAAACATTTTTATTCTTTAAAAATCATCTGATACACTTACATTAATTGTGAAATGAACAATATTGTTTGTGAATTGCATGAAATGAAATTCTAAAGTGATCCTAAACATTTGAGCGGTAGTGTATTAATATATAATAGTGGATTTGCAGTCATATAACTGTAGTCTTCAAATCATCATTACAGTTGAGAGAACTGATTACTCAAACGACAGACATTTGGAAAATATAGAATCTATGGTTTATTTATGATTTTATTCCACAGCTGAGATACAAGTTAGTACTAGTACTAATACTAGTTGGCAAATACAGAAATTAGGCAGATAATAACATAACTTAATAAATAACATTACTTCTTGCAAGCTGAACATCTCATTGCAATCCTATAGTCTTCAAAACTTCATTACAGTGGAGAGAAGTAATTACTTAAACCACAGAAATGACTCAGAGGTAGAAATCAACAAGCATAAAGCTAACAAAGTCCGCCTAGCTTACCTCAGTTTTTCTCTGCCTCTTTTTCTGACTAAAAAAACATTTAGATCTTTATGATTATGTTTCTGAGGTACGAGTTAAGCTATTTCTAGCTTAGCTATATTTATTGGCCTCATGCTCACTGGCTAGGCTAACAAATATATTTGGTGCTCTGAGTTAACCTACTTCACCTCAGTTTGGCCTTTTCTTCTGACTAAAATATATATAAAAAAAAACATTTAGTGCTAATAAATACATAAAATCTTTATGATTATGTTACACGGCTGAGGTACGAGTTATGCTAGGGCTAGCTCGGCTATATTTATTGGCCTTCAGCTTATTGGCTAGGCTAACAAGCTATTTGGTGCTCTGAGTTCGCCTACAGTTTGGCCCCTTATTTCTGACTAAAATATTAAAAAATATTTAGTGCTGCTAAAAATATGAAATCACTGTTTTCATTATAATTATGTTCCACAGCTGAAATACAAGTTACTCTAATGCTAGCTTGGCTATTTTTATTGGCCTACAGCTCATTGGCTAGGCTAGTTGTCAGTACGTATTGACACCATAAGGATTCCCAATGATTGCATGATATGATGAGAAGATCATCATATATTCTTTTTATAATACTGCATAACACGACAAATAACATGTACGACTCTAGTTTAAGGCCAAAATGATCCTTTCCATGTGTCAGATTTTCCTTTTATTAACAATAAAAAGTTGACTAGCATCATCTGCTAGGAGTATTGATTTTGCAGAACATGGTCTTGATAATATTTAATTGCCGTTCTTAGTATCTCCAAAACCGCAACTTTACAGGAGACTTTATATTTTTCCATATATAATGCACAATAATGCAGAGTTATCTTAAGAATGAAGCCATTCAAGAACAAAACCCAACAGAGGGCGCTGTTGACTCCCAATGACTTGGAATCAGTACAGTAAAAAAAAAATCAGTACAGAAATTAATGTTTCTTATAATATACAACACATTACAAATAAAATTCAGTTTTAATCATCAATAATCATTCAAATGTTAGAATGTTCTGGTAACTGCTATAAATTAAAAGGCCTATATACACATTCTGGCAAATATATATATATATATATATATATATATATATATATATATATATATATATATATGTTTATTGTATTGCATTATACAATTTTATTAGCACTAGACAGAAATCTCATGTATTTATTACAGTACAATCATAACAGTATTACAATCCCAATATCTACAGTGAATACAATACAGTAGGAGATACTGCTGATATTTACAACATACATTTATTTTTTTAAAAGGAATATATATATATATATATATATATATATATATATATATATATATATATATATATATATATATATATATATATATATATATATATATATGTTAATAGTGTGTGTTGTGCTGGTGTGAGTGGATAAGACATAGCAGTGCTGCTGCTGCTGGAGTGTTTAAACACCTCTGTGTCACTGCTGGACTGAGAATCGTCCACCAACCAAAACTATCCGGACAGCAGTGTCCTGTGGGTGGGTCTGTGTCCACTGATGAAGGACTAGAGGAACACAAACTGTGCAGCAGCAGATGAGCTACTGTCTCTGACTTTACATCTACAAGGTGGACCAGCAAGTAGTAGGAGTGTCTAATAGAGCGTGCCTGATCCACTCACACCACCACTACCATGTCAGTATCATTGAAGTGCTAAGAATGAGCCACCTCCCTAATAGTATCTGCTCTGTGGGGGTCCTGATCATTAAAGAACAGAGTAATAAAGTATACAGAGAATCAGATGAACTACAGTCTGTAAGTGGAGCTCCTGTATGGTCAGTGGAGTGCTGATACAGTGTGTGTAGATACAAGGAGGTGTGGTTTAATATATATATATATTTATATATATATATATATTTATATTTATATATATATATTATATATGCATTTTCTATTACAGTATGGAATACAGAATATTTACTATTTACAAACAATTTCTATGCTGCGTTCTTCACCTTCTCAGCCATCTCCACCGAGTGGTGTAGAGAAAGTTCCCTCTCCATAAACATCCTCTGCTGCTCGCTGCTGGCCAGCCGACAGGTCAGCCAGGTGGACAGAGTGCAGCCCCCGATGCCGATGCAGGCCAGAGAGAGCGAGGCCAGGTACAGGGAGGGTAGAGTGTCCCTTTGCCTCGACACCGCCCGCACAAACTGAATGTTCAGGATTCCCCCGATAAGCCCACAGATACAGCAGGCCGAGAACAAGATCATCTGGACAGACGAGGAACAGAAATCTGTCACAATTCTATTAGGATTAGGATTACGTTTTTGGTTGAGGCTAGGTTTAGGGTAAGGGTCAGGATTAGGGCCAAGATGGAGGTCAGAATTATGTTTTGGGTTGAAGTTAGGGTCAGGGTAAGGGCCAGGCTGAGGGTCAGGATTAAGGTTTTGAGTTGCAGTTATGGTTAGGGTGAGGGTTAGGATTAGGTTTTAAAATACAGTCATGGTTAGGGACAGAATTAGGGCCCGGGTGAGGGTTAGGATTACGTTTTTGGTTAAGGTTAGAGTCAGGAATAGGGCCAAGCTGAGGGTTAGGATTAAGTTTCGGTTAAGGGTAGGGTAAGGCCCAGGGTCAGGGTTAGGTTTTGCATGAGGTCAGGTTTTTGGTTAAGGTTAAGGGTAGGGACAGGTTTAAGGTTAGGGTGAGGGTTAGGATTAAGTTTTTTTATGGGTTAAGATTAGGGTTAGGATTAAAGCCAGTGGGAGTGTAAGGATTAGTTTTTAAATTGCAGTTATGTTTAGAGTCAGATTTAAGGCCAGGGTGAGAATTAGGATTAAGTTTTTGGTTGAAGTTAAGGTTAGGGTTAGTATTAGGGCCAGGATGAGGGTTAGGGTTAGGTTTAGGGTTAAATTAAAAGCCCGGCTCAGGATTAAGGCCAGGGTAAGGATTAGGATAAAGGTTTTGGTCGAGGTTAAGATTAGGGTTAGGGTCAGGATTAGGGCCAGGCTGGAGGTCATTAGAGTTAGGTTTAGAGACTGTCTGAGGTTTAGAATTAAGGTTTTGAGTTGCAGGCCCAGAGTCAGAGTTAGAATTATGTTTTCTGGGTTAAGATTAAGGTTAGTGTCAGGATTAGATCTTTTCCAGTCTATTTTCCAGATTTGAACATCATCAACATTCACTATAAACTCAGGTAAGTGAAATGTCTACATATGTGTTATAGACATGGTGACCTCTGGTTCCATTCATTAGCACTGTAAAGAAACCTAAGCGTCTGCAAGCAACCATTTCACACCAAATCATTCTGAATGCCTCTGTTGGGTCAGTAGTATTCATGTAAGATGTAACTTACTGTGAGGCCCGTCCTCTTCTTGGCACAGAGTAGTCCACATAGTCCACACAGCAGGAACTGGTGACCAACACAAAGACATCAATGTTAACCAGATTAATTTACAACAACCAGTACAGCTCAGCAGGTGCAATGCTTGAAAGTATATAGTACTACAGTCCAGGTTCAGTCGAGTGGAATCTAGAGCTAATGTTAATGTTACTATCAGACATGATCTGTTACACTTATAATCAAAAAAGCATAACATTACTGCCTTGATTCTCCTGGAAGTAGTACACTGTATGATATACTGTGAAATAGTACATAAACAATAAGAGATGTAAAGTTTATGGACACAGTAGTATCGCTATTAGACACTCCTACTACTTGCTGGTCCACCTTGTAGATGTAAAGTCAGAGACAGTAGCTCATCTGCTGCTGTACAGTTTGTGTTCCTCTAGTCCTTCATCAGTGGACACAGGACGCCGCCCACAGGACACTGTTACTTGCGTAAGCATCCAGCTGTGCAGGTAAGGATTAAGCCTGGTCCATTTTAGTCAATGTTATGCTTCATGTCTGAGCAGAGCACAACACTGACATTCCCACATTCCAGGATGGTGACTGTAGGGTTTCTATGTTTTGTACACAATTCAAATCACTGTAAGATAAAAGAGTGGTTGATTGTAGAGTCTCAGATGGTGTTTACAGTGGTGGTGTTTACAGTGGTGGTGGTGGTGTTTACAGTGGTGGGGATGGTGTTTACAGTGGTGGTGGTGGTGTTTACAGTGGTGGTGGTGGTGATGGTATTAACAGTGGTGGTGATGGTGTTTACAGTGGTGGTGATGGTGTTTACAGTGGTGGGGATGGTGTTTACAGTGATGGTGGTGGTGTTTACAGTGGTGGTGGTGGTGGTGGTGTTTACAGTGGTGGTGATGTTTATAGTCGTGGTGGTGATGTTTACAGTGGTGGTGGTGGTGGTGTTTACAGTGGTGGTGGTGTTTACAGTGGTGGTGGTGGTGTTTACAGTGGTGGTGGTGGTGTTTACAGTGGTGGTGGTGATGTTTATAGTCGTGGTGGTGATGTTTACAGTGGTGGTGGTGATGTTTACAGTGGTGGTGGTGGTGGTGTTTACAGTGGTGGTGATGGGAACCAGGGGTCTCCATGTCTACAACACAATTATACACATTTTATTTACTTTCAAACCCACCAGTGAACCTACACTGAGCATTTATATGAAATGTTGATGATGGCAAAATAGTGTTAACTCATAAAACAGCGAGTGTGTTTACATGTACAGAAAATCTGATTTGGTCTGCAATTCATTCACTGCGCTTACAATCACTTGAGTATTCAGATAATCAGTAAACTCTGGGTCTGCATGAGTCAGGCAGTCAATAACCTCACTGAATAAGACGTGATGAAAAAATATTATTAAAATAAAACATTATGCTTCAGATCATAGCTGGAGTCATTTAACCTAAAATATGAACATCCATATATATGCTGAGAAATTATATATAGGCTGAGAAATCAGACAGAGAGTAAGAGTATATACACACTAAGATCTAAAAGAAAGCAAAGTAAGATTTTATATACACTAAGAAATCTGATCTAGGAAATCAGATAAAAGAGTATATATACACTGAGTAATCTAAAAGAAATCAGTGTAAGAATATATATACACACTGAGAAATCTGAAAATCAGAGTAACAGTATATATACACTGAGAAATCAAACAAAGATCAGAGTAAGAGTATATATACATTGAGATCTGATAGAAATCATAGTAAGAGTGTATATATACACTGAGTAATCTGATCTAATAATCAGATGCAAGAGTATATATACACTGAGTAATCTGATCTAATAATCAGATGCAAAAATATATATACACAGAGAAATCTGAAAATGCGAGTAAGAGTATATATACACTAAGAAACCTGAAGAAAATTAGATTAAGAGTGTGTGTGTGTGTGTGTGTGTATATATATATATATATATATATATTGTGTGATCTGTAAGAAATCAGAGTAACAGTATATATACGCTGAGAAATCAAACAAAGATCAGAGTAAGAGTATATATACATTGAGATCTGATAGAAATCATAGTAAGAGTGTATATATACACAGAGAAATCTGAAAATCTGAGTAAGAGTGTATATACACTGAGTAATCTAAAAGAAATCAGAGAAAGAGTATGTATATTAGATTAAGAGCGTATATATATATATGTATGTATACACTGAAAAATCAGAAAACGATCAGAGTAAGAGCATATATATATATTGTGTGATCTGAAAGAAATCAGAGTAACAGTATATATACACTGAGAAACCTGTAAGAAATCAGAGTAACAGTATATATACACTGAGAAACCTGTAAGAAATCAGAGTAACAGTATATATACACTGAGAAACCTGTAAGAAATCAGAGTAACAGTATATATACACTGGGAAACCTGTAAGAAATCAGGAGTAAACAGTATATATACACTGAGAAACCTGTAAGAATCAGAGTAACAGTAATATATACACTGAGAAACCTGTAAGAAATCAGAGTAACAGTATATATACACTGAGAAACCTGTAAGAAATCAGAGTAACAGTATATATACACTGAGAAACCTGTAAGAAATCAGAGTAACAGTATATATACACTGGGAAACCTGTAAGAAATCAGAGTAACAGTATATATACACTGAGTAACCTGTAAGAAATCAGAGTAACAGTATATATACAACTGAGAAACCTGTAAGAAATCAGAGTAACAGTATATATACACTGAGTAACCTGTAAGAAATCAGAGTAACAGTATATATACACTGAGAACCTGTAGAAATCAGAGTAACAGTATATATACACTGAGTAACCTGTAAGAAATCAGAGTAACAGTATATATACACTGAGAAACCTGTAAGAAATCAGAGAGAGTATATATACACTGAGAAACCTGTAAGAAATCAGAGTAACAGTATATATACACTGAGAAACCTGTAAGAAATCAGAGAGAGTATATATACACTGAGAAACCTGTAAGAAATCAGAGAGAGTATATATACACTGAGAAACCTGTAAGAAATCAGAGTAACAGTAATATATACACTGAGTAACCTGTAAGAAATCAGAATAACAGTATATATACACTGAGAAACCTGTAAGAAATCAGAGTAACAGTATATATACACTGAGTAACCTGTAAGAAATCAGAGTAACAGTATATATACACTGAGTAACCTGTAAGAAATCAGAGTAACAGTATATATACACTGAGAAACCTGTAAGAAATCAGAGTAACAGTATATATACACTGAGAAACCTGTAAGAAATCAGAGTAACAGTATATATACACTGAGAAACCTGTAAGAAATCAGAGTAACAGTATATATACACTGAGACACCTGTAAGAAATCAGAGTAACAGTATATATACACTGAGTAACCTGTAAGAAATCAGAGTAACAGTATATATACACTGAGAAACCTGTAAGAAATCAGAGTAACAGTAATATACACTGAGTAACCTGTAAGAAATCAGAGTAACAGTATATATACACTGAGAAACCTGTAAGAAATCAGAGTAACAGTATATATACACTGAGTAACCTGTAAGAAATCAGAGTAACAGTATATATACACTGAGAAACCTGTAAGAAATCAGAGTAACAGTATATATACACTGAGTAACCTGTAAGAAATCAGAGTAACAGTTATATACACTGAGAACCTGTAAGAAATCAGAGAGAGTATATATACACTGAGTAACCTGTAAAGAATCAGAGTAACAGTATATATACACTGAGAAACCTGTAAGAAATCAGAGTAACAGTATATATACACTGAGAAACCTGTAAGAAATCAGAGTAACAGTATATATACACTGAGTAACCTGTAAGAAATCAGAGTAACAGTATATATACACTGAGAAACCTGTAAGAAATCAGAGTAACAGTATATATACACTGAGTAACCTGTAAGAAATCAGAGTAACAGTATATATACACTGAGAAACCTGTAAGAAATCAGAGTAACAGTATATATACACTGAGTAACCTGTAAGAAATCAGAGTAACAGTATATATACACTGAGAAACCTGTAAGAAATCAGAGAGAGTATATATACACTGAGAAACCTGTAAGAAATCAGAGTAACAGTATATATACACTGAGAAACCTGTAAGAAATCAGAGAGAGTATATATACACTGAGAAACCTGTAAGAAATCAGAGAGAGTATATATACACTGAGAAACCTGTAAGAAATCAGAGTAACAGTATATATACACTGAGAAACCTGTAAGAAATCAGAGTAACAGTATATATACACTGAGTAACCTGTAAGAAATCAGAGTAACAGTATATATACACTGAGAAACCTGTAAGAAATCAGAGAGAGTATATATACACTGAGAAACCTGTAAGAAATCAGAGTAACAGTATATATACACTGAGAAACCTGTAAGAAATCAGAGAGAGTATATATACACTGAGTAACCTGTAAAAAATCAGAGTAACAGTATATATACACTGAGAAACCTGTAAGAAATCAGAGTAACAGTATATATACACTGGGAAACCTGTAAGAAATCAGAGTAACAGTATATATACACTGAGTAACCTGTAAGAAATCAGAGTAACAGTATATATACACTGAGAAAACCTGTAAGAAATCAGAGAGAGTATATATTACACTGAGAAACCTGTAAGAAATCAGAGTAACAGTATATATACACTGAGAAACCTGTAAGAAATCAGAGAGAATATATATACACTGAGAAACCTGTAAGAAATCAGAGAGAGTATATATACACTGAGAAACCTGTAAGAAATCAGAGTAACAGTATATATACACTGAGTAACCTGTAAGAAATCAGAATAACAGTATATATACACTGAGAAACCTGTAAGAAATCAGAGTAACAGTATATATACACTGAGTAACCTGTAAGAAATCAGAGTAACAGTATATATACACTGAGTAACCTGTAAGAAATCAGAGTAACAGTATATATACACTGAGAAACCTGTAAGAAATCAGAGTAACAGTATATATACACTGAGAAACCTGTAAGAAATCAGAGTAACAGTATATATACACTGAGTAACCTGTAAGAAATCAGAGTAACAGTATATATACACTGAGAAACCTGTAAGAAATCAGAGTAACAGTATATATACACTGAGTAACCTGTAAGAAATCAGAGTAACAGTATATATACACTGAGAAACCTGTAAGAAATCAGAGTAACAGTATATATACACTGAGTAACCTGTAAGAAATCAGAGTAACAGTATATATACACTGAGAAACCTGTAAGAAATCAGAGAGAGTATATATACACTGAGAAACCTGTAAGAAATCAGAGTAACAGTATATATACACTGAGAAACCTGTAAGAAATCAGAGAGAGTATATATACACTGAGAAACCTGTAAGAAATCAGAGTAACAGTATATATACACTGAGTAACCTGTAAGAAATCAGAGTAACAGTATATATACACTGAGAAACCTGTAAGAAATCAGAGAGAGTATATATACACTGAGAAACCTGTAAGAAATCAGAGTAACAGTATATATACACTGAGAAACCTGTAAGAAATCAGAGTAACAGTATATATACACTGAGAAACCTGTAAGAAATCAGAGTAACAGTATATATACCCTGAGTAACCTGTAAGAAATCAGAGAGAGTATATATACACTGAGAAACCTGTAAGAAATCAGAGAGAGTATATATACACTGAGAAACCTGTAAGAAATCAGAGTAACAGTATATATACACTGAGAAACCTGTAAGAAATCAGAGTAACAGTATATATACACTGAGAAACCTGTAAGAAATCAGAGTAACAGTATATATACACTGAGTAACCTGTAAGAAATCAGAGTAACAGTATATATACACTGAGAAACCTGTAAGAAATCAGAGTAACAGTATATATACACTGAGAAACCTGTAAGAAATCAGAGTAACAGTATATATACACTGAGTAACCTGTAAGAAATCAGAGTAACAGTATATATACACTGAGAAACCTGTAAGAAATCAGAGTAACAGTATATATACACTGAGAAACCTGTAAGAAATCAGAGTAACAGTATATATACACTGAGAAACCTGTAAGAAATCAGAGTAACAGTATATATACACTGAGAAACCTGTAAGAAATCAGAGTAACAGTATATATACACTGAGTAACCTGTAAGAAATCAGAGTAACAGTATATATACACTGAGAAACCTGTAAGAAATCAGAGAGAGTATATATACACTGAGAAACCTGTAAGAAATCAGAGTAACAGTATATATACACTGAGTAACCTGTAAGAAATCAGAGTAACAGTATATATGCTAAGAAATCAAAGATCAGAATATAAGTATATATACACTGCGATCTGAAAGAAATCAGAGAAAGAGTATATATACACTGAGTAATCTGATCTAGGAAATCAGATAAAAAGAGTATATATACACTGAGTAATCTGATCTAGGAAATCAGATAAAAAGAGTATATATACACTTGAGTAATCTGATCTAGGACATGAGATGAAAGAGTATATATATACTGAGTAATCTGGTCTAGGAAATCAGATGAAAGAGTATATATACACTGACTAATCTGAAATAAATCACAGTAAAGTAATATATATATACACTAAGTAATCTGATATAGGAAATCAGAGTAAGAGTATATATACACTGAGAAACCTGAGGGAAATCGAAGTATACCACTTGAATGACAAGGTATCTCCAGAAATCTGATTATTATGACATGTAAACACTCTCAGCGTCTCAGACATCAGACAGTGTATTAATAAGCATTAACTGTAATAATAAGTTTCTGTGAGGGAGCTTTTAGAGGTGGGCGTCTGGTTCCATTCACCACCACAGTTCTATAATAAATGCTCACTAATGCATGCAGCTACTTGTTTTTCTGGTTCGCTCATAAACTCTTAGTGGAAGGCTGTAACGTACAAACACGCCGCTCCATATCGGTGTGGAGGTGGACAAATGGGTTTGCCGCACCACGCCTTGGAGCTCCAACACTCCCAGCGTAACGCTGGCCACTCCGACGCCCATCTGGAACAGGGAGAGCATCACCAGACTCCAGACGATCTTCCGATTGCTGCACATCCTCCAGTGGACACCATTCCTCCAGAGAGAGGGAGTCAAGGGCAAAGAGCCCCCCTTCACACACTGCTCACGGGGGCACTTCCACAGTTCGAGCCAGAAACCTTCCAAGAAAGCATCCTCCGAGGTTCTCCGCACATAAAACCTGATCGGGATCACGATATCCAAGCCGAACGTGGAGGTACCGTCAGGACTTGCTGAGAAGCTCTCTCGTCTCCATAGATGGTCTAGAACTTGGAGGCTCTTTGCCAACCCAGGTCACTTGACCTGCATGAGCCCTGAAGAGTCTGAAGCTTCAGGAGAAGCATCTCGAGCTTGGGTCTCTGAAGTTCCATGAATCCATGCTGTGGAAGCTTTTACTCTAAGAAAGATGAGGATCTGGCCATTCAGAGGTCACCGGTGTCTTCGAAGACCAGGACTGATCTGGGCATCCTCCTGAGAAGCCGTCCTGCCTTCGACTGCCAATGCGCAAGCCTACCACAGAGCGGGGCACGTTCTCTCGGCTGACGAGATCGTTTCAAACACGGGCCAGGAAAAAACACCCCGATGCTGGGATGGTAGGAGGCTTTCTATTTATAGCCCTCATCCACTGTATTACATAAAGAGAGCTCCTATACGTGCCCAGTGAGCCTCACTGCCATGGTGCGCTCGTGAACTAGTGAAAGAGTGCTGCAACAAAGCCAGTCACATCCCATCAGTCTCACCCTGATCTGCCTCAGCGCTCCTGAAGAAAGGGGGACCCGGATAGCGTGGAGAGAGTTCACCGTGCTGCTCTTCTTCCTGCCGGCGCCTCTTTCTCTGCAGCCTCGGGTCCTTCAGCTCGTCCTGAACAGAAAAGCACTGATTTAAGTACAAGTTGGATACGAGTCGGACTGTCCAATGCAGCAGCGAGGCAGCAGAGTAACTTCCTCTATGTAGTTCTTTATGTGTGTAATCAAGTCATACTGAGCCTCACTCCTCTATGTGTCTAATCTATAGGTTTACTAACCTTACTCCTCTATATGTCTAATCCACAGCAATACTGACCCTCACTCCTCTATGTATCTAATCCACAGCCATACTGACCCTCACTCTTCTGTGTCTAATCTGTACTGAGCCTCACTCCTCTATGTGTCTAATCTATAGGTTTACTAACCTTACTCCTCTATATGTCTAATCCACAGTCATACTGACCCACTCCTCTATATGTCTAATCCACAGTCATACTGACCCACTCCTCTATATGTCTAATCCACAGTCATACTGACCCTCACTTCTCTATGTGTCTAATCCACAGTAATACTGACCCTCACTCCTCTGTGTGTCTAATCCACAGCCATACTGACCCTCACTCTTCTGTGTCTAATCTGTACTGAGCCTCACTCCTCTATGTGTCTAATCTATAGGTTTACTAACCTTACTCCTCTATATGTCTAATCCACAGTCATACTGACCCTCACTTCTCTATATGTCTAATCCACAGTAATACTGACCCTCACTCCTCTGTGTGTCTAATCCACAGCCATACTGACCCTCACTCCTCTGTGTCTAATCTGTACTGAGCCTCACTCGTCTATGTGTCTAATCTATAGGTTTACTAACCTTACTCCTCTATATGTCTAATCAAGTCATACTGACCCTCACTCCTTTAAGTGTCTAATCTATAGGCTTACTAACCCTCACTCCTCTATGTGTCTAATCCACAGTAATACTGACCCTCACTCCTCTATGTGTCTAATCTATAGGCTTACTAACCCTCACTCCTCTGTGTCTAATCTATAGGCTTACTAACCCTCACTCATCTGTGTTTAATCTGTACTGAGCCTCACTCCTCTATGTGTCTAATCTATAGGTTTACTAACCTTACTCCTCTATATGTCTAATCCACAGTCATACAGACCCTCACTTCTCTATGTGTCTAATCCACAGTAATACTGACCCTCACTCCTCTGTGTGTCTAATCCACAGCCATACTGACCCTCACTCCTCTGTGTCTAATCTGTACTGAGCCTCACTCCTCTATGTGTCTAATCTATAGGTTTACTAACCTTACTCCTCTATATGTCTAATCAAGTCATACTGACCCTCACTCCTTTATGTGTCTAATCTATAGGCTTACTAACCCTCACTCCTCTATGTGTCTAATCCACAGTAATACTGACCCTCACTCCTCTATGTGTCTAATCTATAGGCTTACTAACCCTCACTCCTCTGTGTCTAATCTATAGGCTTACTAACCCTCACTCATCTGTGTTTAATCTGTACTGAGCCTCACTCCTCTATGTGTCTAATCTATAGGTTTACTAACCTTACTCCTCTATATATCTAATCCACAGTCATACTAACCCTCACTCCTCTATGTGTCTAATCCACAGTAATACTGACCCTCACTCCTCTATGTGTCTAATCTATAGGCTTACTAACCCTCACTCCTCTGTGTCTAATCTATAGGCTTACTAACCCTCACTCATCTGTGTTTAATCTGTACTGAGCCTCACTCCTCTATGTGTCTAATCTATAGGTTTACTAACCTTACTCCTCTATATGTCTAATCCACAGTCATACTGACCCTCACTTCTCTATGTGTCTAATCCACAGTAATACTGACCCTTACTCCTCTGTGTGTCTAATCCACAGCCATACTGACCCTCACTCCTCTGTGTGTCTAATCCACAGTCATATGGACTCTCACTCATCTATGTGTCTAATCTACAGCCATACTGAGCCTCACTCCTCTGTGTGTCTAATCCACAGCCATACGGACTCTTACTCATCTGTGTGTCTAATCTAAAGCCGTACTGAGCCTCACTCCTCTGTGTCTAATCCAGTCATACTGACCCTCACTCCTCTATGTGTCTAATCCACAGAACATACTGACCCTCACTCCTCTATGTGTCTAATCCACAGAACATACTGACCCTCACTCCTCTATGTGTCTAATCCACAGAACATACTGACCCTCACTCCTCTATGTGTCTAATCCACAGCCATACTGTCTCTCACTCCTTTATGTGTCTAATCTACAGTCATACTGACCCTCACTCCTCTATGTGTCTAATCCACAGAACATAATGACCCTCACTCCTCTATGTGTTTAATCCACAGTCATACTGATCCTCACTCTTTGACATGTCTAATCTACAGTCCAATTTTGGAATTTTTCTGACTGGAAATGAACTAAATGCAGCATTGCACATCGTTAACTGGCTGTGCCCTTTTAAGAATAGATGGACTTTAGTGATGACACTGGAGCTTGTGGTGCCTTCTAAGAAGGAATAATAGAGGAACATTGGAGGCATTAGAGCCTTCTCAACAGAATGAGCTTGGACATGTATATTTCTGATGAGCAGTAATCCCACACTCTGCTGGAAACTGTTTCTGACAGGGCTCAGATCATCACATCAAATCCCAAGTCACAACTCGGCAAATCATAAGGTCACTTAAGGCTGAAGAGTCTGAATTAGTGCTCTCTGTTCTAGTAAGCTCATCAACCATATTAATTATATCATAGAGCTGCAGTCTGAGGGATTATATAAATAGATGTATGTAATGAATTCAAAGTATCTACAGACAATTTGAACAGCAGCTCTATAAAAAAACAGCTACTGAACACGTTCACAGTGTTATTTATAGTGATTCTGGAAAGTCTGGCCCTAAGAAATATACAGTGCTGTGCAAAAGTTTAGTCACTTGAGAACATTATGATACTTATTATATTATACCTTTCCAGAAAGGAAGCTTTTATTTACTCAGTAAACACTTTATTATTAAATATTAAACAGTATTAATAGAGTAAGTAGAGCTTTTACACTTTATTATTAAATATTAATCAGTATTAATAGAGTAAGTAGTGCTTTTACAATTTATTATTAAATATTAAACAGTATTAATAGAGTAAGTAGAGCTTTTACACTTTATTATTAAATATTAATCAGTATTAATAGAGTAAGTAGTGCTTTTACACTTTATTATTAAATATTAAACAGTATTAATAGAGTAAGTAGTGCTTTTACAATTTATTATTAAATATTAAACAGTATTAATAGAGTAAGTAGAGCTTTTACACTTTATTATTAAATATTAATCAGTATTAATAGAGTAAGTAGAGCTTTTACACTTTATTATTAAATATTAATCAGTATTATTACAGTAAGTAGTGCTTTTACATTTTATTATTAAATATTAATCAGTATTAATACAGTAAGTAGTGCTTTTACACTTTATTATTAAATATTAATCAGTATTAATACAGTAAGTAGTGCTTTTACACTTTATTATTAAATATTAATCAGTATTAATAGAGTAAGTAGTGCTTTTACACTTTATTATTAAATATTAATCAGTATTAATACAGTAAGTAGTGCTTTTACACTTTATTATTAAATATTAAACAGTATTAATAGAGTAAGTAATGTTTTCCATACGTCAGTGTGTTTATTAAACTCTTTCCAAGCTTCTCCTAAACAACCCAGTATTATTATCAGTTCTCATCTAATACCTGCTTTGACTGCTCAGTACTTCATTAAGATAAATCAAGATTTGCTGCTGAAGGAACTGAACACATTCATACAATGTCTGGGGCGTCCAGGAGAAATCTGGAACCTAACTTTGTTCTTCAAACTGGATCAAGATCTGATCTACTTCTCTCACAATAACATACTCATGTTACGTTGTATTGTATGTATGATTATTTACATCTGTTCTAATCAGATCTGCTGTTCTTACTGGTGAACGTACACTTACTGATCAGATAAAGTCTTAACTTTGCTTCCAGCAAGTCTGGATCAATAATGATGCACCAATTAGATATTTCTTTGTATTTCTTTGTATGTACATGTGCAGTTGATTAAAGTGTCCCATCTCATTTTTCGATAGTAGTTCATTGCTTTATGTTCATTTGAGCATTTAGCAATTAGAAAATATCAGTGCTCATTTTGACAAATGATCTAATTTATCACAAAAATTTCTAAATTGAGCAAAGATTTTTTGGATTGCTACAATTTAAAGTATAAAATTTAATTCTACTCAACCTCATATATGACCCTGTTTACAAAAACTTGGACACTCTTGGACATTTTAAAACTGTGTGTGCTGTGGTGCCAAATAAAAAATAAAAAATAAAATTTAGTTTCAAATTTCTAGCATTATCAATTATATATAGGGTTTTTAGTGATTTGCAGATCATTAGAACATTAAAATGAACGCTCTTTAGTTTAGATGTTTCAGTTGTATAAAATCTAATTACTGCTATATAGGCAACATAATACAATCTAATATACAACTGGAAATCTACATTCCAGACTAGGGGTGGGCGATATGGCCCTACAATAATATCATAATATTTCATGGCATTTTTGTGATAACGATACTCTTGGCGATATGACAAAACATTGAATTAAAAAATATATATTTCAAGAATACAATACTGCGACAAAATGAAAATTAAATTTTATTATTGCATACGATATGATATGGCACACCCCTAACTGAGATATTAAAAAATACAAGAATTTATCAGATTGTAACAGAAGTCAATGATCCAGAATGTCACGATACTAAATAATGCACACCAATTATCTCCATATATCCAGGACTGAAGTAAAATGAATGATACTGAACAGATAGAATCTGTCTCTAGTAGATATATAATGGGAAATGAGAAAAGAAAAGAAAATGTGAATATTTCTTTTGCTAAAAACAGTAAAAGTAGTACCCTGGTGTGATAATTAGTGATGGGTGATATGGTACGATATTTCAGGGTATAATATCGTTTACAATATTAAAAATGTTGGCGATATTATTGTGTACGATACCATATGGCACACCCCATTCCAGACTGATGATTTCTAATTAACTGTTGCCATATTCAAGGTGTGCCACTTTTTCTACGATTGTTTACCAAATTTCTGTTAACTATATCAACTTCCAATAAGAAAATCCACAAAAAAAGAAGAAAAGGAACCCAACAGAAGTTTCTCTGTTCTGGCACAGCTATGGGGGCTGGCATGTATGTCTGGGGGCTCCTGTCCTGAGAACCTGCAGGACAAAGTTCCCTCTCGTTGTCCCTAAACATCTATGACCCTGACTGAACATTTTACCTACCGACTACAGACCTGCTGACACTTCAAACCATATACTCTACAAACTGAACAGGATCCGGCTCCCCTACAGACACGCAGTGGGAAGTTTTGCTGGGTCAGATACTCGACACAGAGTTTCTACAAGAGAGGCTTTTGCGTCACCGTCCTGATTATGTAAACAGGCGACTGTGTGAAAAGGACAGAGTTCTGTGAATGAATAACTGGCTCTGAATGTAGGAGTCTACAGTTTCTCATTAGGTTGAATGTATAACTCTAAATGTAGGTATTGTATATAAACTGAGTTACAGTTTCTCATTAGGTTGAATGTATAACTCTAAATGTAGGTATTGTATATAAACTGAGTTACAGTTTCTCATTAGATTGAATGTATAACTCTAAATGTTAGTATTGTATATAAACTGAGTTACAGTTTCTCATTAGGTTGAATGTATAACTCTAAATGTAGGTATTGTACATAAACTGAGTTACAGTTTCTCATTAGGTTGAATGTATAACTCTGAATGTAGGTATTGTATATAAACTGAGTCTACAGTTTCTCATCACGTTGAATGTATAACTCTAAATGTAGGTATTGTATATAAACTGGGTTACAGTTTCTCATTAGGTTGAATGTATAACTCTAAATGTAGGTATTGTATATAAACTAAGTACAGTGTCTTATTAGGTTGAAGATATAACTCTAAATGTAGGTATTGTATATAAACTGAGTTACAGTTTCTCATTAGGTTGAATGTATAACTCTAAATGTAGGTATTATATATAAACTGAGTTACAGTTTCTCATTAGGTTGAATGTATAACTCTAAATGTAGGTACTGTATATAAACTGAGTTACAGTTTCTCATTAGGTTGAATGTATAACTCTAAATGTAGGTATTGTATATAAACTGAGTTACAGTTTCTCATTAGGTTGAATGTATAACTCTAAATGTAGGTATTGTATATAAACTGAGTTACAGTTTCTCATTAGGTTGAATGTATAACTCTAAATGTTAGTATTGTATATAAACTGAGTTACAGTTTCTCATTAGGTTGAATGTATAACTCTAAATGTAGGTATTGTACATAAACTGAGTTACAGTTTCTCATTAGGTTGAATGTATAACTCTGAATGTAGGTATTGTATATAAACTGAGTCTACAGTTTCTCATCACGTTGAATGTATAACTCTAAATGTAGGTATTGTATATAAACTGGGTTACAGTTTCTCATTAGGTTGAATGTATAACTCTAAATGTAGGTATTGTATATAAACTAAGTACAGTGTCTTATTAGGTTGAAGATATAACTCTAAATGTAGGTATTGTATATAAACTGAGTTACAGTTTCTCATTAGGTTGAATGTATAACTCTAAATGTAGGTATTATATATAAACTGAGTTACAGTTTCTCATTAGGTTGAATGTATAACTCTAAATGTAGGTACTGTATATAAACTGAGTTACAGTTTCTCATTAGGTTGAATGTATAACTCTAAATGTAGGTATTGTATATAAACTGAGTTACAGTTTCTCATTAGGTTGAATGTATAACTCTAAATGTAGGTATTGTATATAAACTGAGTTACAGTTTCTAATAAACCTAATCAAACCAAATATAGGTCCATGGTTGTCCTGCTTTGTGTCTGCGGTGTCCCAGCCAGTGTTAGGGTAGCGGGTTGGATAACAGTGGTCTGGTATAAGCACAAGAAACCAGAGCAAAGCAGATTAGCAGAGCTCCACAGCACTCTCAGCGAAAACGGCTTAGGTAAACACCCGAGCTCTCAATGCCAGTAATCTCAGAGGTGAAGAGCGCAAGCACATTTTGGTGGGGCGCGTGAATACCAACGTTTGAGAGAAAGTGACATAACGGACGAGTAATAAGCTTCCGGCGCGGCTTCGCTGCAAATCAAGCATCGAGGTCACCAGAGAATCCAACAAATAACATCATTCACAACGCTCACTGAGAGGAAGTGACAGGCTTTAGGCTGAGGCGTGCGACATAGCAATACCCAAGATGCATTGCAGATACAGTGCTGTCCATGCTTTCAAGAGGAACGGCATGGATTTAGGCATAATTAAACATTTAAACTGTAAAAACAATCATAAAGGCTCTGTCTCAAATCCTACTGAGCTCCTACACAGGCAGCATTTTACATCATAGTATGCGCTCCCGACATGTAGACTGTCCCAATTCTTACATACCTTAAACATGCTGTCTACTGAGAAACCTTATTTAGACCTGATTTTAAGGAAGTATTGAACGCTTCCTCAGCCGCTAAGACAATCCCATGATGCACCGCAGGCTAATCTAGGAGCAGTGAAGTGGTTTTAAAATGTGAGTTATTTTGATTCTCTGGAGTTTTAATGTGTTTCTGGTCATATAATCACACAAAACAGTATTTTATTATCAACTCTGTAACGAGTCCTTCACCATTTACACGTTATACTCCAGACATTAGCATTTATGCTAGCCAAGTTTTAAGCCTCGGGCTATTGTTTTGGATGCCGGCCGGTAGCTTAGCAACCAGCTAACCCACCGGTGGCGTGCTGCAGTGGGCGGGAACAAGCCGTGACGCAGTCTCTCTCTAACTAGAGCGTCTCAGTAATCTGTTTTATGAGGAGAGATGAGGAGAGAACACTGCTACTTACACAGCTGCTACCTAGACAGCCTACTTAGACACTCACTAGGGTTTGAGACACATCCAAAGAAAGGTTTGGTGTGAAAACCAACAGTTCACAGTGATGGTGAATGGAACCAGACGTCCACCTCTAAAAGCTCCCTCATAGTTAAGGTATAGAGGACAGCAGTGTAGCACACTACACCTTACCAATAAGAGTCCTTGAGCAAAACTCCTAACCCCACCTTCACCTACCTGTGTACAGGTAAACTGTAGCACTGCCTTCACCTACCTGTGTACAGGTAAACTGTAGCACTGCCTTCACCTACCTGTGTACAGGTAAACTGTAACACTGCCTTCACCTACCTGTGTACAGGTAAACTGTAGCACTGCCTTCACCTACCTGTGTACAGGTAAACTGTAGCACTGCCTTCACCTACCTGTGTACAGGTAAACTGTAGCACTGCCTTCACCTACCTGTGTACAGGTAAACTGTAGCACTGCCTTCACCTACCTGTGTACAGGTAAACTGTAGCACTGCCTTCACCTACCTGTGTACAGGTAAACTGTAACACCGCCTTCACCTACCTGTGTACAGGTAAACTGTAACACCGCCTTCACCTAACTGTGTACAGGTAAACTGTAGCACCGCCTTCACCTACCTGTGTACAGGTAAACTGTAACACCACCTTCACCTACCTGTGTACAGGTAAACTGTAACACTACCTTCACCTACCTGTGTACAGGTAAACTGTAACACCACCTTCACCTACCTGTGTACAGGTAAACTGTAGCACTGCCTTCACCTACCTGTGTACAGGTAAACTGTAACACTACCTTCACCTACCTGTGTACAGGTAAACTGTAACACCACCTTCACCTACCTGTGTACAGGTAAACTGTAGCACTGCCTTAACCTACCTGTGTACAGGTAAACTGTAACACTACCTTCACCTACCTGTGTACAGGTAAACTGTAACACTACCTTCACCTACCTGTGTACAGGTAAACTGTAACACTACTTTCACCTACCTGTGTACAGGTAAACTGTAACACTACCTTCACCTACCTGTGTACACTGTGTTTTGAGATTCGATACAGAAACGCAAAGCATAATATTGTGATATTCGAGGGTATCGATACAGCCCTACAGGCTACAGTACAGTAAATGGAGACTTTCATTGTTTAAACAGTTAAAATGTGTTTATTATTTCTAGTCCATATACATATACAGTCACAGGGTCACAAAAATAATATTTTAGTTTTGTTTACAATACATATTTTAAGCACTCTGATAAAATAGCTTAGTGATTGTGGCACAAAACCTATGAGCTCAGCTTTCGCAGGCTAAGGCACAAAGACTCTAGTTCTGGGGTCAGCGCTAAACACAATCCTCTACTTAAGTGTTAAGCTGATCTCAGATATTTAATCTGGAATAAAAATGTGTTAAAAAAGAATTAATTAAGCATGTAACATTGTCCTTGAGTATTAAGTATTAAGTAGTTATAGTAGCAAAGTGAAAGTAGGAAGCAGAACTGTCGCTGTCCAATGAAAAACGAGTATTTCCAAAATTGCAACTTTACAGAAGAGACCAAAAAACTTACTTCACTTTCAATGCAAGTCAATGGAACCAGAATTTTTTCCAAGCCATTTTTGAGCACTTCTATTGGTCCATTCACCATGAAATTTTCCCACAGTGTAAAGGATCGTTGACATGGTCAAATAATGTAGATAACTCAAAATCAACAAAAATAGAATTTTTCTTTTTGGACAGCGATGATATACATCTTCATGATAACTTTAAAAAAAAGCAGATGTAACGAGGAGAGGACTGTGTTAGCGAAGTTACATGCAAGCCTGTTGAACCTATTTTTAGTAACATGACACTCGTTTACCCAAATACATTCCACATCCACGTTCACGTCTACTGGCACATACACTCCATATGTTAATATACATAGCTGCAAATAATTCACTTCTCCAGTGATCTATACGAACAGACGTGGCTAACAAGCCGCCGCCCGTTGTTCTGGATTGAGTCACTCTTAATAAGGCTTAATAGTATTACTGTTGCATAACGGAGTAATAATAATAATCCCGCCGGTACAACCCCAGTTCCAACAGACTCCTTTCTTCTGCATCCAAAGCTGGTCAACGCAAGCACAAACCAAAGTCCGCCGCCAGTAGCACCTCAGTTGGCACCTCAGGCTTTGTGGAAAGCAGACGCCCTCAGGATCTCCATGCAGTTCACTGTGATCAGCGCTCCAGTGAGCTGCCTCCAGTGCCTGGTCACCGGGTTCTTCATCTTGTCCAAGGCCAGATGGAGGTCCTGGATCATGTCCCTGTAGCCGTCGCCATACCGCATACTCCAGGAGTACAGGAAGTCATACGCAGGCTTCCACATAGACTGGAAAACAGTAAAGTAGATGTTAAAGCAGCACCTTATATGGTCAGCAAGGGTCACAACACACTGACCCAACAAACTGGAACGCTGTGATAACGTTGGAAATTTACTTTGAAGAAGAATTCACAAAAATAGGTGGAGAACATTCAGAGGTAGTGTAAACAGTAGGAATGGGGAGCAGGCCTGGGCTATATGAGAGTACATATTGTTAATAGTGGTGGGCGATATGAGAAAAATCGTATCACAATAATTTTTTTTTCAGTCGATATCGATATATATCTTGATATAAATCAAATCACTATTGCCTTTTTACTTAAAGTAAGAAGTGAAGATATCAAAATTGAAATTTTTTTGTTAAATTGTTTTTATTTTGTGATTTATTTTCTGTCAATTTCAAATAAACTAAACACACACGTATATAATATTATAATTTTATATATATATATATATATATATATATATATATATATATATATATATATAGTAGGGGCTACTGAACACTCATGAACAGTATTGTTGATCAGGCTGTAGCTGGTTCTTTAAGTTGGTTCTGAGTAAAGAACTCTGTTTATGTTCACTCATAGCGGTGAGTCGACTCTCTGTCTGCTCTAATAAGGAATTGGTTTAGTGATTCTGTTTCCTACTCAGGATTTTTGGTTATTTTAACTTCTCACTCAATATATATATACTGATTAGCATAACATGCTAAGATGTCTGCGCCCACTGAAAGCATGGATTTATCCGGAGCGCAAGCTGCAGCTACAAACAATCACTCACGTTCATCTAACGTTGTGGGAGTGTTTCACACAGAAACACAACAGTGTGGTGCTCTGTCAGCTCTGCACAGTGGAGATGATCAACAGTACAACTGCTATACACGAGACCTTGAAGATCAAACATCCTGTAGAGCTTCATCAACACAGCAGCAGGACAGCACCTGTTTACCTGTTTATCTGATCTTATAGATTATTTATAGATTATTAACACGTGTATCATGTTTATTTCAGTAGTAGTTTAACGTTTTCTGTTATTTTCTCTTATTTTATTCTCTCTGCTCGACTGTGACGCCTGCAGTAACCAGATTACTAGTCGTGGGTTAAGCTGCTGCTACGTCTACACTCTGTGCTGTGTGCTTCAACCAAACATGAAATGGCTGGAACTCTAGTTCAGCCACCTGATTGGTTTGGGGCGGTGCTACTCTCGTTCTCATTGGCTGTTCGTGTTGTCGCTCAAAACATGGACGGAACTTAATTCTATCGACTTTCTATCGACTAAGTCTTATAGTTCTATCGGAGAAACGTTATTTTGCGATAATTATCGTTATCGTTTTATCGCCCAGCCCTAATTGTGATCAGTTATGTCACAATACCATACAGTATGTATTCGCTGTCCAAGGAAAAACAAGTATCTCTAAAATAGCAACTTTACACTAGAGACCAAAAACTGTCTTTACTTTCAATGGAAGTCAATGGAACCAGAATTTTTTATAAGTGATTTCTGAGCATTTCTATTGGTCCGTTTATCAAGACATTTTCACACTATGTATACGGCAGTTGCTGCATTCTAATAATGTGGAAAAATAAAAAAAAATCTACAAAAATAGAGATACATGTTTTTTTTTCTCTGGACAGCAACAATATAGTGTATAGCAGGGGTCACTAATAGACGGACTGTGGTCTGGATCCAATGCAGATCCAAACCGAAAATCTATTGAGAATTATTTAATTTTAACTGTGTTTATTTAAAGCGGCTGAGCTTTTCTCTTCTTTAAGGTATACGGGCTTTACAGTGCAGTGAACTCAGAGACCAATCAGGTGCACTGTAAGATCACTGAAGGCTCCTCAGACAAGACAAAGACATTTAACTACTAATCTGATACGGCACTTCAGAGACACCACACAGCTGAACACAGTGAGTATCAGTAAACAGCAGAGCTAGAACACACAGCTAACACAAACTAATAACCCAGAACACCTACAGACCAGATCTGACCGGTACAAACAGAACAGCAGCAGAAACAGCCAGAGAGCTAAAGAACCACAGCCAGAGTGATTGAGTTTATAGTTCTAGATAAGCAGATCTTCTCGGCTGTAGAAGACGTTCATTCTGCTGCTTAATGTTCCACCTGGATCCACGCTCTGCTGTTCCTAGTAGAGATACTTTTCAGATTTGGCTCTTCTGGAGCTTATCAAGCGGTTTACTCCCACATAGACCAACTTCTAATATAGTTAAAATATTATACTGTTTCATATGAACTCGTTAAAAATAGTAATAAACCAGTTTAGACCAGTTTCATGACTTGCTTGTGCTAATTATTACATGTAGCCCTGCCGTGGCATATAGCCCCGCCCCCGATCGGTATTGGCTATCGGCTGATCGTGCTGAAAGGTGATTGGCGATCGGAATCGGCCTCAGAAACGCTGATCGGTCCATCTCTAATTAAAACCTTTCCAAAAATATCAAGTGCAAAGCTTACAGGTAAGGTTTACACTGGTAAAGAAAGTTTTTGGCCTCTGCTGTAAACTCACCGTTTACTTGGTTTTCTTTGGACGGAGATGATATCCTCAGTATTGGTAGAACACTGACCAACCGCAATGTTTTATTATAGAGAGGACAAATTTAGTCCAGTTCAACTGACGTTGGTACATGATATGTATAAATACTAAATAAAAAAGAACGTGATCTTAGAACAACGTGAACTGGAAGAATATTCCAGAAGATGTTGAATAAGGTGGATTAGAGCTTCATGTAAACAACAGATGCCATATTTCCCCAAATGTTTTCCTTTAGGAGAACACTGGGTTCTAGTGTGGGTTCTAGTTTATCCACATTAATATAGCTACCCAACATTATCATGCAGAAGTGTGAATTTTATGCCAATAAAATCTTAAAATGACAGAAATTTAACCCTTTCATGCATAAATTATTAAAAATTGTATTCAGTTTTTTGTAAAAATGCCTTTTCTTGCTCAGATCTGCATAAAATAATCATATAGAATTTCATTTGACATAAAAATCAGTTTTAGTAAAAAGTTATTGAACCATGCATTAGCGGAGTAAAAAAAAAAATAGAAGAAAATACGATTTTTAAGAATGCTTATATCTTTCCTCAAATCTTTCATGAACTTTTAATTGTATTATATTATAAAACTAACGTTTTATACAAACAATGCTGAATTTTAAGCTTCTTTTTTGTAACTTTTAAATAAAAAATGCAAAATATAAGACCATTTGTGAGGTTTCCTCCTCTTTTCATAAAATAAAATAATTTTGGTTCTGTTACAGTACTCTTATTTCTTGCTGTGAAATCCCTCAAAACAGTCTGGACAGAGGAAAACTTGATATTGGACATAGATGTTACACAACTATAAATTTATATAAATGTTATACAAAAATTACAGTTATAAAAAAATACTGTTATACATCTACACTATAAAAAACTATAACACACAAATGATGCATTTTTATATGTATAGCCTTTGTTGCATGATGTCCACATATGTGAACAGTTGGTTTCTGAGCCTTGAAAACATCTAAAATCAGAGAAAAGAAGTTTAATATATCAAATCATTTGTTTTGAGTAGAAACTTTGAACAGATATTCCAGAGACATTCTCTGCATTCTTAGTATCGTCAGTCATTCTAGATTCTAAGCCTCAGCACTCAAGACTACAATAGAATTCAGGAGAATGGATTTAGTTACACTGGAGCAGTGAGACTTATGATTCTGTCTAGTTGTTTGGAGGGTGAAATGCATTTCATATGCAAGCGTGGACACCCTGCATGAAAGGGTTAATAATCTTTACTGTCCTAAAGTTTGTGGACAGTCATTTTCCACGTCTTTATCATAATCTGTAAATTGAGCTTATCCACCTTAAGTTTCAGGTGACCAGCTCAGTCTTGGTTGGTAGCTGGTTTCAGAGGCCCTAAGCTGGAGTCTGGTGGTCATTCCTGCTGGTGACCTTTTCAGCAGAGCAGTGTTGGGTGAACATGTTGGCATGCTAGCTAGGCTTGCACCAGCCGCTACTGCTAACTAGGACAGTGGAGTGGTTGTGGTGTAAACACGAATCTAGACTCCACACACCTCAGAACAGGTTTTCACCTTCAGATTTCAGTCTTCATTCTCTAAATGTGTGTCAGTAGAGCATCAGGTAACCTGATCCACAGCCTGTTCTTTTGTTGTAGGAGCAATTAGCCTAGTGCTAGCACCTTGTGGAGTATAGCAGGCTGTAGTGTAAACCCCCAGCTCAGCTAGCAAGCTTATAGCCCCCCATACATACAATAATTTACAGATTATGATAAAGACGTGGAAAATGACTGTCCACAAACTTTAGGACAGTAAAGATTATTAACCCTTTCATGGATGGTGTCCACACTTGTGGACAGTTAATAATAGTTCAATTTAAAGCATATGAAATTCATTTCACCCTCCAAACAACTAGACAGAATCATAAGTCTTACTGCTCCATCTCAATGCTCTCAAGTCTTTATCATAATCTGTAAATTATTATATATATGGGGGGCTATAAGCTTGCTAGCTGAGCTGGTGGTTTGCACTACAGCCTGATATACTCCACTAGGTGCTAGCACTAGCCAAGCCAACAGGCTAATTGCTCCTACAACAAAAGAACAGGCTGTGGATCAGGTTACCTGATGCTCTACTGACACACATTTTGAGAATGAAGACTGAAATCTGAAGGTGAAAACCTGTTCTGAGGTGTGTGGAGTCTAGATTCGTGTTTACACCACAACCACTCCACTGTCCTAGTTAGCAGTAGCGGCTGGTGCAAGCCTAGCTAGCATGCTAACATCTTCACCCAACACTGCCCTGCTGAAAAGGACAGCTTGGTCATCTCCAGTCAACAACCTTGACTATCATTCACCAGCAGGAATGACCACCAGACTCCAGCTTAGGCCCTCTGAAACCTGCTACCAACCAAGACTGAGCTGGTCACCTGAAACTTAAGGTGGATAAACAAGGTAGTCCGGTATTCAATCCTATACACGTCATACCTCCCCAAGAAAGAACATGGATGCTACATTTCAACTAATATCAAGAGCAAGCGTACAGGTAAGATTTACAGGTGCTCACCTGGGCACTGACTTCTCCACTCTTACCCCTGTGTGGTGCCTCGTAACCAGCAATCTGAGCATTGGTAAGTTTCCCGATTCTCTCGGCTAGTTCCCTCCATCGTACACCAAGCTCAACAGCTGTGGACAGAATCACTGTGTTCTGGATTAAGTGGGCTATGAGGCCCTGGGCATCCATTTTAAACAGCCCCTACCAAGAAAGAATTATCACACAACGACGTACTCATCATCATCATCATCCTCAAACAAGATACTTCAAACATCCAAAGACTCATCAAAGGCGAGTCAACTTACAACGATGAGTTCATGCTGGAACTTCCTTCGGACTTTGTCTGTGTGACAGTCTTCCTTAAGCTTCTCAAGCACACAGGCGACCTTCTCAGCCTCTGTCTCAGTATGTCTCCTGGAGAAAGTGTCTATCGAGAGGTTGGAGTAACCTAAAGCTTCGGCAAAAGTCCTCCAGGAGGTTATGTGGTCTGTGACTAAGGTCTGAATGGCCGAGTACATGTACGTGAGCTTCTTGAACGGCAGCGTCATGTTGTCCAACAGGGACTGCGACGTGACTTTGACGCCGGAGAAGTCGATGACTTGATCTCTCGAGATGATCTTAACGTTCTTGCAGTGCACCAGGCCGATGCTGCCCCTGAGAAAGCCGATGTACCACTCCTTCACTTTGGACTGGCCCACCGATTTAACGGTTTCCCTGGACAGCAAGGCGACTGTATCGCCTTTGAAGTACTCCAGAAGATACTCCACCCTTGGTTGTCTGAGAACTGACTTCAGCGCCACTCCGTACCACTGAACGTTCACCATCACTTCTCGAAACTTTGGGAACTCTGGGACGGAGTCTTCCGGGATGGGCACTTCCCTGTGACGATCCAGATGCCTATGGCCGTGTTTGTCTGATCTCAGTGGAGCAGCTTCTGGAGAAGTGACGTGGAAGTCTGTCAATGGGACGGAACTTGAGTCCTTCACCTGGATGGCAAGTTTGAAAGGACCCATCTCTCCACCGTCTGTCTTAGAGAGCTCCAACGGCAGGTGGATCACTCTGGCCATTTTCAGCTGCTCCTTCTTGACCTCTTTGTTCTGGTCGGCCTGTTTCACTTCAAACCTCGAGTCTACGCTTGTTGTGATGTGCAAATCTTTCAGGCCGCGGGGATTGAACTGGTGCTTTCCCCACAGCTGCAGGACAACTGGGGGCAAGTTCCTATTTCCCCTTTGGATGTCGGAGAAAGGAAGCCTGGGCGGAACGTTGTTGTGCCAAGAGATGACTTGCACGACTTTGAAAGACGGATGAATGTGCTTGGGGCCGTAGACGGCGACAGTGATATGTCGTTCTAGGTAGTCCCAGACTGAGGTCGCGGGAGGCTGGATAACTGTGGCTTCCGCGACTGCAATGACGTACATGTGAGGCTTCAGCTCCTGGAGCTTCATTTGTAACATGTCCTTATATACGTAACAGTTCTTGACCTTCTCATAAGGTCCCTCTTTCCTTTGAGCAACCAGACCTACGAACGTTGTCATGACTTGGCTCAAGGGGTCATTCTTCACCTCAGCCGCCAATTTCATGTCAAGGGTAACGCCTTCCGTGGTGTTGGGGTTGCTGAGACTGATTTCCAAAAGTGGGCTCACAGTCGCTGTGTAATTACTGTTGATTCCACGTGGCGGATCAAGACTAGCTTTGAGTGCTAGCTCCTGGATCTCCCCCGAGGGAATATGACCCTGGGGAACGTGGGCACTGATATCACAGTCCGGCAACTGCACCGAGCCTCCGTTGTGATCCATCTTGCACATAATTTGCATGTCCGTGGCTTGAGTCTGGGCCCAACCGGGACTTTGCTTCATCAGGTCCAGGTCCAGACAGGACCTGGTCAGTTGCCTGTGACTCAGCCAGGCCATTTTGTAGGCCTCCCTATCGTTCTTCAGCCACTCGAAATCAGGTTTCAGGAAGGCTACTTGAGCGTTAAGTCTCTGCTCCTTCTTGGATTCCTTCTTCTCGAGACTGTCGAGAATGTCCGAGGCGCTCCTCCATCGGCCGGATCGATTGTAGTTGTTGTTCCTGGGCTCCAGAAGGTGCCCGAAATTGTTTTCATCCGACGACGTGCTTTCGGAATCTTCGTTGCTGTTACCGAACAAAGCTAGGGGGTCTTCCTTCAGTATGGACACGCCTGAATCTGTGGTGCTTTTGCCAACAATGTCATCTAGGAAAGGGTTGGACCTTGAGAGTTCGTTCCAGAAGGGATTTGTTGCTTGTGCTGGGTGCTGGACTTCGGGCTGTAGGACAGGCCATTCCGAGCTTTTGCCCATTTGAGATATGTAGCTCCCTGACGGAAAAAACAACGCAAAGAGAAAAGTCTTTAAGTGCTGCTTATCCAACACAAGATAACACAATATTACCTGGACACAACATTAAGGTGATTATAGCACTTGTTTACTTGTTAAGATCACAGTTTCAACATGTCTTAGTCCAACTGGTCTCACCTTCCCCACTGAGTCAATATTAAAGAAATACTGAAATAAATGATATAAATGAAATTAACATGATTTATCACTTCACCTAGATGCAATCAACTAGTTCAGTACCTCCATCTGCTTCTCTAGCTTACAGCAGAGATACCTGGCTAACACTGCTAACAAACACTGGTGTTGGGATTGTCATCAAACCCATCTCTGTAAATACATGCCAAAGCAGAAATCGGATAAAAGATGAAGGATGAATTAGACGTTATTATATAGAAATTGTAATTTGAGTGCAATTTTCAAATCAAAGATCTGCAATTTTTATGATAGTCCATTTTTAACAACACTGATATGTTACATCTTGTAAGTAGGGAGGTTTAACCCAATAACATGGAGGTTGTGAACTACATTAAGACGAATTTGACCAATAAAAAGCAACCAAACATCCAAGGCTATGACATCACAGTTACTAGTAAAACATTCAAGGTTTAAGATTTCAGAAGTGGTCATCTTAGCCATTTTCCATTTGGGCTTGCATACAGTGTAATTCAATGTCTGTATTGAACCCAACGGCCCTGTACATCAATTTAAGTCACAATTTAAATCATAACTGCAATATTAATCAATAAATATTTCAAATCACTCATATCTACTAGGGGTGTCAGAAAATATCAAAATATCGAATATCAGGATATTATGCTATGTGATACTGTATCAGTCATGTCAGTGTTGTAATCCATTTTCAGCTCCACTCCAACATTAACAAGCAGCATAAGGGTGCAATGCTACTGTAATCATTGACAAACCTGTTCATACAGTGGTGTGTTTCAATAGTAGGATTTGAAAAATCACAATATATCACTTTACCTGCAATAACTCAGTATATCGCAATATATTGAATCTAACCACTGCATCACAATATGTATTGTATCACCAGGTTCTTGCCAATACACACAGGTCTAAGATCTACAGTGCTGTACATCTGAGTGCCCAAAGGTTTGTGCACATTTAAAAAGCTATTTTTCCAGACAGGAAGCTTTTACTTTCTCAGCAAAACACTTTATTATTAAATATTAATCAGTATTAATAGAGTAAGTAGTGCTTTTCCATACGTCAGTGTGTTTATTTAACCCTTTCCAAGCTTCTCCTAAACAACCCAGTATTATTATCAGTTCTCATCTAATACCTGCTTTGACTGCTCAGTACTTCATTAATCTAAATCAAGATTTGCTGCTGAAGGAACTGAACACATTCATACAATGTCTGGGGCGTCCAGGAGAAATCTGGAACTACACTTTGTTCTTCAAACTGGATCAAGATCTGATCTACTTCTCTCACAATAACATACTCATGTTACTTTGTACTGTATGTATGATTATTTACATCTGTTCTAATCAGATCTGGTGTTTTTACTGGTGAACACACACTTATTGATCAGATAAAGACCTTTACACTATCAGCTCAGGGGCCTCAGAATTTTTGAACAATTTATCACTGTATTAGCTCAAGTGAAGTTTATTAGAGATGCTTCCACTTCACCGTTCAGGTCACTAAAGGTCACTATGGCGATTAGCAAACAATATATAAATACACTGTCCATCTCCACCAGACGTCAGCACCAATGTGACCAGAAGAACTGGTCCCAACAACAACAACAGAATTCAACATCTACTGTATACAGGACAATTAAGCTACACTGCAAACTGTACATCGGAGGTTCTGGAGAGTAATCAAAGCCTCCACTGATGTTCTAGCAAAGGTAAAGAGGGACTGAGGCACACGCTCCCAAACAAGTACAGTCAAAGTCTAGGCATGTACGGCACCCTCGCAAACGGGCTCGGCCATTGTTACTGGAGATGTCAGAAATGACGGCCACGCCATAACAGGTTTAGATGTGTGGTGAAAACATCTGTGTCTATTCACCCGTAACCACACACACTCTGCACACGACGCGTCACAACTACGCAAAGACCAAACACCATAATTCATCCAGCACATCATCCTTTCCATTCCACACCACCACAACAGCCTCACAGTAGAATTTAGAATTTAGAGCTCTGTGTGACAGAGAAAACCTTGTATTTAACCAATCTGTGCAGTAAAACACACACACACACTCACACATGCTAGTGAACACACACACTAGGGGTCAATGAAACACCCACATACACAAACAAACAGTAGGGGAGAGTGAAACACCCACATACACACACACACTCACACACACACACACGCTAGTGAACACACACACTAGGGGTCAATGAAACACCCACATACATACACACATATACACAGACACACACACACACACACACACACTAGTGAACACACACACTAGCGGTCAGTGAAACACACACACACACACACACTAGGGGTCATTGAAACACCCACATAAACAAACAAACAGTAGGGGAGAGTGAAACACCCACATACACACACACACTAGGGGTCAGTGAAACACACACACACACACATTAGGGGTTATTGAAACACCCACATACACACACAAACAATAGGGGAGAGTGAAACACCCACATACACACACACACTAGGGGTCAGTGAAACACACACACACACACACACACACAAACACCCATATACATACATACACGCACACACTAGTGAACACACACACTAGCAGTCAGTGAAACACACACACACATACACACACACACACACTAGGGGTCACTGAAACAACCACATACACAAACAAACAGTAGGGGAGAGTGAAACACCCACATACACACACACACACACACTAGGGGTCAGTGAAACAGACACACACACACACACACAGACTAGGGGTCATTGAAACACACACACACACACACACACACACTAGGGGTCATTGAAACACCCACATACACACACAAACAGTAGGGGTCAGTGACACACACACGCACAAACACACTAGGAAGCAGTAAAACACCCACATATATACACACACACACAAGTGAACACACACACACACACTAGATGTCAATGAAACACCCACATACATACATACACGCACACACTAGTGAAAACACACTAGGAGGCAGTGAAACACCCACGTACACTAGTCATGACACACACTAGTGAACACACACACCCTAGGTGGGCAGCCCTATGCACAGTAGCTGGGGAGCAGTTGTCGTGCCCGGTCAGCACCTGAGATCGAACCCGGCTGGAGAGGCTGGTTTTCTAACCTCCAGTGAAAGCTCAGTGTAGTTGTGTGTGATCAAATAATAACAGGGGTCCCAATACTTTTGTGCAGACCCTTCACTCATACTGCTCACAGTCAGAGTGAAGATGAAAAGATAAAGGTGTGATTCTCATCCATCCATCCATATTTACCATGCAGGTTGTTGTTGTTGATGGTCACGTTGTCGTCCAGATCTATCAAAGTTCCTTCTGACCGACTTCGAAGTAGACTGCCCGTGCGGCGGATGGACTTTGTTCTAACAGCTGCCATCCTTCACATCTGCAAGTGACAAAACACACAAATCACAGAGTTTGTTTACAGGATTGGTCTCCGCACTGACCTCGACCAATAGGGACGCAGCAGCGGACAGAACTTAATAACAAGTCATTTGTCATTTTTCTGCATCATTTAAACCAATCAGCTGACGTTCACATCGTGCAAAATTTTTGTGATGAATGGACCAATAGTGATGAATTAGCCCACTGTGGTTTAGCTCCGCCCACTCATGTTTAAGTTATATAAAGTGCTGCAACCTGCACTGCTGAGGCACAGCTAATTTACATATCCAGAGCTCATTTACATATTAAAGGCACAGTCACAGTGGTCTAGTCCCATCAGTGAGCTACTGCTGAGCACAGCCCTCAGTGGTTTAGCTCCGCCCACTCAGGTTTAAGTTATACAGAGTGCTGCAGCCTGTATTGCTGAGGCAGAGCTCATTTGCATACTCAGAAGTAGACTGGGGGTGGGGTTTGTCATTTTTCTGCATCATTTAAACCAATCAGCTGACGTTCACATCGAGTAAAATTTTTGTGATGAATGGACCAATAGAAATGCTCCAAAATAGCTTGTATAAAATTCTGGTTCCATTGACTTCCATTAGAAGTAAAGACAGTTTTTGTTCTCTCCTGTAAAGTTACTGTTTTGGAGAGACTTAGATGAGAATAGTATAATAGCAGCTAAAATAATAATAATAATAATAATAATATTAATAATAATAATAAATAATAATAATAAACTACAATGTGTTCATACAATGCTTTACAAACTTATGTTCCCTGTAGCACCACTCCTGCTGCCCACTCCTCATCTATATTACAGTACAGCCTGCACTGCTGAGGCAGAGCTCATTTACATATCCAGAGCTCATTTACATATTAAAGGCACAGTCACAGTGGTCTAGTCCCAACAGTGAGCTATTGCTGAGCACAGCCCACAGTGATTTAGCTCCACCCACTCATGCTTAAGTTATACGGAGTGCTGTAGCCTGTATTGCTGATGCGGAGCTCATTTGCATATTAAAGGCACAGTCACAGTGGTCTCATCCAAACAGTGAGCTATTACTGAGCACAGCTTACAGTGGTTTAGCTCCACCCACTTACACTGAAGTTATATGGAGTGCTGCAGCCTGTATTGCTGAGGCGGAGCTCATTTGCATATTAAAGGCACAGTCACAGTGACTCATCACAACAACGAACTATTGCTGAGCACAGCTCACAGTGGTTTAGCCTACAGTGGTTTAGCTCCACCCACTCACACTGAAGTTATATGGAGTGCTATAGCCTGCACTGCTGAGGCAGAGCTCATTTACATATACAAAGCTCATTTACATATTAAAGGCACAGTCAAAGTGGTCGCATCCCATCAGTGAGATATTGCTGAGCACAGCTTACAGTGGTTTAGCTCCGCCCACTCATGTTTAAGTTATATAAAGTGCTGCAACCTGCACTGCTGAGGCACAGCTCATTTACATATCCAGAGCTCATTTACATATTAAAGGCACAGTCAAAGTGGTCGCATCCCATCAGTGAGATATTGCTGAGCACAGCTTACAGTGGTTTAGCTCCGCCCACTCATGTTTAAGTTATATAAAGTGCTGCAACCTGCACTGCTGAGGCACAGCTCATTTACATATCCAGAGCTCATTTACATATTAAAGGCACAGTCACAGTGGTCTAGTCCCATCAGTGAGCTATTGCTGAGCACAGCCCTCAGTGGTTTAGCCTACAGTGGTTTAGCTCCGCCCACTCAGGTGTAAGTTATACAGAGTGCTGCAGCCTGTATTGCTAAGGCAGAGCTCATTTGCATACTCAGAGCTCATTTACATATCAAAGGCACAGCCACAGTGGTCCCATCCCATCAGTAAGTTATTACTGAGCACAGCCTACAGTAGTTTAGCTCCGCCCACTCCCAATAAAGTTATATGGAGTGCTGCAGCCTGTACTGCTAAGGCGGAGCTCATTTGCATACTTAGAGCTCATTTACATATTAAAGGCACAGTCACAGTGGTCTCATCATAACAGTGAGCTATTGCTGAGCACAGCCTACAGTAGTTTAGCTCCGCCCACTCGTGCTGAAGTCTGTACTGCTGAGGCAGAGCTCATTTCCATATCCAGAGCTCATTAACATATTAAAGGCACAGTCAGAGTGGTCTCACACAAGCACTGAGCTATTGCTGAGCACGGAGCGGAACTGAATCATTAACATTACTCACACTAGTGTTGTGAAAAAAAAACAAAAACAAACAGGTTCGTCTTGTTTTGTCACATCCGCTCTATTCAAATCACCACACGTGCACCTCTTTGGGTCCTGACCCCCCAAAATAAGCATTTAAGCACATCAAAAGGTCACCGGTCAGACAGGTGAACCCACACACCACCTCACCGGTGCCACCTGTTCACTCTCCGGTTCCCCCAGCTTCGCGTTGGAACTTTCCGTTCCACCTTAAATGGTGCTGCAGTTCCATTCGAGCGCCTGAGGCCATTTAAGGTGGAACGGAAAGTTCCAACGCCAAGCTGGGCGAATAGGAAACCGACTTCATCCGCGCGCTACCGGGAAAGTCTTAAGGTGGTCTCGCCGTGTACGCGCTTTTACGCACGCGAACGCCTCAGAAACCCACCGACACATGAACCAAACCTCGCTCACCTGAAACGCGGCTGACAGAAAGAAAAGCTTCCTCTCGCGCACGGCCAGCCAACTTTCCCTCCTCTCCCATCAACAGGGAGTGTCACGCATACACCTTGCGCGCTCGCCTGCGCTGTTTGCCTTCTACGCGAGTGCATTCTGGGATTTGTAGTCCATAGGTCGCTGAGCTGGCTACGAACGCCGCTCCTTTCAGGACTACACTACCCAGAATGCTCGCGTTTGCTGAGAATGAAGCCTTGCAACACCTGAAACTCTGAAAGGTGGTTTCGGTGGGGGTGTGTGTGTTTTTAGCAGGTGTTTGTTTACATTTTGAATTAAAGTCAATTTATTATTTTTCCCGCGTTAATTTTTTTAAAAAATTCTTTATTATATTATTATTACTTATAAAGTGGCTCCTCGCTTCCCCCCGTTCAGGTAGAGCTTTCAGGTAAAAGGTTTGAACGTAGCCAGGGAACCTAAAGGGGAAGTCCACCGGTTTTGTATGTGTGTAGAATTCTAAATACATAAGTGGTTAAGAGGAAGTAAAGGCAAGCTTAATTTAAAGGTGAATTAAAGGTGTTATGCAGTGGTGGTGAATGGAACCAGATGTCCACCTCTAAAAGCTCTCTAAAAGAAAGTTATTATCATTGTTATTATTATATGAAATGGTTATTAATATACTGCCTGATGCCTGAGAGGTTGGTGTATGATTGGGGTGGGCCTTCCACTCCATTCATGGTGGAGGGATACATGCAGGGCGCTGTTAGGCAAAATAGTCCCCCCATAGAAAATATATTACATTTTCAGGTTTTGCTCTATTTCATCTTTTCAGGAGTGTATTTATTTAAGTATTATTTATCATTTATGTTTGTTTTTACCTAACAACAGACACTCCACACATACGCTGAAATTAAAATTTTGAAAAAGATTCACTGAATCATTTAGAAAAATCTTCAAATTTCAGCAAATTCAATAAAAGTCAATAGATAGTCAATAAAATGTATATATTTGTAATGTAGACATGGAGACACCACTGTAAACAATATCACCACCACTGTAAACACCATCACCACCACTGTAAACACCATCATCACCACTGTAAACACCATCATCACCACTGTAAACAAGATCACCCCCACTGTAAACACCATCATCACCACTGTAAACATCATAAACACCCCTGTAAACATCATAAACACCACTGTAAACATCATCACCACCACTGTAAACATCATCACTACTGTAAACAAGATCACCCCCACTGTAAACACCATCATCACCACTGTAAACATCATAAACACCACTGTAAACATCATCAACACCATCACTGTAAACACCATCACCACCACTGTAAACATCACCACCACTGTAAACATCACCACCACCACTGTAAACACCATCACCATCACCACTGTAAACATCACCACCACCACTGTAAACACCATCACCACCACTGTAAACATCATCACCCCCACTGTAAACATCATCATCACCACTGTAAACACCACTGTAAACAACATCACCACCACTGTAAATATCACCACTACTGTAAACACCATCACCCCCACTGTAAACACCATCACCACCACTGTAAACACCATCATCACCACTGTAAACACCATCACCACCACTGTAAACACCATCACCACCACTGTAAACACCATCATCACCACTGTAAACATCATCACTACTGTAAACATCATCACCACCACTGTAAACATCATCACTACTGTAAACATCACCATCACCACTGTAAACATCATCACCCCCACTGTAAACATCATCATCACCACTGTAAACACCATCACCACCACTGTAAACACCATCACCACCACTGTAAATATCACCACCACTGCAAACACCATCACCCCCACTGTAAACACCATCACCACCACTGTAAACACCATCACCACCACTGTAAACACCATCATCACCACTGTTAACATCAACACCACTGTAAACATCATCACCACCACTGTAAACACCATCACTACTGTAAACATCATCACTACTGTAAACATCATCACCACCACTGTAAACATCATCACCACCACTGTAAACACCATCACCACCACTGTAAACACCATCACCACTGTAAACATCATCACCACCACTGTAAACACCATCACCACCACTGTAAACACCATCACCACTGTAAACATCATCACTACTGTAAACATCATCACCACCACTGTAAACACCATCACCACCAGTGTAAACACCATCATCACCACTGTAAACACCATCCCCACCACTGTAAACATCACCACTACCACTGTGAACATCACCACCACTGTAAACACCATCACCACCACTGTAAACACCGTCATCATCACCACTGTAAACATCACCCCCACTGTAAACATCATCATTACCACTGTAAACACCATCACCACCACTGTAAACACCATCACCACCACCACCACTGTAAACAATATCTGAACCACTTCACATCAAAACCCACTCTAGAATCATTGTTTACATCTACAATTTTAAAAATGGGTGTAATTCCCCTTACACTATGCTTCAGCTTCTCACACAGACACCTGATAAGCCAGCTACTGTTGCACGGCAAGAGGAAGAGCTAATACCCTTTGAGGAATTTCTACTTTTAAGCTTCCGTCAGAAAAGACTGAGCCTTATTTCCATGTACCGTGTAGTTTTTTTATTGTTCTTTATTAAAGTACGCTCATTTTCACAACCCGGAGTTCTATATAGAACCATTTGCCTGCTTAAATGGTTATTTGCATGGTGGAGTGGCCCTTCAGATTGATGTTTTGTATATGCCTGCCAGCAGAAAAAAACCCTGCATCTTCAAAAAGGTTCTCAACAGGAGAAGAAAAACCTACTATACTTTTAATGTAAGTCAATATAACCAGAATGATCTCCAAGCATATTTGAGTCATTACTTTTGGTCCATTTCTCATAAAACTCACACACACAGTAAAGAACAAGAGGTACATTCAAACTGTGGCAAAAACTGAAAACTGCCAAAGATAGAGACACAAGAGGTGCGTCTGAAATCACATACTTGTCTATTACTCAGTAGTAAATCAGTAGGCGAGCGCGGCTAGTATGTCTGAATACTCAGTAGTAAAATCAGTAGGCGAGCGATGCTAGTATGTCTGAATACTCAGTAGTAAAATCAGTAGATGAGCGTGGCTAGTATGTCTGAATACTCAGTAGTAAATCAGTAGGCGAGCGCGGCTAGTATGTCTGAATACTCAGTAGTGAAATCAGTAGGCGAGCGTTGCTAGTATGTCTGAATACTCAGTAGTAAATCAGTAGGCGAGCGTGGCTAGTATGTCTGAATACTCAGTAGGGAATCAGTAGGCGAGCGTGACTAGTATGTCTGAATACTCAGTAGTAAATCAGTGGGCGAGCGTGGCTAGTATGTCTGAATACTCAGTAGTGAATCAGTAGGTGAGCGCGGCTAGTATGTCTGAATACTCAGTAGTAAATCAGTAGGTGAGCGCGGCTAGTATGTCTGAATACTCAGTAGTAAATCAGTAGGCGAGCGCGGCTAGTATGTCTGAATACTCAGTAGTGAAATCAGTAGGCGAGCGCGGCTAGTATGTCTGAATACTCAGTAGTAAATCAGTAGGTGAGCGTTGCTAGTATGTCTGAATACTCAGTAGTGAAATCAGTAGGCGAGCGTTGCTAGTATGTCTGAATACTCAGTAGTAAATCAGTAGGCGAGCGCGGCTAGTATGTCTGAATACTCAGTAGTAAATCAGTAGGCGAGCGCGGCTAGTATGTCTGAATACTCAGTAGTAAATCAGTAGGCGAGCGCGGCTAGTATGTCTGAATACTCAGTAGTGAAATCAGTAGGTGAGCGTGGCTAGTATGTCTGAATACTCAGTAGTAAATCAGTAGGCGAGCGCGGCTAGTATGTCTGAATACTCAGTAGTGAAATCAGTAGGCGAGCGCGGCTAGTATGTCTGAATACTCAGTAGTGAAATCAGTAGATGAGCGTGGCTAGTATGTCTGAATACTCAGTAGTAAAATCAGTAGGTGAGCGTGGCTAGTATGTCTGAATACTCAGTAGTAAATCAGTAGGCGAGCGTGGCTAGTATGTCTGAATACTCAGTAGTAAAATCAGTAGATGAGCGTGGCTAGTATGTCTGAATACTCGGTAGTGAAATCAGTAGGCGAGCGCGGCTAGTATGTCTGAATACTCAGTAGTAAATCAGTAGGTGAGCGTGGCTAGTATGTCTGAATACTCAGTAGTAAATCAGTAGGCGAGCGTGGCTAGTATGTCTGAATACTCAGTAGTAAATCAGTAGGCGAGCGTGGCTAGTATGTCTGAATACTCGGTAGTGAAATCAGTAGGTGAGCGTGGCTAGTATGTCTGAATACTCAGTAGTAAATCAGTAGGCGAGCGTGGCTAGTATGTCTGAATACTCGGTAGTGAAATCAGTAGATGAGCGTGGCTAGTATGTCTGAATACTCAGTAGTAAATCAGTAGGCGAGCGTGGCTAGTGTGTCTGAATACTCAGTAGTGTAATCAGTAGGCGAGAGCGGCTAGTATGTCTGAATACTCAGTAGTAAATCAGTAGGCGAGCGTGGCTAGTATGTCTGAATACTCAGTAGTAAATCAGTAGATGAGCGTGGCTAGTATGTCTGAATACTCAGTAGTGTAATCAGTAGGTGAGCGTGGCTAGTATGTCTGAATACTCAGTAGTAAATCAGTAGGTGGGCGGGGCTAGTATGTCTGAATACTCAGTAGGTATTGAGTAGTGGGTGAACGGTATCTGGATGACCTACTAAATCGGCAGTCATGTTTATGTAGGTGAACACAGCACACTGTGTATCACATGATTCACCTGGAGTCGTGGATGAATTCAGAGTGGAGTAAATAAACGGTGTAAAGCTGAACGTCGGCTGTGTGTACGTAGCTACTGCTAGTGAACTGCTGCTACAGGAGTTAGCGCTACTGCTGAGATAAACAATGATTACATTCCTCCCGTTTCATCTTCTCTGATCTACAGCTCCACACCGTCTGATACATAATCAGATAAAAACTCAGATCAGAGTCACTAAAAGATCTAAATCTGTCAGTAAATGAGCTTTTAAATGAACAGCAGGACTTTTACGGTGGTGGTCTGACGTCTTGCGTCACAGGACGCTGGTAATATGGTGGACGTAGTATGTCCGAGATTGTGTGGTACTAAAACTCTCCTACTGAAATTACCTACTAGTCTGCGTCTCGAGCAGCACGTACTGACTCTAATCCAGTACCTACTGACTAGTAGGCGATTTCGGACGCACCCAAGGTTTTGCTGTGATGATAGCTTTATGGTTTCAGTAAGAGGTTATTCTGCTCTTTACAGCTTAACAATAGCAGAACACTTTTTGGTGCTACGTAGAAAATATATGTATATATATAGTGGTGTAGTGGTTAGTATGGTGGTGTAGTGGTTAGTATGGTGGTGTAGTGGTTAGTATGGTGGTGTAGTGGTTAGTAAGGTGGTGTAGTGGTTAGTATGGTGGTGTAGTGGTTAGTAAGGTGGTGTAGTGGTTAGTATGGTGGTGTAGTGGTTAGTATGGTGGTGTAGTGGTCAGTATGGTGGTGTAGTGGTTAGTAAGGTGGTGTAGTGGTTAGTACGGTGGTGTAGTGGTTAGTATGGTGGTGTAGTGGTTAGTATGGTGGTGTAGTGGTTAGTAAGGTGGTGTAGTGGTTAGTATGGTGGTGTAGTGGTTAGTAAGGTGGTGTAGTGGTTAGTAAGGTGGTGTAGTGGTTAGTATGGTGGTGTAGTGGTTAGTATGGTGGTGTAGTGGTTAGTATAGTGGTGTAGTGGTTAGTATGGTGGTGTAGTGGTTAGTATGGTGGTGTAGTGGTTAGTATGGTGGTATAGTGGTTAGTACGGTGGTGTAGTGGTTAGTATGGTGGTGTAGTGGTTAGTAAGGTGGTGTAGTGGTTAGTATGGTGGTGTAGTGGTTAGTATGGTGGTGTAGTGGTTAGTACGGTGGTGTAGTGGTTAGTATGGTGGTGTAATGGTTAGTACGGTGGTGTAGTGGTTAGTACGGTGGTGTAGTGGTTAGTACGGTGGTGTAGTGGTTAGTATGGTGGTGTAGTGGTTAGTACGGTGGTGTAGTGGTTAGTATGGTGGTGTAGTGGTCAGTATGGTGGTGTAGTGGTTAGTATGGTGGTGTAGTGGTTAGTATGGTGGTGTAGTGGTCAGTATGGTGGTAGTGGTTAGTATGGTGGTGTAGTGGTTAGTATGGTGGTGTAGTGGTTAGTAAGGTGGTGTAGTGGTTAGTATGGTGGTGTAGTGGTTAGTATGGTGGTGTAGTGGTTAGTAAGGTGGTGTAGTGGTTAGTATGGTGGTGTAGTGGTTAGTATGGTGGTGTAGTGGTTAGTATGGTGGTGTAGTGGTTAGTACGGTGGTGTAGTGGTTAGTACGGTGGTGTAGTGGTTAGTACGGTGGTGTAGTGGTTAGTACGGTGGTGTAGTGGTTAGTATGGTGGTGTAGTGGTTAGTATGGTGGTGTAGTGGTTAGTACGGTGGTGTAGTGGTTAGTACGGTGGTGTAGTGGTTAGTACGGTGGTGTAGTGGTTAGTATGGTGGTGTAGTGGTTAGTAAGGTGGTGTAGTGGTTAGTATGGTGGTGTAGTGGTTAGTATGGTGGTGTAGTGGTTAGTAAGGTGGTGTAGTGGTCAGTATGGTGGTGTAGTGGTTAGTATGGTGGTGTAGTGGTCAGTATGGTGGTGTAGTGGTCAGCACTGTCTCCTCACAGTAAGATGATCTGGGTTGGATTCCCGGTCCGGGTGGTTCTGTGTGGAGTGTGTATGGTCTCTCTGTGTTTGAGTGGGTTCCTCCGGGTACTCCGGTTTCCTCCCACAGTCTAAACACATGCATGTTAGGAGTGAGTGGTGTTCATGTGATGGACTGGTGACCTGTTCATGGTGTACCCCGCCTTCATCTCCTGGTGACTAGACTAGCAGGATAAAGTAAAAGATAATAGATAGATAGTTTATTATCTCCATTAATGTATTAAATAGATCAGAACGTCATCCCTGTAAATATCTAAGCCCTAAATACGTCATTGTTTTTTAAATGTTTGTGTTTAAAGCGTTTAAACTGATACACTTAAATAGTTCATCTGATATATATATATATATATATATATATATATATATATATATATATATATATATATATATATATATATATATATATATATATATAGACTGGTAAACCTGGCCAAGAGTGACCTCTACTGGCCCTCTGCAGCAGTTACACTTTCCACAGGAGCCAATAACCAGGAAATGTAAACATCAGGTACACGTGATTAAAAAATCAATGTATATGTTTATCTGCTTTTATTTTATATAAGTATAATTGTATATACTCTTACATGTATGTAGGATGACATCTACTTTTGCTCTAATAATAATAATAATAATAATAATAATAATAATAATAATAGAATGTTTATTTAGTTTATTATTATCTGTATTAATGTAATAAGTAGGTCAGAACATAATCCTTGTAAATATCTTTTGTTACTCTTTATTAAAAAAAGTTTGTAGTCTTTCTGTGACAGCAAGTATCACCACAATGGAAGTAAACCTGGGCAAGTGTGACCTCTACTGGCCCTCTGCAGCAATTACACTTTCCACAGGAGCCAGTAAACTAAATAAAATAAATTTTATTTTTTTTAAGTATGACTTCATATCCCCTGACCTGTATGTATGATGACTTCTAGTTAAGCTCTAATAATAATAATAATAATAATAATAATAATAATAATAATAATAATAATAATAATGAAATGAAGGATGGGTTTGCTTATGAAAAACATTCAAATTTCATTCAAATGAAATGACACACTGCTTGATCTCACTTTGCAGGTCTCATGTATTTATTTATTTATTTGTTTGTGTTTGTTTGTTTTAGGATCAGTACATGGCTGTATCACATCACATCTCAGCTGCATGTTTCACATCTGAGAATAACTAACCTGATCTGTTATATAATCTATTCATAATCATATTTTTTCTGATATTAATAAGAATTTTATTTTAAATGACAAGTATTGTTATAAAACATATGTGGGTTTTATGAGCTAGAAGCCCAAATTTTGAAAAAAAAAAAAATAAACACTTGAAATAATTTATTTTTGGGCCCTGAATCTATAATCTATGAAAGTTTAACTTTTTGAATGGAATTATGGAAATGAATAAACTTTTCCATGATATTCTAATTTTCTGGAATGAGTCTGTAGTATAAAATACAGAGTGGATCTGCAGGCCCAGAGCTTTTTGTATTCCCTGCAGTTCTTATTTGGCCAAATACTTTTTATCTGGAAAAGTACATCAAAACAAATCAAGTATTCCCAGAACCATTGCAGCTGTGTCATGCTTTTCTTGTTTACTCACCATTCTGCATTCTTTCTGCAACAGATTTAGGTACACATAAGGTGAGAGTTCATTGGCTGTCCTTCAAATTAATAAGAGTAAAAGGAGTAAACGAGAAAAAGTGCACACCATTAACAAATTAAGTACATGCTAAGTACATGCTTGTAATAAGGAAAGAGGAGGACACACCACCAAATACAAAGAAATCAGAAAAACAGAAAATCAGAAAACATTAGAAAACACCAAAAGGCTAGCTATCACTAGGTAGCTCGGTGTATGCAATAGTAGGGCTGTGTATCGGCAAGAAGATACAATGCGTATCGTGATACAGCGGTCACGATTCAATATATTACAATATATTGTGATACTGCAAGCAAAGTGATATATTGAGATTTTTCATATCCTACTATTAAAACACACCACTGTATGAACAGGTTTATTAATGATTACAATAGCACTGCGTCCTTCTGCTGCTTGTTAATGTTGGAGTGGAGCTGAAACTAGATTACAGCACTGACACCTAGTGGTCAGAGGTTTAAACACAACACACCATGATTCTCTGTCTGCCAGGAATCTGTGTATCGATACTGTGTTTTTGAGAATTGATACAGTATCACTAAACATAATACCCCGATATTCGATATTTCGATATTTTCTTACATCCCTAAGCAATAGTGCCCAAGAAAACACAAAGTAAGAAACGTTCTTTGAAAAATTTAAAGACAAATTCTGCATATTTTTCAATAAATTAGCCAGTGAGCATCAAATTTTAAAAATGTATAACTGAAAAAACTAAATGTAGTTTAATTTATTTGGCGTAATTTAACGTTTGCTTGTGTTTTGTTGTGGATTTCCATGACTTGATCAGACAACTGGTCATTAACAAAAGTGCTTCTGAAAATATCCATCCACAGACTAGATCGTTAGAGAAAGTAAGTGGTTCCTCTATGGTGGGGATGTCCAGTCTTAGGGCTGATCAGTTGTTGAAGACTGAGACCAATTGATTAGATGAGTGGAGCCATGTGTTCTTACTGGTGCTATGTGGATAGCATCACTGTATACCAGGGGTCTTTAATTAGAGTCCAGTAAGGTCCAGTAAGAGGGAATTTCCTCAGGCCAAGGTCTGGACCTTAGCCTAGAGGTTCTATATTAGCATTTTATGTCACCAGAAACTGAAAGATAAACCAAATTACAAATACCATTCAGTATATTTCAACTATATTTATTGTGAGGAACTGAATTAAATAAAATAAAAAAGTCTATATTAAAAAACAAAATGCTTTTTAAAAAAGTGTACCTTAAAGTTTTAATTTATAAAAAAAAGTCAATAGAACGTTCAGCTTCTTGTTAACTCTGTTTCACATCTTGAGCTGTTGGGTTGGAGCTGCCTGTGGGAAGAATAAACATATATGTCTCTCCATTACTGGTTCTCGCCATCGACTTTTCTTTTTTCTTGCCTTCTGACTGCTACTTCTCACTTTGTACCTCACCTGTGGGGGCGCCACACTCCCGAGTCTGCACAGATTTGATTGGCTGAGGAGCGCCTTTGGTGAACTTACAATGCAAGTGATTGGTCTGTGAGTTTACTGCATCGCAAAGCCTGTATACCGTAAAGACAAGAAAAGCTCCACTGCTTAAAATAAACACAGTCTAAATTAAGCCCCAATTCAGTAGTTCTCAATAGTTTATCTCATTGGGTCCCCACTGGAAGACGTCTGGGCCCAGACCGCGGTCCACTTATTAGTGACCTCTGCTCTATAGTATCACTCCAAAAAAAGTTGAATGGCTCCACTAATATTTTTCATGCCTGCCAGTCAAATTCCACATAACTGACTATAAAGGTTAGATATGAAGAAAGTATTTTTGTTCGAAAGAACTGACACGCCTGGAATATTTCCTGCTCTGACTGTGTCGCAGGTTAGCTGGAGGATCTGATACACGTGTTCAGGGAACAGGAACGTCTGAACGTCTGTCTTCAGTTGCCTTTTCAGAAAGTTCACAAGTGAATTTTCAGAGGTTGGTTCAGAATGTTCATGGTTGGTATGTAAACAGAGAGATTCAGAGTGGTGTGAAATGGTTCAGATGGTGTTTACAGTGGTGGTGATGGGAACCAGGGATCTCCATGTCTACAACGCCTGTCTTCTGAGTTTATATGTTAAATTTTGGAAAATCATATATATGTATATCACAAAGGAGGAAACCCAGTGTTTGGTGATGTGCATGGGTTCCAGATATCAGGCAGCCATTGATTCTCAACAAAGTATTAAAAAATAAATATAAATATAAAAAAAAAATATTTACAGTTATGTTAATTTGTCCAATTACTTTTGAGCCCCTGAAATGAGGAGGCTTTGTAGAAAACTGATTGCAATTTCTAAACATTTCATACAATATTTTTGTTCAAAGGGTGTTTCAGCTAGTAATCTTAGTGGCTTAGAAGATAAATGAATGAATTAGTAAACCAGCGGTATATATCTTTTAGTGCCGTATAAGTTATATAAATTATTCATGTACCTAAAGTTTACTAATACACTTAAAGTATATTTAAAATATAATTTGCTGAAATAAAAGGTGGCCAATTTAGTCCCAGGAAGTGTTGGAATAGTACACATACAGATTTTTCTACTAATACACTGATAATTATTGTACTTGTTACTAAAGTATACTTGGGAAATATACTTTAAATTTACTTAAGATTACTTTTGACTACTTTTTTGAATGTTAGGACATCATCATCATTATCATTTGGGTGACCATCATTTACAATGTAGTTGATTATCATAGCAGAGAACAAAGGACTGAAAAAAACAATAAACATTGGAATAAAAGATAAAAATAATAGAAACATACCAAACCAGTAACTAGTAAGAATGACAAAATTATATATATATATATATATATATATATATATATATATATATATATATATATATATATATATAAATCTAAATTATTAATAAAAACAATTTAACGTATAGAAACATAATCAAATAAATAAACAAATGAATTAACTAGTAAACTAACAGTATTTATATAATATAATATAATATAATATAATATAATATAATATAATATAATATAATATAATATAATATAATATAATAAAATATAATATAAAGTATATATATAAAGCATCACAAAGGAGAAAGTGTTTGGTGATGTGCATGGGAATATCAGGCAGTCATTGGATCCTCAACAAAGTATTAAAAATGAACATTTTATTTACAGTAATGTTCATTGTCCAATTACTTTTGAGCCTCTGAAATGAGGAGGCTTTGTAGAAAAATGGTTGCAATTTCTGAACATAGGATATTTTTGTTCAACCCCTTAAATTAAACCTGAAGTCTACACTTTCACTGCATCCAGTTGTTTCATTTCAAATCCAATATGGTGGCACGGAGAACCCAAATCATGAAGATTGTGTTACTGTCCAAATATTTCTGGACCTAACTGTATATATAAAAAAGCACACAAAATGAATACCCTTTCCAAGCTTCTCCTAAACAACCCAGTATTATTATCAGTTCTCATCTAATACCTGCTTTGACTGCTCAGTACTTCATTAAGATAAATCAAGATTTGCTGCTGAAGGAACTGAACACATTCATACAATGTCTGGGGCGTCCAGGAGAAATCTGGAACCTAACTTTGTTCTTCAAACTGGATCAAGATCTGATCTACTTCTCTCACAATAACATATTCATGTTACTTTACTTTATTTACATCTGTTCTAATCAGATCTGCTGTTCTTACTGATGAACATACACTTATTGATCAGATAAAGACTTTTACACTATCAGCTAAGAATATTTCAGTGTATGTTTTATACACAGCAGATACAAGTGAGCTGCCCAGCACCACGAGGTTGTAGTACTAATAAAACTTTTTATTCATTTTATTGTTTGGGCTAACAAAGATCTTGACTTTCAATATAAGTAATTCTAAAGAGGTTTTATGTCATGTGATTCTGGAGAATTTTTATTGGTCCATAAAACTTTTACAAGACATAAAGGACGATTGTCGTGTTGAAATTAAAAAGAAAAACAAAATCAACAACAATGGAGAGGTGGACGATACATGGTTTAAAATAGTGTAAAAGTCTTTATCTGATCAGTAAGTGTATGTTCACCAGTAAGAACAGCAGATCTGATTAGAACAGATGTAAATAATCATACATACAGTACAAAGTAACATGAATATGTTATTGTGAGAGAAGTAGATCAGATCTTGAGCTCCAGTTTGAAGAACAAAGTTAGGTTCCAGATTTCTCCTGGACGCCCCAGACATTGTATGAATGTGTTCAGTTCCTTCAGCAGCAAATCTTGATTTATCTTAATGAAGTACTGAGCAGTCAAAGCAGGTATTAGATGAGAACTGATAATAATACTGGGTTGTTTAGGAGAAGCTTGGAAAGGGTTAAATTAACACACTGGAAAGTCTGTATAATTCAGTGTAAGGAGGTTTTATTTCTGTTGGTCCACTCATTATGAAATGTTTACACGTGAATGTGAAAGTCACCTGTCAGGCTCAAACCTTCAAACGAAAACAAAAATCTGAAGAAACATGTTCCTCTTTTGGACAGCGTCAATATTACCAAAACATTCTCTTTGTTTCTTTGGAAAAAACATACATTCCATTTCAGAACGCTTACATCATCCAGGAAGCTCCGGTACTTTTTTATCACTCTGCGACAGCGTCGGTCTGGAGCGTTGACTCCTGCCCTGGTTTTCCTCACATGACCAGAAAAGGTGAGCAGCCTCCAGAACTGCAGCACAATGTTTCTCACTGTAACAGATGCTACTTCTCTATCACGTTACATAGAACAGTAAAAGACTTCTAATGAAATATATATATATGATGTAGAAAATCAACAGAAATTGACATGTTATTCATTAAAAAAAATTATATATATATATATATATATATATATATATATATATATATATATATATATATATATATATATATATATAAATGTTGTAGAAAAGCAACAAAAATGGACATGTTATTCATTGAAAAAAAAAAAAAAAAAAAAAAAAAAATATATATATATATATATATATATATATATATATATATATTTTTTTTTTTTTTTTTTTTTTTTAATGAATAACATGTCCATTTTTGTTGATTTTCTAGATCATTTGAACACACAAATTGCCTATTACACTGTGTGAAAATTTCATGATAAATGGACCAATAGAAGTGCTCCAAAATAGCTTGGAAAAAATTCTGGTTCCATTGACTTACATTGAGAGTAAAGACTGTTTTTGGCCTCTCCTGTTAAGTTCATATTTTGCAGATGTTTTTCATAGGATAGTGACGATATATATAAACTGAAAATACTTTATATCCTTATCAGTCATATACTAAACACGATTATACTAAAGTATACTCAGGTTATACTGACAAGTGTGTATTCTTGGTCGATACTGGTACCTAAATTCTTCTTGTCTTGTGCATAAAGGCATCCAGTACAGAATTTCTTCAATTTTTGATTTATAAAGATTTATAAAGAAGGGAAATATGTTCTCAATTCTAAATAAAAATATTTATTATTTACTTATATTATATTAACATACCACATTTTAGATATGTAAAAATAGAAATTGCTAATATAACCATGAAACACAATAAAATAAATGAACGAATGAATCAATGAATGAACTAGTAAACTACCTGTATATACCTGTGGATTTCTTTTTAAGTACAGTATAAAAGATGTAAATTAGTGGAGTACTCAAAGTACTACTCTTACCCTCAAAGTATACTTAAAACATACGTATGTATACGTAAGTAAGAATGACCACATTTTAGATATATAAAAATAGAACTTATTGATATAAAGGTAAAACATATATCGACACAATTCAATAAAGAAATAGATGAATGAATGAATGAATGAATAAATAAACCAATAAATAAATAAATGATTTTCACTTAAAGTATACATAAAATATACATATGTATACGTAAGTAAGAATGACCACATTTTAGATACGTAAAAAAGAAATTATTAATATATATCTGAAACATATAGCGACACAATAAAATACATAAAGTAATTAATTAATTAATTAATTAATTAATTAATTAATGAACTAGTAAACTACCTGTATATACCTATAGATTTATCTTTAAGTACAGTATAAAAGATGTAAATTAGTGGAGTACTCAAAGTACTACTCTTACCCTCAAAGTATACTTAAAACATACGTATGTATACGTAAGTAAGAATGACCACATTTTAGATATATAAAAATAGAACTTATTGATATAAAGGTAAAACATATATCGACACAATTCAATAAAGAAATAGATGAATGAATGAATGAATGAATAAATAAACAAATAAATAAATAAATGATTTTCACTTAAAGTATACATAAAATATACATATGTATACGTAAGTAAGAATGACCACATTTTAGATACGTAAAAAAGAAATTATTAATATATATTTGAAACATATAGCGACACAATAAAATAAATAAAGTAATTAATTAATTAATTAATTAATTAATTAATTAATTAATTAATTAATTAATTAATTAATTAATTAATTAACTAGTAAACTACCTGTATATACCTATAGATTTATCTTTACGTGCAGTATAAAAGATGTAAATTAGTGGAGTACTCAAAGTACTACTCTTACACTTAAAGTATATATAAAATATACATATGTAACCATAAGAAAGAAAGACCACATTTTAGAGATGTAAAAACAGAAATTATTGATATAAATGTGAAACATATATCGACACAATTAAATAAAGAAATAGATGAATGAATGAATGAATGAATGAATGAATTAATTAATAAATAAATAAATAAATAAATAAATAAATAAATAAATAAATGATTTTCACTTAAAGTATGCATAAAATATACATATGTATACGTAAGTAAGAATGACCACATTTTAGATACGTACAAATAGAAATTGTTACATGTAGTGACTCAATAAAAGGAATGAATTAGTAAACTAGTAAACTACCTGTATATACCTGTTTAAGTGCAGTATAAAAGATGTAAATTTGTCAAGTACTCAGAGTTATATAATACATATATAAATATAAGCATACATAAGTAAGAATGACCAAATTTAAACATCAATAATGGACGTAATAAGAGATATAATTGTTTCTAAACAGGGAGCGACCCCGGCGAGCAGAGTATTACAGTGTCCCGTAATGATTTCCAGTACCGGATGTCCTGCAATGACATCAACACCTGAAGTGTGACCTAGTCACTGAAGGGAGTTTGATAAATTCCATTATTCACCGTACACATAGCTGTGATATACGATGGCATACGTCCAAGAGGTGCTTTAAATAAACAAGAGCCGGTGTGTTTCCTGATCCGCAGCCAGAAAGGACTAACAAGGACATGGTGTAATGGGCAGCTTGACTGATATGACTCTGCACTTTTACACACTTATTGCTGGTGAATCATGCACGGCGTCAGCACAGCACTCACTCACAGATGCACAACTACCAATAGAGATCATGTAAACATATACTTACACTTTACCATAAAAGAAGAAAGTGTTCATCCCTCTCTCCATCCCTTCCACACACAAAACACTGCACACATGTCATCACCTCGTTAGGAAGTATTCCCATGCAGTACTCAGGTAGAAGTATAAATACTAGGGTTTAAAAATACTTCTGTAGAAGTTGAAGTATCAACTGAAGCTTTTTACTCCAGTAAAAGTGTAAAAGTACTGCTTTTAGAACTACTTAAAGTATAAAAATAAAAGTAATGTAAGGAAAAAAATATTAAAATATATTAAATATATTAAAAAAGCAAATCTGTACAAATACTTCATTACCTTACTTAAGTAGAAATGTTGGTTATTTATACTTTACTGGAATATATTTTTTCAGCTGACTTTTACTACTACTCCTTACATTTACACTCCATTTTCAGTACTTTCTACTCCTTACATTTACACTCCATTATCAGTACTTTCTTTTCTTTACATTTACACTCCATTATCAGTACTTTCTACTACTTACATTTACACTCCATTATCAGTACTTTCTACTCCTTACATTTACACTCCATTATCAGTACTTTCTACTCCTTACATTTACACTCCATTATCAGTACTTTCTACTCCTTACATTTACACTCCATTATCAGTACTTTCTTTTCTTTACATTTACACTCCATTATCAGTACTTTCTACTACTTACATTTACACTCCATTATCAGTACTTTCTACTCCTTACATTTACGCTCCATTATCAGTACTTTCTACTCCTTACTATTACACTCCATTATCAGTACTTTCTACTCCTTACATTTACGCTCCATTATCAGTACTTTCTAATCCTTACATTTACGCTCCATTATCTGTACTTTCTACCCCTTACATTTACGCTCCATTATCTGTACTTTCTACTCCTTACATTTACACTCCATTATCAGTACTTTCTACTCCTTACATTTATGCTCCATTATCAGTACTTTCTACTCCTTACATTTACGCTCCATTATCAGTACTTTCTACTCCTTACATTTGCGTTCCATTATCAGTACTTTCTACTCCTTACATTTATGCTCCATTATCTGTACTTTCTACTCCTTACATTTACACTCCATTATCAGTACTTTCTACTCCTTACATTTACACTACATTATCAGTACTTTCTACTCCTTACATTTACACTCTATTATCAGTACTTTCTACTCCTTATATTTACACTCGATTATCAGTACTTTCTACTCCTTACATTTACACTCCATTATCAGTACTTTCTACTCCTTACATTTACACTCCATTATCAGTACTTTATACTCCTTACATTTACACTCCATTATCTGTACTTTCTACTCCTTACATTTACGCTCCATTATCAGTACTTTCTACTCCTTACATTTACACTCCATTATCAGTACTTTATACTCCTTACATTTACACTCCATTATCAGTACTTTATACTACTTACATTTACACTCCATTATCAGTACTTTCTACTCCTTACATTTACACTCCATTATCAGTACTTTCTACTCTGTACTTCCACTCCATGAAACACATGTTAATTGACACGTGAATTTTGTGGATTTAAGAACAGACAAGGTTGTCCAATTTCTCTGGAGAGGTTGTTCGAGAGTCTTGGTGCGGTATGTAGAGGCACAGTTGGTGATTGACGTGCAGACCTTGAAGGTCTTGAGGGCACATACGTGCAAATCATGTGCACAAAATATGCAGGTGCAGGTGCATTCGAGGCGTTGCAAACCTTCAGTGAGATTTTATAATAGGTTCTGTAATGCTAGTGCAAGGGTGCCTGGATGTTGCCATAGCAAGTTCTTTACAGATGCTTATAACTCTGTAAAATTACAAGCATACCATCGCTGTCCAAAGAAAACAAGTATCTTCAAATTGACAGCTTTACAGTAGAGACCAAAAACTTCACTTTCAATGGAAGTCAATGGAACCAGAAGTTATATTGGAGCATTTCTATTGGTCCATCTATTGGTGGCAACTGCTGCGTTTGATTGGTGTAGAAAAATAGATATCAACATGTTTTTCATTGGACAGCGACAATGTATTTGTCTATCCAACGTCACCTGAAAGGGTGGTTAAAGATTTGCTGCATACGGTACCACCAAGCTCAACCCCAATAGACCTGGATGGACCAGGAGCCCAATGGACTAACATTCGAGCACCTTGCACCAGTGCAAGCTGGTCAAAGGTGATACACCTTGGGTGCAATGGAAGGTCGCACCATCACCATGTGAGAGCAGTGGATGTACAGAGGTTACAGTGCGGAGGAATGCCCGGATGCTCTACGCACATATTTAGCACTACAAAGTGGTTTGCGCACTGTGTGACCCATAGCAGTACAGCATGTCAACGCCAGATGAGGGTATAGATTGAGAAGATATAAACATGACTAGGGCAAAGGCAGCCGAGGCAACCTGCTTCCTGGAAATCTTAACCTTTGTTCACGGTGGGAGATCTCCTGACACACTGCTAAGTCGCTAAGAACCAGCTCAAGCCATGTTCAATTCCCGAGCACTTGATAGAGTAGGACTGAGACATCAACCTCTTTGGAACTCATCAGGTCCAGTGGTACCGAGGATGCAGCTTCAGCATTGGATTTAATCTTGATCACCGTTCGGGAATGCACGCTTATGTAAGATGTTCAGATGTGCCTGATGAGCAAACAACCCCTTCTCTCAATCACAAGTTACGTAACATTCGAAATAGTCCATTGTTAGAAAATAAGCAATAAGATTTAAGTGTTCTACATGCTCTGCAAACGTTCTGGCACTGGGATGAGGAAAATTGGACCAGGTTCCTCTCTGGTTCCTCGGTTCAGAGGAACTGCAAGCAACTCCTCTCAGTTGAACTCAGCTCACCTCATCGGAAAGCTTCCAGAGAGCAGGTTGGATCAGGTTGGACTTATTCCAAGAATTTCTTTAATTTCGTTTTTGTGGGCGTCCTCTTCGCTCAGAGAAGCAATAATAAAGTTCAGACCATTATCTCATAAGGAGATCGGCATTCACAACATCCTGGTGTAGGACGAAGGCAAATATGCCACTCACTTTCAGTATGTGCAGAGTTCAGTATCAGGTCGTAAAGTTCATGCTAGCCCCTTTTCTTACATTAGGATACTTCGTAGGCCTGTTTGATCCCGATACCTACTCTGAAGGCAAGGTCGTCACACTCATAGGGCCAAACTATGCACGTGAGTTATGTGAAATATGTTTTGATTAATACACAAGTTTCATAGACGTCTTGTTTTCCTTAAACTGAGAGGAAATACAGTCTCAAATAACAACAAACAAATTCCGGAGTAAAGTTTACAGCCCAGTCAAACTCTGCTGTCTCATGGCCAAACACCATTGCTGTGGTCCTCAGCTAGTGGCCCAGTCAAGATCTGTTGTTTTAGGAGGAAGTCTTTAGCTTATGGGTCAGCCAAGATCTGTTGTTGTGGTGGGAAGTCCTCAACTTGTGGGCCAGTCAAGCTCTATTGTTGTGGTGGGAAGCCCCCGGCTCGTGGCCTAGTCAAGGTCTGTTGTCGTGGTGGGAAGTCCTCATCTTGTGGCCCAGTCAAGCTCTGTTTTTGTGGAAATTCCTTAGCTGATGGCCCGTTTAAGCTGGGTTATTGTGGGGGGAAGGCCTTAGGTTGTAGCCCAGTCAAGATCTGTTGTTGAGGTGGGAAGCCCTCAGCTTGTGGCCCAGTCAAGCTCTGTTGTCATGGTGGGAAGTCCTGAGCTTGTGGCCCAGTCAAGGTCTGTTGTTGTGGGAAATCCTCAGCTTATGGTCCAGTCAAGCTTGGTTGATGTGGTCGAAAGTCCTCAAATTGTGGGCCAGTCAAGATCTGTTGTTGTGGTGGGATGTCTTCAATTTGCGGGCCAGTCAAGATCTGTTTTTGTGGAGGGAGGTCCTCAGCTCGGGGCCCAGTCAAGATCTGTTGTTGTGGTGAGAAGTCCTCAGCTTGTGGCCTAGTCAAAATCTGTTGTCATGATCTGAGGTCCTCAGCTTGTGGCCTGAGTAAAGTTCACAGCCCAGTCAAACTCTGCTGTTGCAGTGCAAAGTCCCCAGCTCATGGCCAAAAAAATCGTCAGCTTGTGGCCCAGTTAAGCTCTGTTGTTATGGAGGGAAGTACTCAGCTTGTGACCCAATCAAGCTCTGTTGTCATAGTGGGAAGTACTCAGCTTGTGGCCCGGTCAAGCTCTGTTGTTGTGGTGGGAAGTACTCAGCTTGTGGCCCAATCAAGCTCTGTTGTCATAGTGGGAAGTACTCAGCTTGTGGCCCAATCAAGCTCTGTTGTCATAGTGGGAAGTACTCAGCTTGTGGCCCGGTCAAGCTCTGTTGTTATGGTAGGAATTCCTCAGCTCATAGCCCGTTCAAGCTTAGTTGTTGTGATGGGAAGTCCTCAGCTCATAGCCCGTTCAAGCTTGGTTGTTGTGATGGGAAGTTCTCAGCTCATAGCCCGTTCAAGCTTGGTTGTTGTGATGGGAAGTTCTCAGCTCATAGCCCGTTCAAGCTTGGTTGTTGTGATGGGAAGGCCTCAGCTCGTGGCCCGGTCAAGCTCTGTTGTTGTGGTGGGAAGTCCTCAACTTGTAGTCCAGTTAAACTCCACTGTTTTGGTGTGTACATTCAGTCAATGGTCACATCTACAGCATGCTTTAGATAAAGGATGTCTTGATGATATTGTTGGACCTCCACAAGCTTGGCAAAGACATAGGGAAAGCCACTTAATCCAGTGTGAGACCCTACGTCCAGCCTGTCCCTGCTAAAAAGAGCAGAAAAGCCTGTCTGACACACGTACGTGATGGCCTAGGGTCAGAGAATGTGGTCTGAGGACTGAGATCCAACCAGTTCCTGTTCTTCAGAAGTCAGCCCAACCTTTCATGCTCAGATATTTTTCAAAGTGTTACATTCCGGGAGATATGTTACATTCCAGGAGTTCAAAAAAAAGCTTTTCAGGTGTGTTGCACAGTGTTGTGGGACATTGGCTACAGAAACTGTAAGATCTAACTGTAAGATCTAACTGTGAATAGGGACGTTTGTGAAATTCTGTATCTACGATGAACTACTAAGTAATTTCTTTCAATCGATCCGTTGATCAATTAGTTCTATCAACCAATCAATCGACAAACAGTTATTTAAGCTCGGTGTACATTGTAGGTGACCATCATTTACACTGTAGGAGCCAAGCATTGGACAAAATACAGTGTACATTATTTTAAATCTATTATGAATTATAATGACTTGTGCAATATATGCTTTAAATTAATATATGCTCAGTTCATTAGGGTTAGTTTATAGAGTGATGCACTGGACATGGACCCACATACAGACCCTTAGAGTCTGTACTGATGTAGATTAAAGGTTTTTAAAGACGTGTGTCTGCTCACATTTGTGTCTCACGTGACACAAACTGGACCGAACACAATGTCTGCTACGTGTTTTCATACCATCACAGCATTTCTGCACATACATCAAACCTTTCTGCAGCTGTCACTGCCTAGAAGAGTTTCTCACCAGGACTAAAACTATCTGTATATTTTCATGCCTATCTATCTATCTATCTATCTATCTATCTATCTATCTATCTATCTATCTATCTATCTATCTATCTGTATATTTTCATGCCTATCTATCTATCTATCTATCTATCTATCTATCTATCTATCTATCTATCTATCTATCTATCTATCTATCTATCTATCTATCTATCTGTCTGTCTATCTATCTATCTATCTATCTATCTGTATATTTTCATGCCTATCTATCTATCTATCTATCTATCTATCTATCTATCTATCTATCTATCTATCTAATAAAGAACTGGCAATAATATATTTAAATAAATACTGTATAAATATGCTGTATAAATGTATACAGCAGTGAACATGGAACAAATAAAATAATTAAATTATAATTAAAGTATTTACTTCTGAAAATAATGATGTCCCCACTGAATTTCCCCACGGTGGGACTAGTAAAGTAATTTATCTTAAATATAATACAAAATTTCATGACAGTCCATCCATATTTTGCCGTTTTTTTTTTGGACATTCGTTGCTCAATAGTTGTCAAAACCAAAACTCCCAACTCTAAATGAGAACTTTACAGGAAAGATAAATAAAAACATACTTCAATTTTAATGTAAGTCAATGGAACCAGACGTCTTTCCCAGCAATTTTAGGTCATTTTGTTGTTTTTGTTTGTGCCTTTCACCATAATATTTACATGCAGTGCAAAGACCAATCAATGGTAAAGATGGAGGTTTATTAAACAGTTATATGCAAAATTCAAAATGATATGTTTTGTGACTAGAAGTGAAAATAGTCAGCATAACTTTTGAATATTTAGCTATTTTTAATGGACGATTTCAGTTCAATTGCTAAGTTTTAGAGAACTTCTATATATACACTACTGCTCAAAAGTTTGGGATCACAGTGAAATGTTCTTGTTTTAATGGAGTATCTTCTTCCTTAACACAACAATGGACTGACGGGTCTCTAAAGAAAGTTGTTTCTTTCTGGTCATTGTGAGTCGGTCAGCAAGACATCAACTGCTGATCTTCAGATACTAAACTAACCTAGAATGTTGTTCCCTTTTATACTCACTTATTAGTAGAATGTTTTTCAGCTGTGATCACAATTGAGCAAGAGTGTCCTAACAACCAATTAGTCCAATAACATCCTTAACTTGGATTGGTGGTCGTACCAGGAGATTTAGACAGAGGACTGAGAATTACTGATAATAGAACTATATGTAAAATAAGCCTCTATACAAAAATAGACTTTAATACAAACATTTTTATTCTTTAAAAATCATCTGATACACTTACATTCATTGTGAAATGAACAATATTGTTTGTGAAAATTGCATGAAAATTCTAAAGTGATCCTAAACATTTGAGCTGTACTGCTGTTTCGGATTATAAAGCGAGGTGTTATAATCTGATTATTACAGCTCATATGAATGTTATTACCTACTTTTTCATACACGTTAAGATACATATGTGTAATTGTATAAGCTATTCTACTGTAATACTGTAATACATCTGTAACAGCGACTACAAGTGCAGTAGTAACTTTGGTTTTTCCATTCATTGTTAATGTGTAACTGTTTATTAAAGATTAAATAAAACTTATTTACATTCAGAAAAGTCTCCTGGGTAAGCTTTTGGTAAGCTTGGTAAAGAAACTATTTGTGATTTGGTGTATAATTTAACAAATTTAGATATAAATTTGCATTTTTTGAGTTCCACTGAAAGGCCAGATGTCCTCAAATGTCCCTGGACCTGTCTCAGCAGACAGGAAGATCGAGCATGCAGATTAATGTTAATGTTTATCTGCATTACAGGGGCAGAAGTCATGAACCTTTTTAAAAATTCATTACCTCTTTTTTTTTTTTTTTTTTACCTGTGACTCCTGACACAGTGCTGGGGGCGTGTCCTTCTGGCAGCCTGCGTGAGGTAGTCTATAAAGCATCACCTTAGGGTGGCAAGAAGTATTAGTGAGCCTTATTGTGACTTGACCTGCTCTTTGTGATCACCGGTAAGTTTTTATTTAACTAATTTTTATTTTTGAAAATGCAGAATGTTGTTGTTTTTCATGGTTTAAAGGTTTTAATGTGTTTGTATCGACTTAAAATACATTTGTAGTAAAAGAAATATACATTTGGATCTTAAACACAACTGGAGGTCTAAGTTTATACTACAAATTGCTAAGAGATAAGTTGTTAAGTCCAGATTAACAAGATTAACAAAACTTTCTAAGATTATCTCATTTTTATTTTTATTTTTTAATTTTAAAGTCACATTTAAAAAATGATTGCTTTGCAGACTGTGCCACTCAATGTTCATAGTGTTTGTAAATATGATGCATTAACAACATTTGTTGCTAAATAGTTAGGCTATAAATATGTGCTATATATTTTCTGCAATCAGAAGAAAAGTTTGCGTCTCCAAATTGAAAACTTTACAGGAAAGATCAAAAACTTTTCATGTAAGTCAATGGAACCGGATGTCTTTACAGCAATTTTTCGGCCAATTGTTTTAAACCATTCATCATGAAATTTACATGGAACATAAAGGATGACACGTACTTTCAAATTATGCCAAAAAATGAAAAATGAAAAAAAATGTGTCCACATTTGTGTCCAAATGTCCATTTTTGTCCATTTTAATTTTTCGATATTATTTGAACATGACAGCTGCTCTTAATCTCCTGGGCAAAATTCATAAGGAGTGGACCAATAGAAATGCTCCAAAACACCTTTGAATAAAAACTTTTTACATTGACTTGCATTGAAAGTTGAGAAGGTTTTTGGCATGTACTGTATATTAACTATTTTGGAGATTATTTTTTTTTTTGGACAGTGAAAATATATAATAGATCTGAAATCTGACTACACTGACTGGACACTGTAAATGTAGATGAGTGCTGAATAGTTGCACGGCTCATTTTCTTGGGCCATTGTAGAGCACGGGCTTAATATCATCGCTGTCCAATAAAAACCATTTATGTTAATTTTTGTCCATTTTTATTTTTCTACCTCATTCGAATACGATAGCTGCCCTTTACATTGTGTAGGAATGTTATGATGAACGGACCAATAGAAGTGCTCCAAAATCGCTTGGAAAGAATTCTGGTTCCATAGACTTACATTGAAAGCCGAGAGAGTTTTTGTCTTCTTCTGTAAAAGTTGCCATCTATTTTAGAGATTTTCTCTTTAGACTTACATAAAGTGCTTCAGAATGATTGTGCAAATCTGGGAATACTTACACGGACTGATGCTGATCTGTTCTTCCAGGAACGCCAGAACCCTGCAGTATCAATATGAGAGAAGAACCGCATGCAGCGCTCAACGAGCCACCACCTGATCCTCAGGGTGTGTTCACGCTACTTCCAGTTTACATCCAACCTGCATATGAATCATTATTACGCAAAAGGTTGCGTCTCGGCCGGCGCTCCACTCGTTTGTCTGGTTTTAAATAGTCATTCGTGTATCATTAATCGGCTGTAGTTCACGCCGGAGCAGGTTTAACCAACACACCTCCCTTCCCTTCCCAGAGGTGATTCCTGTGAGCCACCTGAACCTGGCCTTCACTCAGGACGAGAAACCCCAGGACAAGACGCCGGACGACGACAAGCCCGGGACGGACTCCGGTTCCAAATCAAAGAACAAGAAGTAATTCATAACAATCTCACATTCTGCTTCCATCTGTGCTTCTGGGGCCCCTCTTATCAGTCGCAGTGGGGGGGTGGGTGGATGTGGTGGAGAACAGGAAACTATGAAGGGCAGGGGGTCACACCTGAGCTGAGAACAGTGGTGTATTTCCAGTAAGCTCTATAAAAGTTATGCCTTAAAAGAAATAAATACATATTTTTATGTGTCTGAAATGTTGCCAGGTGCACCAAAAATCATCATAGAATTTCACCCCTCTGATTATACCCAATAAAGTTTCACCTGAAACTATAGCAGAAATAGAGCAAAACTAAAATTACAAGTTATTATAAGAAATTAAGTTATTATAAGAAATTATAGCAGACACTGTATATAACTATGTATAAGCAATTATATTAAATGAAATATTACAGATGTTATTAGGCATTACATAATGCATTTATAGTATAGTAAATATTATGAATACAGCTTTGGTACAAGGTCTGTGCATTGCATTAATAAGCTGTAATAATAATAATAATACCACATAATTCCAAGCATGAGGTTGTATCATTGCTTTTAAGTAGTTAAGTCACGTTCTGTAAGGCATTATATCATCAGTTCATAAGAAAACTGTATAAAATAGTTATAGAGTGTTACTGTTTCCTAAAAATTGTGTTCATAATATATTATAAATGTTTTATTACATACATAATATTGCATAATGCCAAGGTAAGTTTGTATAATTACTTTAAAGGGGTTATGATTGCATGCATGATACTTTATAAAGCGAGTGTATATGACTTAATAAAGTCTGGTTTCATAACACATTATATTATCTGCTCATAAGAAAACTATTCATAAGCATACATAAATGTTTATATATGTTTATTACAGTAGGCATTTCCCAAGAGTTGTTATGAGAGATGTGGTTTACAGGAATGAGTAGGAATAAACGCTTATGTACATGGCTGGATTATTGACCGGGCCATTGAGGTCAGGGGGCTCTGGGGGGGCCCCTGGCCTAAAACATTCTACGATGCCCATCAACATTTATGATACAATATATTTTTATTTACGAGGGCCCTCCATTTTAAGGATCCTCTGACTTCTAGGGACTTTGACCGCATGGCCTCCTGGGGCCCTAGCCATGCTTTTGGGTCCCTAGCCATGCTTTTGGGGCCTAGCCATGCTTTTGGGTCCCTAGCCATGCTTTTGGGGCCTAGTCATGCTTTTGGGGCAACAAGCCATGCTTTTGGGGTCCCTAGCCATGCTTTTGGGGTCCCTAGCGAGTAGGAATGAGTAGGAATGAACGCTTATGTACATGGCTGGATTACTGACCGAGCCAGTGAGGTCAGCGCCCAAGGGCCCTTGAGGTCAGGGGGCCCTGGGGGGGGGCCCTGGCCCAAAACATTTTGCGATGCCTATCAACATTTATGATACTATATATTTTTATTTCCGAGGGCCCTCCATTTTAAGAATCCCCTGACTTTTAGGGACTTTGACCCCAGGGCCTCCTGGGGCCCTTAGCCATGCTTTTGGGGTCCCTAGCCATGCTTTTGGGCCCTAGCCATGCTTTTGGACCCCTTATGAAAATGGACATAGCATTGTGGCACTGCTCTGACTTCGACTTCTGGCTATTGGGAGCCCTGGGAAAGAGGGGGGCATAATTTTAGAGGGCCATGGTTATTAGAGCCCATACCAGGGGGCCCTAGAGAAGAGCAGGGCATACCATTAGAGGGCCCTTGATCACGAGGGCCGTGGGTTGGGGAGGGTTATAAGGATAGGGCCCAGACTATCCTTAATCTGTCCTTGCTTATGTAGGGGTTACGTCGGTCGTCATTACACAGCGTACTTCAACATTTAAATATTTGACGGGTTGCCAGGTCCACCCAAATTCATCTTAGAACCCGCCACCCCCTTCAATCTACAGCAGAACTTTTGTAAAGAACTGTTGTAATGATAAACACTATTTATGCTTATAATGTTCTTATGAACAGACACTGCAATTCAATATAATAGTTGCATACATTTATTTTCTATAGTGTTATGTGTATCACTATAACTATTTACTAGCTTTACAGATGTTATAAGGCATCATAGCATCTGGAAGCATCCGAGCCACCGGAATTCTTTACTGTAGCAACCTGAAGCAATCTAATGTAAACATTAAGTCACTGGGGTTCGAAGGTCCTGGCCACGCCCCTGATTAAGAACCGCTCTATGTTAAATAAAGGAAAGACGGCGGTGACCAAGCCTTCATGATCTTCTGCTTTTCTTTAAGGAAGAAGAAAAAGAAGTCTAAAGAAGATAAGGAGCCAGTGAAATCAGTCGGGCTTTTCCAGCTGGTAAGGCAACCGTCACATGTTTCTTACATCACAGGCCTTACATCATATCACTGAAGAAGCTGTGGGGCTGGTTTTACGTGAAACTTTAAATCGTGATGTAATCATAAAGCATTATAAATGAATAATAAAGTGCCAGGGTTACATAACACTGCAGCATACCACGTGTAAGGTTGTGTAATTCAGCTTTTCAGTAGTTATAATTACATTCATAACACTTTATAGCATAGAAAACTGTATACAGTAGTTATAGAGTGTTATGGTTTTCTATAAATCCTGCATTCATAATACATCATAAACACATTAATCTGCTGTTATATGTCATACATAATACTGCATAATGCCAAGCATGAGATTGTACGATTGTTTTTAAGTAGTTATAATTACTTGAATGACACTTTTATGAAGCAAGATTATATAACTTCAGAAAGTCAGGATACATAATTATGGCATCTGTTCATACAGGAAATGTTTACAGTGGTTGTATATTGTTATGCGATCCTATGAATCCCGAACAGTCATAATGCATTATATATAATTGGGTTGATAGTGTTACATAAGCAATATGATAGTGTTATCACAATATGATAGTGTTACATACACAATATGTTCAGTAGTGTGTGTGTATGTGGTTGTTTCACTGCCCCCTAGTGTGTATATTCAGTAGTATGTGTGTTTGTGGTTGTTTCACTGCCCCTAGTGTGTATATTCAGTAGTGTGTGTGTATGTGGTTGTTTCACTGCCCCCTAGTGTGTATATTCAGTAGTGTGTGTGTATGTGGTTGTTTCACTGCCCCTAGTGTGTATATTCAGTAGTGTGTGTGTATGTGGTTGTTTCACTGCCCCCTAGTGTGTATATTCAGTAGTGTGTGTGTATGTGGTTGTTTCACTGCCCCTAGTGTGTATGTTCAGTAGTGTGTGTGTATGTGGTTGTTTCAGTGCCCCTAGTGTGTATGTTCAGTAGTGTGTGTGTGTATGTGGTTGTTTCAGTGCCCCTAGTGTGTATATTCAGTAGTGTGTGTGTATGTGGTTGTTTCACTGCCCCCTAGTGTGTATGTTCAGTAGTGTGTGTGTATGTGGTTGTTTCAGTGCCCCTAGTGTGTATATTCAGTAGTGTGTGTGTATGTGGTTGTTTCAGTGCCCCTAGTGTGTGTGCGTTCAGTAGTGTGTGTATATGTGGGTGTTCACTATGTAGTGTGTATGTTCACTAGAGTGTGTATATGTGGAGATTTCACTGCCCCCTAGTGTGTATGCTCACTGGGTGCAGTAAACACTCACATATACACACACTAGTGAATATACACACTAGGTGGCAGTGAAAAAGCCGCATATACACACTAGTGAATATACACAATAGTGAGCAGTGAAACACCTACATAGACACACTAGTGAAAATACACTCTAGGGGGCAGTGAAATACCCGCATACACTCACACACTAGTAAACATACACAATAGGGTGCAGTGAAACACCCACATACACACACTAGTGAACATACACACTAGGGGGCAATAAAGCACCTACATACACACACACACACACTAGTGAACATACACAATAAGGGGCAGTGGAATACCCGCATATTCTCTCACTAGTGAACATACACACTAGGGTGCAGTGAAATACCCACATACACACACTAGTGAACATACACGATAGGGGGCAGTGAAAATCCACATATTCACTCACTAGTGAATATAAACACTAGGGGACAGTGAGCACACTTGCCAGGAGCAGCGAGCAGCCCTATCCACGGCGTCGGGGGAGCAGTTGGGGGGTTAGGTGCCTTACTCAAGGGCACTTCAGTCATGTCCTGTTGGCCCAGGGTATCGAACCTGCCACCTTCTGGTTCCATTGACTTACATTAAAAGTGAAGAATGTTTTTGTTCTCTCCTGTAAAGTTGCTATTTTGAAGATACTTGTCTTTCATTGGACAGAAACCATCCCTAACCTTTAGCCCGAGGCCTCCTTGACATTGTACATATCGTTGCTGTCCAATGAAAGACAAGCATCTCCAAAACTGCAGCTTTACAGGAGAGAACAAAAACATTCTTAACTTTTAATGTAAGTCAATGGAACCAGAAGTTTTGCTGAATGATTTTGGGGAGTTTCTGTCGGTCCATTTATGAAAAAATGGAGACACATGTTTATCTTTGGACAGGAACGATGTACTAGATAGCTACTAATCTAGCAAGGTGGGCAGTGAAGTCCAGCGTGTGTAGCGCCTCCTGACTCGTCTCTGTGATTGCAGTTTCGCTATGCCACGTGTCCGGAGGTGCTCCTGATGCTGATCGCTCTGGTGTGCGCTGGTATTCACGGAGCTGCCCTGCCGATCATGTGCGTCGTGTTCGGGCAGATGACTGACAGCTTTGTGCAAAGTGGACAGGACTTGAACGTCACAGGTATGAATAAAGACCCTGAAGAGCAGCAGCGGGGGCCGATTACAGCCCCTGGTACTTTCCTGCCTGGTGCGCTATCAGTAAAGTTTACTGGTTGTAATACAGGACGATGCAGCTGCTCTGAGCTCTGTGATTGGCTGGTTCTCACTGTGTTCTTCTCCCTCTGAAGGAAACTCTTCAGCTCTTCTCTATAACGTCACTAAGAACTCAGACTGCGTAACCATTCCTGGAGTCAACATCGAGGAGAGAATGACTCTGTGAGTTACACACACTAGCTCACACACACACACACACATACACACACACACACACACACACACACACATACACACAACCATAGTGTACATACACACATATACAAATACACACACACACATACACATATACACACAACCATAGTGTACATACACACATATACAAATACACACACACACACACACACACATACACACACACACACACATACACACACACACACACACACACACACATACACACATATACACATAGTGTACATACACACATATACAAATACACACACACACATATACATATACACACAACCATAGTGTACATATACACATATACAAATACACACACACACACACACACACATACACATATACACACAACCATAGTGTACATACACACATATACAAATACAAACACACACACACATATATATATAAATACACACACACATACACATACACACACACACATACACACATACACACACACACACACATACACACATACACACAACCATAGTGTACATACACACATATACAAATACAAACACACACACACATATATATATAAATACACACACACATACACACACACAAATACACAGAAGCATATAACACAAATACACACACAAGCAGACATGAGCGTACAGCGCCCCCGCACACAGATATACATATAAACACACACACAAATAACACACACATACATACGAGTACACACACACAGACACACATAAACACCAGCACTACAGTAACGCTGATTGCCACTATTAGCTGCAAGCACATTTTGTTGATGAGATAAAAACATTTGCTGCTATGTAAACATACAGGTACACAATTTAAACACAACACAGCGTCACAGTAAACAAACATTACAGCTCATATGAACTACATGATCTGGCAGCAGTATAATTACAGTGCAGTGCTGGTTCTAGATATGATGTGCTGGATTTGCAGACATGGATTAAGACCAATTTTAATTAAGGACTAAATTTAATTTTGATTAGAGAAACATATGTGGCTATCTAGTTAGTCTAATTTTGTTCTGGAAAACTGGCCATAGGAGTGTTGATGAATTTTAATGGATAAGGTTCTAAAGTGTTCTCTTTTTATTCTATCCCAAAGATATGCCTATTACTTCACGGCCATTGGCGCTGGAGTGTTGCTCCTCGGAACCTTCCAGGTCATGCTGTTCCTGCTGACGGCCACCAAACAGACCAAGCGGATCCGGGAGAAGTATTTCCACGCCGTCCTCCACCAGCAGATGGCGTGGTTCGACACGCATCCCATTGGAGAACTCAACACCAGACTCACAGAGTGGGTTAATCTGTAACAGCTGATACGCTGGTTATTCTCACTGCACTCAGGTTTACTGGGTGCTGGAAGTAACTGAATGGCATTGATTCAATGTTTCTCTCGTTGATCCCAACAGTGACATCAACACAATCAACGATGGCCTGGGAGACAAGATCTGCATCTTTGTCCAGTTCTTCTGCAGATTTATTGCTGGTATAATCATCGGATTCATCTTCGGCTGGAAGCTGACGCTGGTCATTTTGTCGGTCAGTCCACTGCTGGCAGGGTCAGCTGCGGTCTGGTCTAAGGTACGTGTGTATGGTCTGGAAACTTAATAGTTGCTGGCATTATTCCCAACACACACACACACACACACACACACACACACACACACACACACACACACACACATATATATATATATATATATATATATATATATATATATATATATATATATATATATATATATATATATATATATGAATGCACACATAAGCAAGATCACACACACACACATACACAAGCACAGACAGACACAATCATGAACACACACACATACATGAACACAGACACGAGCGAGTACACACACACACACACACACACACACACACACATACATACACATTCACACAGACACACACAAACATAAACACACACACACACACACAGCACCACACAAGCATGAGCACAAACACACACACATTCACACAGACACGTACATGCATAAGCACACACACACACACACACACATACACGTACAGACACACACAAGCACACAAGAATGAGCACACACACACACAAATACACGTACAGACACACACAAGCACACAAGCATGGGCACACACACACATTCACATACACAAACACAGACACACACCAGCATGAGCACACACACACACACACACACACATACACGTACAGACACACACAAGCACACAAGCATGAGCACACACACACACATACACACACACACATATTCACACAGACATGTACATGCATGAGCACACACATACACAAACACAGCCACACACACACACACACACACACACACAGAAACATACACAAACACAGACACATACAATCACACAAGCATGAGCACACACATACATTCACATACCCAAAAACAGACACACACCAGCATGAGCACACACACGCACACACACACAAACATAGACACATAGAAGCACACAAGCATGAGCACACACACACATTCACATACCCAAAAACAGACACACACCAGCATGAGCACACACACGCACACACACACAAACATAGACACATAGAAGCACACAAGCATGAGCACACACACACATTCACACAGACCCATACATGCATGAGCACACATGTACACATACACGAACACAGAAACACAAACATGAGCACACACACACACACACAAACACATTTACACAGACATGAGCACACACATGTATATAATGTACGTATGCTATATATTTTGGTGTTCCTAAAATCTTTTAAATGGCCTGTGCAGTCTCTGGTTCTATATATTATGCCATACATTTTTGCACACTCAAATTTAGTCCTGCTACATGCCATATAGCAGATAAAATAGCAAATTCAATAATCAAACAATTATGAATGTTTTTTTCCCCCCACAGATTCTTGCCAGTCTCACCACTAAGGAACTATCAGCCTATGCCAAAGCTGGAGCTGTGGCTGAGGAGGTGCTCGTGGCCATTAGGACAGTGGTGGCTTTCAATGGACAAAAGAAAGCTTTAGAAAAGTAAGCATGTGCTGTACATCCATTCCTAGCTGTTGCATAACAGTGGTTAGGCTGGTTTACTGCATTCAAGATTCCAGTCAATGATACGTTTCTGCACTTCAGGTATGAATCCAATTTGGTGGAGGCCCAGAACATGGGGGTGAAGAAAGCGATTACCACAAACGCGTCTATGGGCATAACACAGTTCTTCATATTTGCGACATACGCCTTGGCTTTTTGGTACGGCACAAAGCTCTCTGTGGACGAACCGGATAACTATACCATTGGAAAAGTCATCACTGTAAGTTTGCACTGTGTAGCTTTTCTACTTTCGAATGTCGTCGCTGTCCAAAGAAAAGCTAGCATCTCTAAAACGGCAACTTTACAGGAGAGACCAAAAACGGTCTTTACTTTGAATGTAAGTCAGTGGAACCAGAGTTTTTTCCAAGCTATTTTGGAGCATTTCTATTGGTCCATTCATCATAATATTTTCAGACAAGGTTAACGGCAGCTGTCAATATCAAATTATGTAGAAAAATAAAAATGGAGATGTTTTTCTTTGGACAGCCATACTGTACAGCCATTACTAATGTAACCATAGAATGGTCCATGTACTTTTGTTGCATCTCACTGTCATCCTTGCGCGTCAGGTCTTCTTCTCAGTGATGATTGGAGCGTTCTCGCTGGGTCAGGGGGCGCCCAACCTGGAGAGTGTTGCTAAGGCCCGTGGTGCCGCGTATGCGATCTACAAAACCATTGACATGGTATTCCCATCCTTCAGTGCCTGGTTTTGCACTTAACTAGTGAATAAAGTTGTTCTGGGTAATGATTGCATTCTTTCTTTCTGTGTCTCAGCCCCGTCCCATTGACAGCAGTTCAAAGGAGGGCTACAAGCCAGACAGCGTGAAGGGCGACATCGAGTTCAAGAACATCCACTTCAGCTACCCTTCCAGGAAGGAAGTGAAGGTAAGCCATATTACAAGCGAGCATTGCTTTCTGAAAGAAACGAGCTGTGTTTTTGATATGATGTCCTGCTGTAGATCCTTCAGGGGATGAGCCTGAAAGTGCCTAGGGGGAAGACGATCGCTTTGGTGGGGGCTAGCGGCTGCGGGAAGAGCACCACCATTCAGCTGCTGCAGAGGTTTTACGACCCAGATGCTGGGGAGGTAGGTACAAGGATGACGGGGTGCTTTCAGTTAGATGTCAGATACAGGAACTATATAAAGGTTTGGGTTGAGTGCCTATGTCTGATTAGGACATCTGTGCTTGCAGGTGACCCTGGATGGCCGAGATATCCGCTCTCTGAATGTGCGATGGCTGAGGGAGAACATGGGCATTGTCAGCCAGGAGCCCGTGCTCTTTGGAACAACCATCGCTGAGAACATCCGCTACGGCCGCGAGGACGCCACGGACGAGGACATCGAACGGGCAGTGAGAGAGGCCAACGCCTACGAGTTCATCTCAAGACTGCCAGATGTAAGTCCGGGAAGGACTTGGGATCATGTTACCTTCGGACTGGCAAATTAAAAACTGATAGATTCCATCATTTGTGTGGTATAACGTTTTAGTGTTAGTGGTAGAGCACCTTTGTTTAGAATGGACTGTTCTGGAAGTTGTGTCTGAAGATCATGTAAATGATCGGTTCATATTTCTGACACAGAAACTGAACACCATGGTCGGAGAACGAGGGGCTCAGTTGAGCGGTGGGCAGAAGCAGAGGATCGCCATCGCTCGTGCTCTGGTCAAGAACCCCAAAATCCTCCTTCTGGATGAGGCCACATCGGCTCTGGACACACAGAGTGAATCCATCGTTCAGGCAGCTTTAGATAAGGTAAAATTGCCCGTACTCTCTTGGTCGACTACTTTCATCGCAAGGCATGTCCGCTGATCCCAGTAGACCATTTGGTTTTTGGGCAATTTTGGGTTCTATTAGGCTGTTGTAAGGTTTTGGATCATGCCCATGAATGTGAGATACCAGCTAGGTCTCTCAAAATCAAACACCAAATAAGCTGGTATCTCCCATCTTGTTTGGAAAGATTCTCTTTAAGAAGGACTTGGGATGACTATGGCAAATTAGTAACCCACAATGGTAACACCTCAACCAACTCACAGCAGGAGTCTACAATGTTGAAGATGTACTCTTGAGTTTTCCCTGGAACTCTACTTAACCCTAGCTTGAGTTAGAGAGTCCCTAAAAGTGTCAGGAACAGTATTTTTCCGTTTAGTATTGGACAGTGGAGTGGAACACATTTGACCAGATGGCCTACCGTGAAAACATGGAGGCAAATATCCCTGCCCATCAACCTCCTGCATCAAAACATCACCAAGCCCCTGATCACTACTGGGTTGGATCTGGAATGGTGTTTTTCCAAGAATTCCATATCCAACCAAGTAGTGATCAGGGGTTTGATGCTGTTTTGATGCAGGAGGTTGATGGGCAGGGACATTTGACACACAGATGGCCTACAGCGGAAATATGGAGGCAACCTCCTGCATCAAAACAGCATCAAACCCCTGAACACTACTGGGTTGGATATGGAATTCTTGGAAAAACACCTTGATTTTTTGGTTTTTGAAGATACTTTAGCACTTTCATGTCCACATCCATGTTAGTCGTGTTTTCTCTGAAACCCTTGTTATCTGTCACCCATGTAGATGTTCCACCTTTAAATAAGCCATGACTGCTTGTTCTACTGAACATTTAACCTTTAATCATGACTGATCCAGAGTGTTGTTCTCTAGGCAAGAGCAGGTCGTACCACCATAGTGATTGCTCACCGACTGTCCACCATCCGCACTGCTGATGTAATTGCTGGCTTCTATCTTATCTTACATGGATGTGGACATGAAAGTGCTAAAGTATCTTCAAAAAACAAAAAATCAAGGTGTTTTTCCAAGAATTCCATATCCAACCAAGTAGTGATCAGGGGTTTGATGCTGTTTTGATGCAGGAGGTTGATGGGCAGGGACATTTGACACACAGATGGCCTACAGCGGAAATATGGAGGCAAATGTACCTGCCCCTCAACCTCCTGCATCAAACCCCTGAACACTACTGGGTTGGATATGGAATTCTTGGAAAAACACCTTGATTTTTTGGTTTTTGAAGATACTTTAGCACTTTCATGTCCACATCCATGTAAGATAAGATAGATAGCACTTTATAGATCCCAAAGTAAATTGCAGAACTTGGGAGTCTTTTAGTGTCTACATTTTTTGGGGTGCTGGACATGAGGTGCTACATTTTGCCCTGCTTGAGCAGTCTCAGTTTAAATCAGTAAAGGCTCGTTAATTCGCTATTCCATTGGAAAAGGTGTCCTGGGAGCTTGGAAAACACCAACATGTATAGGCCAAGGGACATTCCAGGTTTAGGGTTGGGACCCACTGCTTTCGAGCACTGAAAGCTACAGCTATTTCTAAAAAAAGTGTGGAAAACTAGAGTCAAGTCTATCATACCTGGAATCTTCTTTACTTCTGTGGCTGTTCAGGCAAGTCTACACTGTTCCCACTTTACTGGAATCAATATGGATACTCGAGGAGACAATGGATCTCGCCAGCAAGGTTCACTTCTTTGCATTTAGTACTAACCCTGCTCTGTGTAGACCCATGAATACTTCATGGAGGTGGCACAGCTGCTGCTCCACTGTGTTTGAACAGACCACAGTGGCATCAACCTGCATCAAGAGGTGGAAATCAAATTAAGTAGCCTTCTGCAGGAGACACCAGCATTTCCCTTGCTCGACTAGAACATCAGTTCTTCTCCAAAGCCCAGTCATTTAGACATTTAGTAGTTGTGTTTTCTCCGAAACCCTTGTTATCTGTCACCCATGTAGATGTTCCACCTTTAAATAAGCCATGTCTGCTTGTCCTACTGAACATTTAACCTTTAATCATGACTGATCCAGAGTGTTGTTCTCTAGGCAAGAGCAGGTCGTACCACCATAGTGATTGCTCACCGACTGTCCACCATCCGCACTGCTGATGTAATTGCCGGCTTCAGGGATGGTCAAGTGGTGGAGCAGGGCTCTCACAGAGAACTTATGAACAAGAAAGGAGTCTACTACTCTCTCGTCATGCAACAGGTACTTTGTCTGCTACCCTGTATAACAGGTCGTAAGATGTAAGAAGCGTTAGAAACTCGTAAGGTATCTCTTTCTTCATTTTCCATTCACCTCTGGTCCACAGTCTAATGGCAGACCCGACAGTGAAGAAGGCGAGGACGAAGATGAAAACGTTTCTGAGGACGAAACAAGCTTTGAATCTGACAGTGACAATCCTGACGACCTGGTGGAGGTGAAAATAGAAAACGGAGGCTTCATAAGAAACTCAATAAGACGCAGCTTGAACCTTCAAAGGAAACCATCGACAAGGAAATCAACCAAGAAGTCCAAGAAGTCCAAGAAATCCAAGAAGGAAAAGAAGGAAAAGAAGGTATACTAGGGTTTATTTTTTGATTCTGGTATACAGACAGTAATGAAACGACAATACTGTAACCAATCACACAACCTTGTCACCAGTTAGGAAACCGTCAATGGTATCTTTCTACGATCTGAACATTCATTCATGGCCTTCTCTCAAATAGAAAGAAGAAAAACTTCCAGAAATCCCGTTCAGCAGGATCCTGGCTCTGAACAAGCCGGAGTGGCCCTATGTGATGGTGGGGACATTGGCCAGCCTTGTGGGAGGAGCTGTCTACCCCTGCGTGGGCATCCTCTTTGCCAAAATCATTGGTGTGAGTAGTTGGCTTTGTGTTTGCAAGTTAACAGATGACCAGTTAGCAAATCATTCCTTCGTGTGAGGGCACAGTGACTCTAGATACACAATGAGATGTGCAGGCTTTGTTAAGCATTTGTGTTAACCCAGCTTGTTTTGTATATAGGTGTTTGCTGAGCCTGACCCTGAAGTGAAGAGGCAGAAAACTATGATGTTTTCTCTTTTATTCCTGCTTGTGGGAGCGGTGGCATTTATCACCTATTTCTTTCAGGTACGCCAACCTGAACCCACTCATATCATAACTTAGCATTGCTTGGCTCTGCGGATAATAGTCTTCTAATCTTCGTACTCGTTTTAAACACTGTTGATGTTTTTCAACCAGGGCTTCATGTTTGGCAAGTCTGGGGAAATACTAACAATGAGGTTGCGGAGTCAGGCTTTCAAGGCTATTCTGAGACAGGTATGAAAACTCATTGTCCTTGCTTTGCATTAGGCCATGATTGAAAAAGATTCATCCCTCGATTATATCAAAGTCATGTTTCCACTCCAAACATGTACTGGAACCTTTTGAACCTCCAGAAAACTGGAACTGCCTATATCAATGTTCATGGATCCAGGAAATTTGCTCAAATGGTTCTTGAGTCTTGGTAACTCTTGCAGATGGAGTTCAGAGAATGATTTCTTCTTTTAAGCAAAGACATGGACTTTACTACAACAATAAGAGCACCAGAATGGGCCACAAGAATGTTAGGTTCATGTATTGGTTGATATTTTAGAACTTTTATTTGGCAAAGAGTTCACTGAGGTGGTTTAAGCTAGTTAGGAAGGCGATGGTAACCAAACTAAATACTGTTGAGATGCACAAACTTACATTTGAATTGGTTTTGGTTGCTTTTTCTCGGACGGGTTTCAGCTATACTTCAACCATGAATTAGAACTACAACCGCAAGTTCTGCTGGTTCCCGTTTGGGTTGGTTCTAGTTTTTGAATGTGCTTTGGAAAGCCCCTTATGTAACCCACCATGTAAACCTCAATTGCTATTCTGCAGATGATCACATTGTAATTAGCTTATTGAGTAAATAACCTAGAACCTAGACTTGTGTTGGAATGTGCAATGCAGAAAGACCCTGAGTGTAGAACATCTGGTGTTCGTAGATTGCTCAAGGCTTTCATGTCTTTATAGGACATTGGCTGGTTTGATGACCACAACAATGCAGTGGGAGTCCTGACCACTAAACTAGCAACAGATGCATCGCTAGTTAAAGGGGTGAGTGGAATCAATGAAGTGTTCTTCACGATATTTGTTGGGCTAACGTTGAAATAGTTTGAGGACCTGAACTATATTTTCACAGATGTATTTATAAGTCAAAGGTTTTGACTCCGACGCTTATTCTCTTTCTCCTCTCACCCTTTCAGGCAGCTGGATCTAGAGTAGGTTTGGTCACCAGCTCTATCTGTGCCCTGGGCGTTGCTGTGATTGTGGCTTTCTGCTTCAGCTGGCAGCTCACGCTTGTCATTCTTGGCTGCGTGCCGTTCCTCACTGGAGCCAATTTCATCCAGATGAGAGCCATGGCAGGTCACGCTTCCAAAGACCAGAGTGCACTGGAGGAGTCAGGCAAGGTGTGTGTTACACTGCCCCCTATTGTGTGTGTTCACTAGTGTGTGTGTTTCACTGCCCCCTACTGTGTGTGTGTTCACTAGTGTGTGTGTGTGTTTCACTGCTTCCTACTGTGTGTTCACTAGTGTGTGTGTGTATGTGTTTCATTGCCCCCTATTGTGTGTGTTCACTAGTGTGTGTGTTTCATTGCCCCCTATTGTGTTTGTTCACTAGTGTGTGTTTCACTGCCCCTATTGTGTGTGTTCACTAGTGTGTGTTTCATTGCCCCCTAGTGTGTGTGTGTTCACTAATGTGTGTATATATGTGTTTCAGTGCCCCTACTGTGTGTGTGTTCACTAGTGTGTGTGTGTGTGTTTCATTGTCCCTCATTGTGTGTGTTCACAAGTGTGTGTGTATATGTGTTTCACTGCCCCTACGGTGTGTGTGTTCACTAGTGTATGTGTATATATGTGTTTCACTGCCCCTACTGTGTGTGTTCACTAGTGTGTGTGTGTGTGTTTCATTGCCCCCTAGTGTGTGTGTGTGTTCACTAGTGTGTGTATGTTTCACTGCCCCTATTGTGTGTGTTCACTAGTGTGTGTGTATATATGTGTTTCACTGCCCCTACTGTGTGTGTGTTCACTAGTGTGTGTGTGTGTTTCATTGCCCCCTAGTGTGTGTGTGTTCACTAGTATGTGTGTGTGTTTCATGCCCCATACTGTGTGTTCACTAGTGTGTGTGTGTGTTTCATTGCCCCCTAGTGTGTGTGTGTTCACTAGTGTGTGTGTGTTTCACTGCCCCATACTGTGTGTTCACTAGTGTGTGTGTGGTTCGTTGCCGCCTAGTGTGTGTGCTCACTAGTGTGTGTGTGTATGTGGGTGTTTCACTGCTCCTACGGTGTGTTTACTAGTGTGTGTGTGTGTGTGTGTGTGTGTGTGTGTTTCATGCCCCATACTGTGTGTTCACTAGTGTGTGTGTGTTTCATGCCCCATACTGTGTGCTCAGTAGTGTGTGTGTGTGTATGTGGGTGTTTCCCTGCTCCCTACTGTGTGTGTTCACTAGTGTGTGTGTTTCATGCCCCAGTGTGTGTGTTCACTAGTGTGTGTGTTACACTGTGCGCTAATGTGTGTATTCACTAGTGTGTGTGTATATATGTGTTTCACTGCCGCCTACTGTGTGTGTTCACTAGTTCATGTGTGTTTCACTGCCCCTACTTTGTGTTCACTAGTGTGTGTGTTTTACTGCCCCAGTGTGTGTGTTCACTAGTGTGTGTCTGTAAGTGTTTCACTGTCCTCTAGTGTGTGCGTTTGCCAGTTTGTGTGTGTTTCCCTGACCCCTACTGTGAGTGTTTACTAGTGTGTGTGTATGTGGGTGTTTCACTGCCCCTAGTGCGGATGTTTACTAGTGTGTGTGTTACACTGCCCCAGTGTGTGTGTGTTCGCTAGTGTGTGTGTGTCTGTAGGTGTTTCACTGCCCCTAGTGCGAATGTTTACTAGTGTGTGTGTTACACTGCCCCAGTGTGTGTGTCCGCTAGTGTGTGTGTATGTGGGTGTTTCACTGCCCCTAGTGCAGATGTTTACTAGTGTGTGTGTTACACTGCCCCAGTGTGTGTGTTCACTAGTGTGTGTGTGTCTGTAGGTGTTTCACTGTCCTCTAGTGAGTGTGTTCTCTAGCATGTGTGTATATGGGTTTTTCACTGCCCCCTAGTGTGGGTGCACTGCACAGATAGGTTGAAACAATAGACCCCCACTGACCAGCCCACCAATTTCCGATTTCCCACAGATATCCACGGAAACCGTTGAAAATTTCAAGACTGTTGTTGCTTTGACGAAAGAGGACGTCTTCTTCCGCAAGTTCAACGACAGCATCAGTAAACCCTATCGGTAAACCTCTCCTCAGCGTGTACGTGTTCAGTGGGTATATAAATTTGGACACCAGGCAGTAATACGTTTATACGTTTTCAGGTCTGCCTTGTGTAAAGCACCCATCTACGGAGTCACCTTCGCCATCGCTCAAGCGATCCCTTACTTGGTCAACGCTGCCGTCTTCCGCTTCGGAGCCTGGCTGATCGCCCACTGCTACACCGAATACGAGAACGTTTTCCTGTAAGTGCCGTCTAAACTCCATAGCAAAAGCTGAACCTTCTGAGCAGGACGCTGACTCCCGACTGTCCCCTCAGGGTGTTCTCTATAATCGTCTTCGCTGCCATGAGCATCGGCCAGTCCTCGTCGTTCGCTCCAGACTTCGCCAAAGCCAAAGCAGCGGCTGCCCGCATCCTAAACCTGCTGGAGAAGACGCCGGAGATCGACATCTACAGCGAGGGAGGAGAAAAACCAGTAAGTGGTGGACTTCACCTGCACCCTCACCTTTGGAAGACCAGCCATTCTAATGCTAGTTAATCTAATCGTGGTGGTAGGTTACAATGTCCCGGTTTCTCCTCTAGATGAACTTCAAGGGGGACATAGAATTCCGTGACATCCACTTCTCGTACCCGACGCGTCCGAACGTGAAGATCCTGCAGGGTCTGAATGTGTCGGTGGCCCAAGGACAGACGCTGGCTCTGGTGGGAGGCAGTGGCTGTGGGAAGAGCACCTCCATCCAGCTGCTGGAGCGCTTCTACAACCCTGCCAATGGACACGTGGTGAGTTAGGAAGCCAGAATGGGAACCTCAGATATAGGGACACCTCCAGACATATCAATAGGCATCCAGCAGTAAACCATTATAATGTTTCTGGCGTTAGCATGCTAGCTGTATTGGTCACTGCTCGCCTTCTTCAGTTCGCAGACGGGACGGACACTCGGCGGCTAAATCTTGCCTGGCTGCGCTCTCAGCTGGGCCTGGTCTCTCAGGAGCCCATCCTGTTTGACTGCACCATCGCCGAGAACATCCAGTATGGAGACACCAGTCGCGTGGTCAGCCAGGAGGAGATTGTGGAGGCTGCTAAAAACGCCAACATCCATGAGTTTATTCTTGGCCTGCCAGAGGTAACCCTTAGTTACAGCCTAAAAATTGAAGTAATAATAATAATACAAGTATGAAATATTTAATATTCGTATGAATCTTCCAGAAATACAACACCCGTGTGGGAGATAAAGGCACTCAGCTCTCCGGGGGGCAGAAACAGAGGATCGCCATTGCTCGAGCTCTGGTCCGCAGACCCAAAGTGCTATTGCTGGACGAAGCCACTTCAGCCCTGGACACTGAGAGTGAGAAGGTCAGTGAGGGGCTTGTGGTCATGTTTAGCGTATCGTCGCTGTTCAAAACCAAAAATATCTCCAAATTAGCAACTTTACAGGAGAGGACAAAAACTCTTTACTTTCAATGTAAGTCAATGGAACCAGAATTCTTTAGTAGTGATTTTGGAGCATTTCTATTGGTCCCCTCATCATGAAGTTTTCACACAATGTAAACGGCAACCGTCGTGTTCAAATGATAAGGAATAAAAAAATCAACAAAAATGGAGATATGGGGCTTTCTTCAGACAGCGACGATATTATCATGATAATAAGTATCATGATATTGTTTAAAGTTACAGTCGTGGCCCAAACTACTAACATTCACTTCAACTACTAACTTCAGCTGCTAGTTAACACTATAGTACTCGCCTCGAACTACTGTAGCATGACTGAAGTTCCTCAAGGGCATTAGCTAAATTAATAGCTAGCTAATTAACTTTATACAAATTTATGCAAATACACAACATTGTCAACTGTTGGTGCTTTTTAGGTTGTCACAACGTCACTACTGAATAAACTTTTATGGTTTTATAACTTCCAATTACACACACACACACTAGTGAATACACACTAGGGGGCAGTGAAACACCCACATACAAACACACACTAGGGGGCAGTCAAACACCCACATACAAACACACACTAGGGGACAGTGAAACACCTACATTTAAACACACACTAGGGGACAGTGAAACACCCACATACAAACACACACTAGGGAGCAGTCAAACACCCACATACAAACACACACTAAGGGGCAGTGAAACACCCACATACAAACACACACTAGGGGGCAGTAAAACACCCACATACAAACACACACTAGGGGACAGTGAAACACCTACATTTAAACACACACTAGGGGGCAGTGAAACACCCACATACAAACACACACTAGGGAGCAGTCAAACACCCACATACAAACACACACTAAGGGGCAGTGAAACACCCACATACAAACACACACTAGGGCGCAGTCAAACACCCACATACAAACACACACTAAGGGGCAGTGAAACACCCACATACAAACACACACTAGGGGGCAGTAAAACACCCACATACAAACACACACTAGGGGACAGTGAAACACCTACATTTAAACACACACTAGGGGGCAGTAAAACACCCACATACAAACACACACTAGGGGACAGTGAAACACCTACATTTAAACACACACTAGGGGACAGTGAAACACCTACATACAAACACACACTAGGGGGCAGTGAAACACCCACATACAAACACACACTAGGGGGCAGTGAAACACCCACATACAAACACACACTAGGGGACAGTGAAACACCTACATTTAAACACACACTAGGGGGCAGTGAAACACCCACATACACACACACACTAGGGGACAGTGAAACACCCACATACAAACACACACTAGGGGACAGTGAAACACCTACATTTAAACACACACTAGGGGGCAGTGAAACACCCACATACACACACACACTAGGGGACAGTGAAACACCCACATACAAACACACACTAGGGGACAGTGAAACACCTACATTTAAACACACACTAGGGGGCAGTGAAACACCCACATACAAACACACACTAGGGGACAGTGAAACACCTACATTTAAACACACACTAGGGGGCAGTGAAACACCTACATACAAACACACACTAGGGGGCAGTGAAACACCCACATACAAACACACACTAGGGGGCAGTGAAACACCCACATACAAACACACACTAGGGGACAGTGAAACACCTACATTTAAACACACACTAGGGGGCAGTGAAACACCCACATACAAACACACACTAGGGGACAGTGAAACACCCACATACAAACACACACTAGCGGGCAGTGAAACACCCACATACAAACACACACTAGGGGACAGTGAAACACCCACATACAAACACACACTAGGGGACAGTGAAACACCCACATACAAACACACACTAGGGGGCAGTGAAACACCTACATACAAACACACACTAGGGGACAGTGAAACACCCACATACAAACACACACTAGGGGGCAGTGAAACACCCACATACAAACACACACTAGGGGGCAGTGAAACACCCATACACACACACACACACTAGTGGGCAGTGTAACACCCATAAAAACACACACACACACATACTAGTGAACACACAGACTGGGGGCAGTGAAATACCCACATACACACACACACACACACAGTAGTAAAATACACAATAGGGGGCAGTAAAACACACACACATCCTAGTGAAAACACACACACTAGGGGGCAGTGAAATACTCATATATGCACACACTAGTGAACACACTAGGGACCAGTGAAACACCCATGCACTAGTGAACACTAGAGGGCAGTGAAACACCCTCAAACTAGTGAACACACAGACTAGGGGGCAGTGAAACACCCACATACACCCACACTAGTGAACACACAGACTAGGGGGCAGTGAAACACTCACACATACCCAACAGGATGGGCAGCCATATCCACAGTACCCAGGGAGCAGTTAACTGTCAAGTGCACTTCAGTCGTGTCCTCGTGGTGCGGGGGGTCGAACTTTCTAGTCATCAGCCCAGTAACTAACCCCTAACCTCCAGCCCACGACTGCCCCACAGGCTGTCCAGCCTCACAAAAGCAGCAGTGAAAGACCTGTGGGTGCAGGATGTATAGATCAGTTAGCGTTGTGTTGAATGCAGGGCTGATACGCGTGTCCCGTCTTGTCTTTGGTGCAGATTGTACAGAAAGCTCTGGACGACGCCCGCCAGGGACGAACCTGCATCGTCATCGCCCATCGCTTGACCACCATCCAGAACGCAGACATCATCGCGGTCATTCAGAACGGCCAGGTGGTGGAGCAGGGCACGCACAGCCAGCTGATGGCCAATCAAGGAGCGTACTACGCCCTGGTGAACGCTCAGGTCGCTCACTAACTCACTCAGTCACGCGGGTGACGCTGGTTTACGCACAGCTGTACAGCACGACACTGCACAGTCACTCTTCTACGGACTATAAGCTACTCTACGTACTGACATGCTATTGTTATTGTACTCAGTCTAGGTGACCCAAGATAACAAGATTCAACATATATATATATATATATATATATATATATATATATATATATATATATATATATATATATATATATATATATATATATATATATATATATTGTCGCTGTCCAAAAAAAATTCTCTACATTATTTGAATTCATCAGCTGCCATTTAGGTTGTGTGAAAATGTCATGGTTAGTGGACCAATAGAAATGCTCCAACATAACATGGGAAAAATTCTGGTTCCATTGACTTACATTGAAAGTGAAGACAGTTTTTGGTCTCTCCTGTAAAGTTACTATTTTGAAGACGCTTACTTTAATAGATACCTTAATGATCCTAGTATAGAATATAAAATTAATAAAAAATTGAATAAACAAAATAGAAATAGAAATATTTGGACAGCGACGATATACCTATCTATCTAGGTAGTAAATGTTTATTAGATACAGATGCTGTTTGCTGTGTCATCTCTTCATGGGTCTAACTTCGTCTGCTCTGTTCTATTTATAACGAGTCTCGTTTGGTGAAATAATGTTTCATATGTCAGACATATAAGTATAGAACTGTAAATACACTTGTACAGTAATATATGCTAACCATGTTTTGTAAATACCCTGTGTATCTTTGTTTAAATATCTTTTTTGCTATGTTTCCACTAAAATGTTGTATTAGACGACCATCTGATTTCATCACTCAATAAATTCTATGTTTTGTATTTATCCTCCAGGTTATTTTATGTTGTTGTAGCTTCTATTCTTGACCTGTTCAGTGTATAAGCTTTGTTCTTGAGGATACAGCGACGCAGACATCGTTTTTCCAGGGATACGTCAAGCAGTAGGATAACAGTGAGCTGACCACAGACAAACTGAGCAATCCTAATATGGGCCCATTCATTTGTTAAACAAACATTCAGAGCTTTGCATATCTGTCAGTCATGCATCCAAACACGGAAACTGCATTACACGCTGGTACGCTGCCCAAAGAACAGATTTATACACCATACATGTAATACATATACATATCATATCATACATATCGTATATATTATACATACTTTATATATCCTACATACTTTACATATCATATATATATATATATATATATATATATATATATATATATATATATATATATATATATATATATATATATATATATCCTACATATACATATCATACATATCATATATATCATACAAATACATATCATATCATACATATCATATATATCATACAAATACATATCATATCATACATATCATATATATTATACATACTTTATATATCCTACATACTTTACATATCATATATATCATATCCAACCCAACACTAAAGGACTGCATTAACGTATTCATTCTAAACAGAAGAGCTAAACAGATTAGATCTAAATACTGGGACTGAACAATGTACTGAAACTGGGACTGAACAATGTACTGGAACTGGGACTAAACAATGTACTGGAACTGGGACTGAACTGTGTATTAGGTCTGAACAATGTACTGGAACTGGGACTGAACAATGTATTAGGTCTGGGTCTGAACAATGTACTGGAACTGGGACTGAACAGTGTATTAGGTCTGGGTCTAAACAATGTACTGGAACTGGGACTGAACAGTGTATTAGGTCTGGGTCTAAACAATGTACTGGAACTGGGACTGAACAGTGTATTAGCTCAGGGTCTAAACAATGTACTGGAACTGGGACTGAACAGTGTATTAGGTCTGGGTCTAAACAATGTACTGGAACTGGGACTGAACAGTGTATTAGGTCAGGGTCTAAACAATGTACTGGAACTGGGACTGAACTGTGTATTAGGTCTGAACAATGTACTGGAACTGGGACTGAACAGTGTATTAGGTCTGGGTCTGAACAATGTACTGGAACTGGGACTGAACAATGTACTGGAACTGGGTCTAAACAATGTACTGGAACTGGGACTGAACAGTGTATTAGCTCAGGGTCTAAACAATGTACTGGAACTGGGACTGAACAATGTACTGGAACTGGCACTGAACAATGTATTAGGTCTGGGACTGAACAATGTACTGGAACTGGGTCTGAACAATGTACTGGAACTGGCACTGAACAATGTATTAGGTCTGGGACTGAACAATGTACTGGAACTGGGTCTGAACAATGTACTGGAACTGGGTCTAAACAATGTACTGGAACTGGGACTGAACAGTGTATTAGCTCAGGGTCTAAACAATGTACTGAAACTGGGACTGAACAATGTACTGGAACTGGCACTGAACAATGTATTAGGTCTGGGTCTGAACAATGTACTGGAACTGGGACTGAACAATGTATTAGGTCTGGGTCTGAACAATGTACTGGAACTGGGACTGAACAAATGTACTGGGACAAATGCAATTGTACTAAGCAAATGTACTGGGACTGGCATTGAACCAAACTGCTGTGCACATGTGTGATTTTGAGTGACTTGCATATTTATTAACGCTCAGGATCAGCGAGCCCACGTTACATGACCAGCTTCCTCATCACGTCTCAGTGACATGTGATACTGTGTGTGGTTGGTGTGGGAGTGTATATGCAAACACCAGTAGCCTCCAGGTATCTTCCTCAGCGGGCCAAAGGTAACATGAACTTTATATGGGTGCTGTCAGCTGTTTAGACCGCACAGGTAAGTGGCTCACGCTCATCTTCCTCTCTCTTTTATCTCTATTTGTTTATTTGTTTTCCTTTAGATTTTTAGTTCAGTCAGTATCAGATGTTCATAGTTCAGCGTACTTTGCTGGTATGTTTGGAAACAGCAGTTTGATGACCTGTTAGTGATAAACGGATTTCAAAACACGCATTACCGGATACTATGCCTGGACTGGACTGTGGAATCTTTACAGATCACTGACAAGTACAATATTATGGTAATAATATAGTAACAAATTCTACTAACCTAAAACTTAACATGCCAGCTCACTTTTTAAGTACAAAGTTATTTAAGTACTAAGTTTTATACAGTAATAACATTCAGGTAATAAAACGGTTACATAATGTAAATAATTTGTATAAACATTCGTAATTTTGTGTTGTTACTAAATAATAAATATGTTATTACATAAAGGCAATAAAATGATAAAATAATGCTAATAATTTGTACTATTCAAAAATAAATATAATGATTTTTGCTAACTTGGCTTACTTTGAATTGTTATTTTTATGTGAATAATAAATTATTTGTTGCTACTGTTAGCGTCAACAAGTTGCTATTAAAATGGGATGTAAAGTTAACGAGTTTTACTAGCCTAAAAATGACAGTAAGTATTTTGGTGTTATTAATAATGAATAAATTAGTAATTATGTTTGTAATTTGTTGATAATAAAATGGTAAGATTTTGCACTACAGCAAACAAATGCAACTCTTTGTAATAGCAATTAGTAATTGTTGCAGCATATAATTATATAATTGAATAATAATATAATAATATAATCCAATGATATAATAATTAAATATAAAAACATAACTTTGTAGCCTAAAAATGACATGCAAATATTTTGTCATAAGAAAATAATACATTAAAATATTATATAATTATAATTAATAAAATATAATACATTTGTTATGGTAGGCGTAACAAGAAAGTAATAAAATGGTAAAATGGGAGCCAGTTCAAAATAAATAAATAAATGATTTCTTTATTTGTAATCTTTATATGTAACATTTTTCAAATGCACCTCAAAGTTCTTTCCATAAAACATAAGATGAAACAGAAATAAATAATAAAAACAAGGAACAAAATAATTAATTTAAAAATGATAAAATAGATAATAAAATTAATTAATATTTATTAATGAATCATATAATATAAATATAGAAAACACACTAGACTTTTAATCTATCTATCTATCTATCTATCTATCTATCTATCTATCTATCTATCTATCTATCTAAAGACAATGGTTCTATATAGATCTATAATCACTTAAATAACCTTTTGCTTGATTGATGTGTTCTCTGCCTTATAAAAAAAGGTTCTTCAGACTGATAAAAATGTGCTGTACACACTTTAAAAATATGGTTCTCCATTGGTTCTTCAGTAAAGAAATTGTTCCATATAGAACCAAGCACACTTCCTATGATAAAACAGTTATCTGCGTCATAAAGGTTCTTCAGATTGAAAATAAATGTACTGTACGTGCTGTAAATAAATGGTTCCTTATAGGATCTTTAGTAACGAAACACTTTTAAAATATGGTTCTTTATGGGTTCTTTAGTAGGAAAAGGTTCTTTATAGAACCAAAAGCACTTAAAGAACCACTTGCATGATTAAAAGCTTCTTTGCAGGTTCTTCAGATTGATGGAAAATACAGTGTGTATGCTTAAAGTAGATGGTTCTTCATGGGTTCTTCAGTAAAAAAGGTGCTCTATATAGAATGAATAGCACTTAGAACCCTTCTTGTGATAAAATAGTTCTGTGCATCCTGCAACATGTACTGTACATGCTTTTAATAGATGTTTTTTATGGGTTTTTTAGTAAATAAAATGGTTCTATATAGAACCATGAACACTTAAAGGACCCTTTGCATGATTAATATGTTCTTTGCAACATGAGAGGGTTCTTTAGATTGATAGCAAATGTGCTATACATGCATTAAATAAGTGGTTCTTTAAGTGTTATGTAGTAAAGAAAAAAGTTTTTGCACGGCTAGTGCATCATGAAAAGTTCTTCAGATTGAAGGAGAATGTGCTGGAGAGAAAACCGAAGTGTTCTGCTATGAGGTATGCTGTCAAGCTTGTTACAGTAGAGGAATTGTTGATACTATAAAGAATTGTTGATACTATAAAGAAACTTTCTCAAAAATGTTCCATATAGAACCCTTTACTGCACAATCTCCTTTAATCTTTAGAACCAAAAGCAAAGAACCATGCAATTATACAATGGGTTTTAGAAAATGTTCCTAATTCTGTGGTTCTCTGCAAATTGTACTCACTTGGGGACAGTATTATATATAAAATATATATTTTTTAATATTAAACAGTATTAATAGAGTAAGTAGTGCTTTTCCATACGTCAGTGTGTTTATTTAACCCTTTCCAAGCTTCTCCTAAACAACCCAGTATTATTTACAGTTCTCATCTAATACCTGCTTTGACTGCTCAGTACTTCATTAAGATAAATCAAGATTTGCTGCTGAAGGAACTGAATATATTCATACAATGTCTGGGGCGTCCAGGAGAAATCTGGAACCTAACTTTGTTCTTCAAACTGGAACTCAAGATATTATCAGCTTAGGTGCCTAAAACTTTTGCACAGCAGTTTGTGTAGAACCTATATCGTAATGTGTGTATATAAACAAAATCAACGATTAGTAAGTGTTATTGTCCCCAGTGTGTAGACAGATACTTTGCTGTGTATTTGCATTACAGGACCTATAAAGCCAGCTTCGCCATCCCACCTACACATTGTAAATAAGTTTACTATAAATATGGTTACTGTAAATATGCTTACAGTAAAGTGTTACCAAGTATATATTATGTAGTGGTTGGGCTATATATATATATATATATATATATATATATATATATATATATATATATATATATATATATATATATATATAGTATAGCAAATTAGCTTTTCAGTCATAGCAAACATGAATTTAATAACCATCAACATGAACATATATCTTTATATTGACTGCATTTAATATTGATCCAGATAATATGTTAATTAGTTTGTGTATACTAATTAGTTAACTAACTAAATAACTAATCAACTAAATAATTAACTAACTGACTATCTATCTATCTATCTATCTATCTATCTATCTATCTATCTATCTAATTACTAATTAAGCATCTATCTATCTATCTATTTATCTAATTACTAACTAAGCATCTATCTATCTATCTATCTATCTATCTATCTATCTATCTAATTACTAACTAAGCATCTATCTATCTATCTATCTATCTAATTACTAACTAAGCATCTATCTATCTATCTATCTATCTATCTATCTATCTATCTAATTATCTAATTACTAACTAAGCATCTATCTATCTATCTATCTATCTATCTATCTATCTATCTATCTATCTATCTATCTATCTATCTATCTATCTAATTAACTAACTGTCTAAATAACTAACTGTCTAAATAACTAACTCACTAGCTTGTTTGTCTGGTATGTCGCTGATGAAAAATCTGCTAGTGAGCATTCAAGAGAATTCCAACCTGTCCAAGTGGGGAAATTCAAACAAGTAATACATTTATTTATTTATTTATTATTTAATCTCAGTATTAAGTTCTGGTTAGTCGTAACAGTGTGTTGAAACATTAATAGTTTGTGTCTATAACAAGCATATAACTGCACATATCAAGCAACCAGAATCAACAACTTGATTTCACAATAGTACATGTATTATCTGAATATCTTTTTAGAGTGTAAAAACATGAATTTAATAACCATCAACATGAACATATATCTTTATATTGACTGCATTTAATATTGATCCAGATAATATGTTAATTAGTTTGTGTATACTAACTAGTTAACTAACTAAATAACTAATCAACTAAATAATTAACTAACTGACTATCTATCTATCTATCTATCTATCTATCTATCTATCTATCTATCTATCTATCTATCTATCTAATTACTAATTAAGCATCTATCTATCTATCTATTTATCTAATTACTAACTAAGCATCTATCTATCTATCTATCTATCTATCTATCTATCTATCTATCTATCTAATTACTAACTAAGCATCTATCTATCTATCTATCTATCTAATTACTAACTAAGCATCTATCTATCTATCTATCTATCTATCTATCTAATTATCTAATTACTAACTAAGCATCTATCTATCTATCTATCTATCTATCTATCTATCTATCTATCTATCTATCTATCTATCTATCTAATTAACTAACTGTCTAAATAACTAACTGTCTAAATAACTAACTCACTAGCTTGTTTGTCTGGTATGTCGCTGATGAAAAATCTGCTAGTGAGCATTCAAGAGAATTCCAACCTGTCCAAGTGGGGAAATTCAAACAAGTAATACATTTATTTATTTATTTATTATTTAATCTCAGTATTAAGTTCTGGTTAGTCGTAACAGTGTGTTGAAACATTAATAGTTTGTGTCTATAACAAGCATATAACTGCACATATCAAGCAACCAGAATCAACAACTTGATTTCACAATAGTACATGTATTATCTGAATATCTTTTTAGAGTGTAAAAAAAAAAAAAAAATCGTACAAATTATTATTAAGCAGTTATTAGACAGGAATAACAAAAGGCACCAGAAACCTTGAACAGCCTTGTTATTAATTATTAGTTATTAGGAGTAGGTTGGGTTTAGAGCCTCACAGGACTATGTTAGTGAAGTGTTACCAGCTCACGTTGCGTTAGTTCACCTGTTATTAAAAACGTACACGCGACTCTCTTCTCAGGAACACACACGCTCTGCTGCTGCCGTTCCAGGAACACGTGCTCACGGTGCCGTCACTATGAGGGACAAGACGAGTGCTGCAGGAACCGACCCCCCTCCTGACCTTCAGGGTGTGTTTGCTGTTCATCCAGTTTTTGTAGCTTCATAGAATTTTATGCTGCATCAACAGAAATCTGATCTGGAAGCAGCTTAACTCTGTGCTTAAAAGCTGTTTTGGGATATTTAACAATAAGAAACAATAATAAACATTAACAGCATATTAATATTCTATTATTGAATGAAAGAACTTCTAGGAGCTCACAGCAGTTTCCTGCAGCAGTTCAAGCTCGTGTGTATATCCTGTGTTGTTTGAAGGCAAACATGGAGCACATAGACTTACAGAACAAGTCTGTCCAGCTTACTGACCACTGCAGGAAACCTTCACAGCAAACTATTGTAAAGAAACAACTTTGCAGAGCTAAACGAGCTCATTACTCTATCATTACTTGTTACAATAGAGTAAATATGTTGTAGTAGAGTTACTGTTTTGGAATAGTGGCGTGTTGTGATAGTGTGGTGTAGTAGTTTTATCTCATAACAGCAGTATTGTATTAAAATAGTACTGTTGTAATAGTATTATTGTTGTATAATAATACTGTTTACTGAAATAGCAACATTTTGATAGTATGTTGTCGTAATGATGTCCTATAATAACATTATTATTTTAGAACAACAATATTGTGTTATAATAGTATCATTGTTTTATAATAGTATTGATGTGTTATAATAGTATTGTTTATAATAGTATTGTTTTATAATAGTATTGCTGTGTTATAATAGTATCATTGTTTTATAATAGTATTGTTTTATAATAGTATTGCTGTGTTATAATAGTATCATTGTTTTAAAATAGTTTTGATGTGTTATAATAGTATCATTGTTTTATAATAGTATTGTTTTATAATAGTATTGCTGTGTTATAATAGTATCATTGTTTTAAAATAGTTTTGATGTGTTATAATAGTATCATTGTTTTATAATAGTATTGTTTTATAATAGTATTGCTGTGTTATAATAGTATCATTGTTTCATAATAGTATTGAAGTGTTATAATAGTATCATTGTTTTATAATAGTATTGATGTTTTATAATAGTATCATTGTTTTATAATAGTATTGTTTTATAATAGTATTGCTGTGTTATAATAGTATCATTGTTTTCTAATAGTTTTGATGTGTTATAATAGTATCATTGTTTTATAATAGTATTGAAGTGTTATAATAGTATCATTGTTTCATAATAGTATTGAAGTGTTATAATAGTATCATTGTTTTATAATAGTATTGATGTTTTATAATAGTATCATTGTTTTATAATAGTATTGTTTTATAATAGTATTGCTGTGTTATAAAAGTATCATTGTTTTATAATAGTATTGCTGTGTTATAATAGTATCATTGTTTTATAATAGTATTGTTTTATAATAGTATTGCTGTGTTATAATAGTATCATTGTTTTAAAATAGTTTTGATGTGTTATAATAGTATCATTGTTTTATAATAGTATTGTTTTATAATAGTATTGCTGTGTTATAATAGTATCATTGTTTCATAATAGTATTGAAGTGTTATAATAGTATCATTGTTTTATAATAGTATTGATGTTTTATAATAGTATCATTGTTTTATAATAGTATTGTTTTATAATAGTATTGCTGTGTTATAATAGTATCATTGTTTTCTAATAGTTTTGATGTGTTATAATAGTATCATTGTTTTATAATAGTATTGAAGTGTTATAAAAGTATCATTGTTTTATAATAGTATTGCTGTGTTATAATAGTATCATTGTTTTATAATAGTATTGTTTTATAATAGTATTGCTGTGTTATAATAGTATCATTGTTTTATAATAGTTTTGATGTGTTATAATAGTAGCATTGTTTTATAATAGTGTTGTTTTATAATAGTATTGATGTGTTATAATAGTAGCATTGTTTTATAATAGTATTGATGTGTTATAATAGTATCTTTGTTTTATAATAGTATTGATGTGTTATAATAGTATCATTGTTTTATAATAGTATTGCTGTGTTATAATAGTATCATTGTTTTATAATAGTATTGTTTTATAATTGTATTGCTGTGTTATAATAGTATCATTGTTTTATAATAGTATTGTTTTATAATAGTATTGCTCTGAATAGTACTGAAATAGCAACGTTTTGATGTATGTTGTAGTAGTGTTTACTTATGATAGCATTATTGTGTTAGGATAACGTTATTGTGTTATAATAGTATTATTGTTTTTTAAAAATAGTATTAATGTGTTATGATAGCATCATTGTTTTATAATAGTATTGATGTATTATAATATTTTTTAATAGTACTGATGTGTTATAATAGTATTATTGTTTTATAATAGTATTGATTTGTTATAATAGTATTATTGCTTTATAAAAGTATCATTGTCTTATAAAAGTATTGGTTTACAATAGTATTGTTTACTGAAATAGCAACGTTTTGATGGTATGTTGTAGTAGTGTTTATTATGTTAGAATAACATTATTGTGTTATAATAGTATTATTGTTTTATAATAGTCTTGTTTACTGAAATAGCATTGTTTTGATAATATTTTGTAGTGGTGAGGTCTTATATTAGCATTATAATAGTATTATTGTGATATAATAGTGTTATTTTGTTATAATAGTATTTATGCGTAATAACATAATTATTTTTTTTGTAAATGTTGTTTATTGTAATAACATTATTTTGATAGTACATTGTAATCATGTTGCCTTATAATAGCAATATTGTGTTTTAATAGTGTCATTGTGTTATAATATTATTTTTGTGTTGTAATAGTATTGTTGTATAATAGTATGTTTTACTAAAATAGCATTGTTGATAGTATGTTGTAGCAGAGATGCCTTATAATCGCATGGTTGTTTTATAATAGTGTTGTTTATTGTAATAGCACTGTTTTGATAGTATGCTGTAATACTGTTGCCTTATAATAGCATAATTGTGTTATAATAGTGCTGTTGTGTTATAAAATTATTTTTGTGTTGTTATAGTATGTATGTAATAATATCATATTTTATTGTTATTGTAGTGATATTGCTGTATTAATAGTGTTGTAACAATGTAACAATTATCTTTTAATAGTGTTATTGTGTTATTAATAATATTACTTTGAATAGTATTATTATATATTATGTTAAAGTGTAAAGTTATTAGTACTTTGTGTTTTATTATTATTCTATTATATAATAGCGTTATTAAGTTGTTAATATTATTACATTGTGTGTTATTATTATACTATTATGTAATAGTGTTATTGTGTTAAGTTGTTAGTACTATTACTTTGCGTATCATTATTATATTATTATGTAACAGTGTTATTTAGTTGTTAGTATTATTACTTTGCCTATTACCGTAATATTATGTTATAGTGTTATTATGTTAAGTTATTAGCATTATTACTTTGCATATCATTATTATATTATTATGTAATAGTGTTAAGTTGTTAGTGTTATTACTTTGCATATTATTTCTAAAATATTGTGTTATAGTGTTATTGTGTTGTGTTATTAGTATTATTACTTTGTATATCGTTAATATATTTTATGCAATAGTGTTATTAAGTTGTTAGTATTATTACTTTGTGTATTATTCCTATAATATTATGTAATAGTGTTATTGTGTTAAGTTATTAGTATTTTAACTTTTTTGGGTGTATTACTGTTTTTATATTATTATATTGTGTTATGATCATTTTAGAAATGATGAAAAAAATGCTCAGAAATATTATGGCTGGAATCTGAGGAATGTCTGGAACTTTAGCAGGTCTATAAATTACAGTGTAAAAGAATGTATCTATCTCCTCAGGGCTTTCTTCTAACGGCCATGTAAACCAGTCCTACTCACCGGACGAGAACTTAAACGAGCCTCCGCGGGAGGAATTCCGACCTGAACCGAACGGCAGGTAAATACTACATACCGGAATCTGAAACTCCGTCTTTTGTTGGATGAATTTATTAACAAGTGTTGGATTTGCAATGAAGTTTCTCTGTTTTACTTCTAGACGGAAGAAAAGCGCTGATGAGTCGGTGAAAGCAGTCGGGCTCCTCCAGCTGGTAAGATCCTGCGGGCTTTTCTGTCGTCCATCACCAAAACAAACTCTCACAGTTACAGTCATTAGTTACCCTAATCTTAAAATACATTCTTCTTATTATTATTGTTATTATGTATAATTTATATTAAAATATAAACAAACTATTTGGGTTTTAACACGCATTTTAAACAGTTAAAGTTACAAATTGAAGTCATCATATAGCGGCCAATATATATAAATTATGAATTAGAAGTACAGAACATGTATATCGATATATATATATATATATATATATATATATATATATATATATATATATATATATATATATATATATATATATACAGGCATTGTATGAATGTATTCAGTTCCTTCAGCAGCAATCTTGATTTAGCTTAATGAAGTACTGAGCAGTCAAAGCAGGTATTAGATGAGAACTGTACACAATACTGGGTTGTTTATAGAAGGAGAAGCTTGGAAAGGGTTAAATAAACACACTGATGTATGGAAAAGAACTACTTACTCTATTAATACTGTTTGAATATTTCAAACATAAGGTTTTTCGCTAAACAGATAAAACCTGTCTCAATTATATATATATATATATATATATATATATATATATATATATATATATATATATATATATATATAGTGCTGGGGTAAAGGGTAAAGGAGTCATCCTCTGCTTTAATGGAATGTGAATTACGTCTGGTTTACATCTGAGTTGGTTTAATAATCAGTGAGTTGAATATAATTTAGTGACCAGGTTTGATTAGCAGCTCCCTAAAGCTTGAAGAGCAGCTCATCTCAGCTCTTTGTCCTTTCACAGTTCCGTTACGCCACGTGTTTCGAGGTGTTCCTGATGCTGGTTGGTCTTCTGTGTGCTGCTGTTCACGGCATCGCTCTGCCCCTCATGTGCGTCGTGTTTGGCCAGATGACCGACAGCTTCGTACAAAGTGGAGAACAGTTTAGTCTCACAGGTGTGAACAGTAATCTCCAATACAACACAAATATTAAATATTAATATGATAGTAGCAGTAATGGAACAGCTGTCTGTAATAAAGAACTACTGAAGGACGAGTTTTCATTTAGTTTTCATTTCTAACCCGTATAGGTAACGTTACAGGAAACCTCACCTTCAACTACACCAAGAATCAAGCAGACTGTGTGACTATTCCTGGTATTGACATAGAGACAGCAATGACACAGTGAGTGCACTTGATTCCCAATCCTGAGATACTCTGTCCTGTCCTAGCTCGATCTGTTGGGAATATTAAAGACTGCAACTGATCACGCAAACACAGCAGAACAGAGGTGTTGAAATGATGGAGACTTCAACAAACTCATAGCAGTAAAATATCAGTGATGAGGGGGCGGAGTTACTACAAGTAGATCTTTTGAAAATATTCTGAAACACCACTTAAACAGCACTAACACTTAAACAGCACTAACATATAAACACCACTAACACTTAAACACCACTAACACTTAAACAGCACTAACATATAAACACCAATAACATTTATTCACCTCTAACACTTAAACACTACTAACACTTAAACACCACTAACACTTAAACACCTCTAACACTTAAACACCACTAACACTTAAACAGCACTAACACTTAAACACCACTAACACTTAAACACCACTAACATATAAACACCACTAACACTTAAACACCACTAACACTTAAACACCTCTAACACTTAAACACCACTAACACTTAAACAGCACTAACATATAAACACCAATAACATTTATTCACCTCTAACACTTAAACACTACTAACACTTAAACACTACTAACATTTAAACAGCACTAACACTTGAAACACCACTAACATATAAACACCACTAACACTTAAACACCACTAACATATAAACACCACGAACACTTAAACACCACTAACACTTAAACAGCACTAACATATAAACACCACTAACACTTAAACACCACTAACACTTAAACACCAGTAACACTTAAACACCTCTAACACACTAACACTTAAACAGCACTAACATATAAACACCACGAACACTTAAACACCACTAACACTTAAACAGCACTAACATACAAACACCACTAACACTTAAACACCGCTAACACTTAAACACCTCTAACACTTAAACACCACTAACACTTAAACAGCACTAACACTTAAACAGCACTAACACTTAAACACCACTAACACTTAAACACCTCTAACACACTAACACTTAAACAGCACTAACATATAAACACCACTAACACTTAAACACCACTAACACTTAAACACTGCTAACACTTAAACACCTCTTACACTTAAACACCACTAACACTTAAACAGCACTAACATATAAACATCAATAACATTTATTCACCTCTAACACTTAAACACTACTAACACTTAAACACTACTAACACTTAAACAGCACTAACACTTGAAACACCACTTAAACTTAAACACCACTAACATATAAACACAACGAACACTTAAACACCACTAACATATAAACACCACTAACACATAAACACCACTAACATATAAACACCACGAACACTTAAACACCACTAACACTTAAACAGCACTAACACTTAAACACCAGTAACACTTAAACACCTCTAACACACTAACACTTAAACAGCACTAACATATAAACACCACGAACACTTAAACACCACTAACACTTAAACAGCACTAACATATAAACACCACTAACACTTAAACACCGCTAACACTTAAACACCTCTAACACTTAAACACCACTAACACTTAAACAGCACTAACACTTAAACACCACTAACACTTAAACACCACTAACACTTAAACACCTCTAACACACTAACACTTAAACAGCACTAACATATAAACACCACTAACACTTAAACACCACTAACACTTAAACACTGCTAACACTTAAACACCACTAACACTTAAACACCACTAACACTTAAATCACCACTAACACTTAAATCACCACTAACACTTAAACACCACTAACACTTAAATCATCACTAACACTTAAACAGCACTAACATATAAACACCACTAACACTTAAACACCACTAACACTTAAACAATACTAACACTTAAACACCACAAACACTTAAACACTACTAACATATAAACACCACTAACACTTAAACACTACTAACACTTAAACATCACTAACACTTAAACACCACTAACACTTAAATCACCACTAACACTTAAACACCACTAGCACTTAAACACTACTAACACTTAAACACCACTAACACTTAAATCACCACTAACACTTAAACACCACTAATACCTAAACACCAATAACATTTAAACACCACTAACACTTAAATCACCACTAACAATTAAATCACCACTAACACTTAAACACCACTAACACTTAAATCACCACTAACACTTAAATCACCACTAACACTTAAACACCACTAACACTTAAATCATCACTAACACTTAAACACCACTAACACTTAAATCACCACTAACACTTAAATCACCACTAACACTTAAACACTACTAACACTTAAACACCACTAACACTTAAATCACCACTAACACTTAAATCACCACAACACTTAAATCACCACTAACACTTAAACACTACTAACACTTAAACACCACTAACACTTAAACACCACTAACACTTCTAAAAGGCGTACACCTGTCTGATGAGCAGTTATATAAGCAGCTGGCTCCTCTATGTTCTGAGTTGTTGTCTGATGTTCTTTTGCCGTCTCACCTGCAGTCACTGATAACACTAGATACTGTTATAGCAGCCAGATAGCATCTATCAGAGGCAGCAGTGGAGAAATAAACTGAACACTCAGCAGCCGGTCCAACCAGTCAGATTTAAGATCCACTGTCTGATTCTTCTCTTCTCTTCTTCTGATGAGAGCTCCATATATAAGTGGACACAACTTATAGGTCCCATAGAGGGCCAACGCAGCAGTCAGCTCACCATTAAGTACAATCAGTAACTCTAAATACACACTGGCATCCTGTAAAGTCCTGAATTGCTTTGTCCCAGGGTGGGCTGCACCACAATACCCCCAACTCTGGGGGTACTCTCTCTATATCTACCCTCACTGTCCACTGTATCAGCTCCACTGAGCATACAGGAGCTCCGCATACAGACTGTAGTTCATCTGATTCTCTGTATACTTTATTACTCTGTTCTTTAATGATCAGGACCCCCACAGGACCACCACAGAGCAGATACTATTAGGGAGGTGGGTCATTCTCAGCACTGCAGTGACACTGACGATGTGTTAGTAGCGTGTGCTGTGCTGGTGTGAGTGGATTAGACACAGCAGTGCTGCTGCTGCTGCTGGAGTGTTTGAACACCTCAGTGTGACTGCTGGACTAAGAATCGTCCACCAACCAAAACTATCCAGACAGCAGTGTCCTGTGGACGGCGTCCTGTGTCCACTGATGAAGAACTAGAGGAACACAAACTGTGCAGCAGCAGATGAGCTACTGTCTCTGACTCTACATCTACAAGGTGGACCAGCAAGTAGTAGGAGTGTCTAATAGAGTGGACAGTGAGTGGACACAGTGTTTAAACACTCCAGCAGCAGCACCACTGCTGTGTCTGATCCTGATCATTAAAGAACAGAGTAATAAAGTATACAGAGAATCAGATGAACTACAGTCTGTAAGTGGAGCTCCTGTATGGTCAGTGGAGCTGATACAGTGGACAGTGTGTGGAGATAGAAGGAGGTGGGTTTAATGTTGTGGATGACCGGTATAGGCAGTGTACAGTGTATATCTGCAGAGACAGAGGTATGTGTTGCAGGAGGTGGTTGTGAGTGTGGAGATATCAGAGCTCAGCTCATTAAGAATGAATGACTGCAGGTTGTTAATAATGAATGGGTAACATCAGTTATCACACTGATAGCAGCTCCCTGTAGACTCTGGTGTTCGGCTATGAGGGATCTGATGGACCAAGTTTCACACTTCCTCAGACAGACGTGCTGTGTTGACACGCGTTGGGCTGCCTGAGGACGCAGTGCTAGTAGCGCTAGTGAGCTCAACACGTTTTAATATCACAAAAAATCACTAAAAGTATCAGATTTATTAGATTCTCTGTAAAATCCGCTGCACGTGGGTCTCCATTGTTGTATCTACTGACGTGATCAGCGGGGAGTGACGTCAAATGGTCGAAGTAACCAGCCGTCACGCTCGAGCACAGCTAGCTATAAACATGCTACTGTTCAGTCTTTACAGTTTGAACTAGAACACAACATTTCTGACATCAGCGGTGACATCACACACCACGTTAGTGTAAATGGTGAACAGAGAGGGTGGAGGAGAGAGTGACACAGTGCTGGAGTTGTTGTGAAGCTGTGTGTTGGTGTTGACGGAGAAGGAGAGTGTCTGTTAAAGGAGCTCCGCTTTCTAGCAGGAAACATTCACACTCAGTAAACAGCTAGATACACTGAACGGGAGTGTCTCTGAGCTTCACACTCCTTTATTAGTGAAGTAGTATGTTCACTACTAAGACTGGACTTTCACCTTCAGGATCCACAAACGAGGAGAAGCAGCTGACGCTAACGCTAAACGTTCTCAGGAGAGAGTCCAGCTCATGTTCACGTTCACGGTTCTTCTCGCGGTTCTTCATAATCTGGAGCTTCTGGACTTCCTGTGTGGGGAAACTGTGGCACTGCATTGTGTTTTAGTCTACGCTTAAAACCAACAGCCTCCGTCAAGTCTCTCTCCAGTGGTGGTCTACTGAACCACTCAAACTCATCCAGACTGAAGTGAGGAGAGCAGAGCGGGGGTCTTTGGGTAGCTGTGTTGGTCCACACGCTGCTTCACTAACTATTCTCCTTGTTTATGTTTGTGAAGCTGTTTAGACTAATATCAGTCTTCACACTGCCTTTCACTGAAACACCATCAACAACACAATGTACATGGTTTTCTTTAAGCTAGGTTAGTAACTAACACTCACTCCTTCACACCACAGTCCAGTTTAAACCTGAAACCATCTGACCTCATCTACCCAGCAGGCATTGCGCACCATAACATTAATACCACCTCCTAATATCTCCACTCACTGTCCACTGTATCAGCTCCACTGACCATACAGGACCTCCACTCACTGTCCACTGTATCAGCTCCACTGACCATACAGGACCTCCACTCACTGTCCACTGTATCAGCTCCACTGACCATACAGGAGCTCCACTTACAGACTGTAGTTCATCTGATTCTCTGTATACTTTATTACTCTATTCTTTAATGATCAGGACCCCCACAGGACCACCACAGAGCAGATACTATTAGGGAGGTGGTTCATTCTCAGCACTGCTGTGTACACTCCTCCTATAAGACACTCCTACTACTTGCAGGTTCTCCTTGTAGATGTACCACCTCTAGATCACCTCCATGTTCCTCACGCACTGCCTCCATCTATAATACCAACGTTGTCTCAACCACGTGACTGAAAACAAGCTATTACCTAACCTGGTGTGATGTCACTACTGTTACTGCAGCAACAGTTTAAAAGTAAACAACACCCGCGAGTGTAATCAGCATGACATCACAACATTGCACTGTTGTATCAGTGCAGAGCTACCAGCATCGTACAGTTCTAGGCTGGAGATGCTGGTCAGGCTGCCCTGATACTGCCGTGCTGATCCTGAGGGTGATGTAATCTACGCAGAAGCTAAACAATAATAAACATCCTGGGTTAATAAGTTCACGACGCTCTGGGTTTCAGTTTCATGTAATCTTGAATTTGCAGCAGATTATAAAGATTTTAAACTCTGGAGGTCTACAAGCACCTACATGCTGTCAATTTTCTTCAGCTGAATGTAAGTAAGACAGAGGCCATTGTTTTTGGTGCTCCTCATCTCCTTAACAATGTTTCTGATAACCTGGGTCGTCTGTCTTCATGTGTCAAGTCCTCTGTGAGAAATCTTGGTGTTGTTTTTGACTCAGATCTCAGATTTGATAAACAAATCAACTCTGTGGTGAGGAATAGTTTCTTCCAGCTGAGAAACATTGCAAAGCTAAAGCCTTTTCTCTGTTTCTCTGACCTGGAGAAAGTTATTCATGCCTTCATTTCTTCCAGACTTGATCATTGTAATTCGTTATATATATATATATATATATATATATATATATATATATATATATATATATATATATATATATATATATATATATATATATATATAGGGATTAATCAGTCTCTATTGCAACGTCTACAACTAGTCCAGAATTCTGCTGCCAGATTATTGACTAGCACTAAGAAAAGACATCACTCCAGTGCTCACTTCTCTACATTGGCTACCTGTCCAGTATAGAATACAGTTTAAAGTGTTGTTATTTGTTTTTAAGGCACTAAATAAGATCACCCCTCTTATATTACAGACCTGCTACCACTCTCAACCTCTCAACGTTCTCTTAGATCATCATCACAGAACCTGCTGACTGTTCTCAGGGCTCAGACTCAGACTTTGGAACAAGCCAAGCCTCTACTGTCTCGGTGTTTAAGTCAGGTCTAAAAACATACTTTTATAAACTTGCGTTTGAATAACAGGAGACTGTAGTGATGTGAGGTGCTGCTAGTTTTCTTTTAAACTCCTTTTATGTGTTACTGTCGTTACGTATTTTGTTTGTTTATTGTTTTTACCCTGCGGGTCCTGAGGATGGATTTTATGTCCAGCACTTTGGTCTCCGGTTGTGTTTAGAGTGCTTTATAAATAAATTCTTACTTACTTACTATGTAGGAGCTCACGGTTCTGACGCTCCACCTCCTCGACTGAGAGCTGCAGTGAGTGTTTATATACTATAGCATTTGTTCAAAGCTTGTTAGACAGAGAGCCTGCCGAGTACAGCACCGCTCGCGGGTGGGGGGGGGGGGTCAGGCCTTTTGTGACCCCGGCCATTTCTCTCTCACTCTCTCTCACTCCCTATCTCTCTCTCACTCTCTCTCAATCACTCTCACTCACTCTGTCTCTCTCAATCACTCATTTTTTCTCTCTCACCCTCTCTCACTTACTATCTCTCTCTCCGTCTCTCTCACTCACTCTCTCTCTCTAACTCTCTCTCTCACTATCTTTGATTCACTCGCTCTCACTCTCTCTGTCTCTCTCACTCTCTCTGTCTCTCTCAATCACTCTCACTCTCTCTCCCTCCCGCTCTCTCACTCTTTCATTTTCTCTCTCTCACTCTCTCTCTCACTCTCTCTCACGCACTCGCTCTCTCACTCTCTCATTTTCTCACTCTCACTCTCTCTCACTCATTCGCTCTCTCCCTCTCTCTCCCTCTCTCTTGCACTCTCTATCAAGTTCAAGTTCAAGTTCAAATAGCTTTATTGGCATGAGTTATTATCAATTGTTGCCAAAGCAATAGTAGAGTTATTATTAGTAGGAATACAAAATTATGGAGACAATTAAAGAAAATAAGTGGATAAATAAATAAATAATAAATAAATAAATAAATAAATAAATAGGAACATATGTGTTGTGTTGGGTGTGTTCAGGTGTTCAGTGTGGGACTCTGTTCTCTCAGGACGTGACAGCTGTGGACGTACTTAGATGATAACTGAACACAGTCTGAGATTTCTCCTAAATACACTCTCAGCAGATATCTTTCTCACTCTCTCTAACTCTCTCTGTTACTCCCTCTCTGTTACTCTCTCTCTCACTCTCCCTCACTCACTCGCTCTCTCACTCTCTCTCCTGCACTCTCTATCTTTCTCCCTCTCTCTAACTCTCTCCCTCTCTGTCACTCTCTCACTTGTTCTCACGCTCTCTTGCTCACTCTCTCTGTCTCTCTCACTCTTTCTCTCTAACTCTCTCTCTCACGCTCTCTCACACTATCTCTCTCCCTCTCTTTCTCTCACTCTCTCTCTCTCACTCTCTCTCTTTCTCTCTTGTGCTCTCTCTTTTATGCCCTCTGCCCCCCTCTCTCTATATTTCTCTCTCTCCCTCACTCTCTCACTCTCTTTCATTTTCTCTCTCTCCCTCTCTCTCCCTCTCTCTTGCACTCTATCTTTCTCACTCTCTCTAACTCCCTCTCTCTGTGTTACTCTCTCGTTTACTCTCTCTCTCACTCTCTTGCACTCTCTATCTTTCTCACTCTCTCTAACTCTCTCCCTCTTGCTCTCTGTCACTCTCTCTCTCTTTATCTTGCTCTCTCCCTCTCTCTCTCCCTCTCTCTTGTGTTCTCTCTTTTACACTCTCTGTCCCCCTCTCTTTGTATCTCTCTCTCTCACTCTCTCTCTCTCTTTCACTCTCTATCGCTCTCTCACACTCTAGCTCTCTTGCGCTTTCTATCTTTCTACCTCTCTCACTCGCTCTCACGCTCTCTTGCTCACTCTCTTTGTCTCTCTCACTCCCTAACACACTCGCCCTAACTCTCTCTCTCTCTCTCTCTCTCTCTCTCTCCCTCTCTCTCTCTCTCTCAGCAGTACCTAGAAAAACAATGGGGCACCTTTGCTCTATAGCTGTATAGACTCTGTTTTCTGCTTGTGCCGCTGACTGGGTGCGTATCCACCTGGAGGTCCAGACGTTCTGATTTGATCTAAGCGTTATGTAAGTCTCTCAGGATAAGATCGGCTGCTCAATGCTGTAAATGTAAATGTATATGAGGGCGGCATGCTTCCATAGAGCGCAGCACATTTTTGGAATGCTCCTCTGATCTGTGAGATTACTGGTGATCGAAGGCTGTTCAGACTTTTAGCCTTTAGTCTGATTAAGTCAGAGGACTATTTATAATTTATTTTGATTTATAATGTATTATTCATGAGAGAGGATGTGCACACAGACATACATACATATACAAACACATATGAAGGAGATGAGAAAAAACAAACAAATCAATGTGTGTGTGTCTATGTAGAGAGGTATTATTATTTGTTGTTGTTATGTATAGAGTGGTGTTGGGTTTGGTACTGGGTCTCAGTATTAAGCCAATTTCAGCATTCTATAACAAATATGTCATAATGATTTATAATTAATAGTAAAGATGGAAGGATCGATCGGCTATGTATTGGTATCGGCCGATTTTTAATCAAAATATGTGATCAGCTGATGTTTCTCCAATTTAGCCGATCCTGAGAGCTGATCGATGGTGTTAAACAAATGAGCCTAATTTGTGTATTTCCAGCTAGCGTTTCATCCAGGAAGAGGAGAACCCCCTCCAGTTCCCTGCAATTCCTATCTGAACCACTAGGTGGACATACATACCTTTTCATTTTCCATAGACTGACTAAAGCAGTGGCCTCGCGAGAACAGTGTGTGCGTATAGAAAACATGTCCGTCTGGCAGTGTTTTCTGTATGTGATGTTTTTAAAATTAGCAATTTAATGGCTGCAGATTGTTGTTTAAAATAACAGAGTCTGCAGTTTTTATTTAATTAGCTTTTTTCTTTTTAAATTAAGGGTCTAAATGTAACAATTGCAGTATTGGTGATATTTGTTTGATTTATTTTGTTTATTTTCTGCTAATTTTGTTAAAAATATTGGGCTGTTTCCTTAGAGCTCATTAAAAAAGGTAATAAACCAGTTTAGACCATGTTTCATGACTTGCTTGCGCTAATAACTACATGTAGCCCTGCTGTGGCGTATACCCCACCCTCTATCGGCCGATCGTGCTGAGAGGTGATCAGCCTCAAAAACTCTTTGGAGGAACTTTTCTATTGTTATTATTTTGCACTAATAATAAACATGCCCGATCTTCTGCACGGTACTTGCCATTTATATAGGTTTCTAATATAAATATCCTATAACCACTAAAATATAAACCCAGCTCCAGCGTCCCTACCACGAGGACTTTCCTTGGAATTCCACCACAGTATGTTCAGAAAACATGTCCAGTATGCAGACTGAAGGGAGCCTGGACTGACCATCAACAAATCCTGGAAGCCTTGCACTGTTTAAGAAAGTCAAACAAGCCTACATATCTCAGCACGATAGACATCAGAGACGAACCTCGAAATCAATCACGAAGCACCTACATGGAGGAAACAGGTTCCTAGTGCTCTGAGCACTGGCACGTCAAGGTCATTGGACTGAGAAGAGACTGAAAACGTCATATTTTTGGGGAGTGTGTCCTGTAACACCTGATACTGTCATTCGTAATCTAATCTGTAGTGTGAAGTCAACAGGTTCGCCTGAACCTAGTAAACAACAGAGGGTTCCATAAATGAACATGACTGTACGGGGAGAAGGTGAAACTCTAGCTCGTCCACTCTAGCAGGTGTTTAACAACTGGAGGAGAGTTTCTCAGAGTTGATGACTCTCCTCCCTAATGACCACCTGGAAGAGCTAGTAGAGCGACCAACATCATGCCCATCAAGGAAGAGCATCAAATCCCATTCCTGCTTTGGATCTGAGAACATCCACAGGTGATTCTGTCCATCCTTCCACTGTGAGAAGAACATGACTATATGGGGTGAAGGTGAAGGCTGTGCAAGTGTTTGAATGAGTCCAGCTGAGAGAATGTTCTACCACAACTGTTCTTATGATGGTTTTAACAACTAAAGGAGAGTTTCTCAGAGTTTGACCCCTAATGACCACCTGGAAGAGCTAGTAGAGCCACCAACACCATCAAGGTCAAGGAAGAACATCATGTTCCACTCCTGCTTTAGATCTGAGAACATCCATAGGTGTTTCTGTCCATCCCTCCACTGTGAGAAGATCATACTCTCAGAGTATGACACCTAACAACCACCTGAAGAGCTGGTAGACCCACCATCACCATCCCATCCCTGTCACGAAAGAGCATCAAGTTTCACCTCTGCTTCAGAACATCCACAGGTGATTCTGTCCATCCTTCCACTGTGAGAAGAACATGAACATGACTATATAGGGTCAAGGTGAAATTCCAGCTCGTCCACTCTAACAGTGCAGGTGTTTGAATGAGTCTAGTTGACAGAATGTTCTACCACAACAGTTCTTATGATGGTTTTAACAACTGGAGAAGAGTTTCTCAGAGGTTTGACACTTAATGACCACCTGGAAGAGCTGGTAGACCCACCAACACCATCAACATCAAGGAAGAACATCATGTTCCACTCCTGCTTCAGATCTGAGAACATGCACAGGTGATGCTGTCCATCCTTCCACTGTGAGAAGAACATGAACATGACTATATGGGTTGAACGTGAAACTCCAGCTTGTCCACTCTAACAGTGCAGGTGTTTGGATGGGTCCAGCTGAGAGAATGTTCTACCACAACTGTTCTTATGATGGTTTTAACAACTAAAGGAGAGTTTCTCAGAGTTTGACCCCTAACGACCACCTGGAAGAGCTGGTAGACCCACCAACACCATCCCCGTCAAGAAAGAGCATCATGTTCCACTCCTACTTCAGACCTAAGAACATCCACAGGTGATTCTGTCCATTGCTCCTTCCACCATGAGAAGACACTTCAATGCTATGGGTCTGAAAGGATGTGTAGCAGGAGATACAGATACATTATAGAAAGAAGCTTTTTAGACCAATGGACCACCAGTCTGCATCGACGATGACTAACTTCTATGAACCATCTTAAATCCCACAGGCATGCTTACTACTTTGTTGGACTTGGGGCTGCAGTGTTGCTCCTCGGAACCTTCCAGGTCATGCTGTTCCTACTGACGGCCACCAGGCAGACCAAACGGATCCGGGAGAAGTATTTCCACGCCGTCCTCCACCAGCAGATGGCGTGGTTCGACACGCATCCCATTGGAGAACTCAACACGAGACTCACAGAGTAAGTCCCATTCACTCCTGTTGTCAGGAGCAGTGTGTAAGATTTGGGGGCGGAGTCTATTATCAGAAATTCAATAAAATACACACAGCTATGTTTTCATTAGTGTATAAATACCTGTCACTACAAATAATAACTTATAATGAGCCTCCATATCTACATAGATCTGTTACAGTTTACCTGTACACAGGTAGGTGAAGGTAGTGTTACAGTTTACCTGTACACAGGTAGGTGAAGGTAGTGTTACAGTTTACCTGTACACAGGTAGGTGAAGGTAGTGTTACAGTTTACCTGTACACAGGTAGGTGAAGGTAGTGTTAGACAGTTTACCTGTACACAGGTAGGTGAAGGTAGTGTTACAGTTTACCTGTACACAGGTAGGTGAAGGTAGTGTTACAGTTTATCTGTACACAGGTAGGTGAAGGTAGTGTTAGACAGTTTACCTGTACACAGGTAGGTGAAGGTGGGGTTACAGTTTACCTGTACACAGGTAGGTGAAGGTAGTGTTACAGTTTACCTGTACACAGGTAGGTGAAGGTAGTGTTAGACAGTTTACCTGTACACAGGTAGGTGAAGGTGGTGTTACAGTTTACCTATACACAGGTAGGTAAAGGTAGTGTTACAGTTTACCTGTACACAGGTAGGTGAAGGTGGTGTTACAGTTTACCTGTACACAGGTAGGTGAAGGTAGTGTTACAGTTTACCTGTACACAGGTAGGTGAAGGTAGTGTTACAGTTTACCTGTACACAGGTTGGTGAAGGTAGTGTTACAGTTTACCTGTACACAGGTAGGTGAAGGTAGTGTTACAGTTTACCTGTACACAGGTAGGTAAAGGTAGTGTTACAGTTTACCTGTACACAGGTAGGTGAAGCTAGTGTTACAGTTTATCTGTACACAGGTAGGTGAAGGTAGTGTTACAGTTTACCTGTACACAGGTAGGTGAAGGTAGTGTTACAGTTTACCTGTACACAGGTAGGTGAAGGTAGTGTTACAGTTTACCTGTACACAGGTAGGTGAAGGTAGTGTTACAGTTTACATGTACACAGGTAGGTGAAGGTAGTGTTACAGTTTACCTGTACACAGGTAGGTGAAGGTAGTGTTACAGTTTACCTGTACACAGGTAGGTGAAGGTAGTGTTACAGTTAACCTGTACACAGGTAGGTGAAGGTGGTGTTACAGTTTACCTGTACACAGGTAGGTGAAGGTGGTGTTACAGTTTACCTGTACACAGGTAGGTGAAGGTAGTGTTAGAGAGTTTACCTGTACACAGGTAGGTGAAGGTAGTGTTAGAGAGTTTACCTGTACACAGGTAGGTAAAAGTAGTGTTACAGTTTACCTGTACACAGGTAGGTGAAGCTAGTGTTACAGTTTACCTGTACACAGGTAGGTGAAGGTAGTGTTACAGTTTACCTGTACACAGGTAGGTGAAGGTAAGGTTACAGTTTACCTGTACACAAGTAGGTGAAGGTAGTGTTACAGTTTACCTGTACACGGGTTGGTGAAGGTAGTGTTACAGTTAATCTGTACACAGGTAGGTGAATGAAAGGGGCAAAGTAGGGGTGGATGTGTGTTGGGGTTGAGTAGTTTGCTATACACAACCTCACCACTAGAGGCGTACACAGTGCTCCAGTAAGGTCTGTAATGAATGAAGACAGAACGACCCACTGTTCTCTTTTTGACCCCCAACAGTGACATAAACACGATCAACGACGGTCTGGGAGACAAGATCTGCATCTTTGTCCAGTTCTTCTGTACGTTTGTCGCCGGTTTCATCATTGGATTTGTCTACGGCTGGAAGCTGACGCTGGTCATTTTGGCGGTCAGTCCACTGCTGGCAGGCTCGGCTGCGGTCTGGTCTAAAGTACGTACCCCCAGATGAGAGCCGGTCTGGTTAATCTAATTATATAGATATAATTAGATACTGCTAGCGTCAATCAACTGCAGCTGAGTGTTATCATATCTGGCCTGCAGATTCTTGCCAGTCTCACCAGTAAGGAGCTGTCAGCCTACGCCAAAGCCGGAGCTGTGGCTGAGGAGATACTCGTGGCCATCAGGACAGTGGTGGCTTTCAATGGTCAGAAGAAAGCTGTGCAACAGTGAGCACCAACCGTATATCCTTTCACCCTCTAACACGTAGTTATACTTAAACCACTTTGAAATACAGGCAGACTAAAGCACTCAGTTGTGTATTTCTCAAAATTGTGAATTCTAGATATGAGGACAACTTGATACATGCAAAGAACTTTGGGGTGAAGAAAGCTGTTACCACAAATGTATCTATGGGTTTAACGCAGTTCTTCATATTTGGCGCCTACGCTCTGGCCTTCTGGTACGGCACGAAACTGTCTGTGGACGAACCGGAGAACTACTCCATTGGACGAGTCATCACTGTAAGTGTAGAGTTTGAGTCCTATAGGGTTTCAAACAAATCAGTTCCAACAATTTCTTCTTTGGCCTGGAGACCCAACGTCCATTATTTCCATTAACAATCACTACTCTGCACCCAATCGTGGTTGCTTTGCCCATGTGACGTCACTGGTGGACAACAGTGAACAGCACCACGGTACAACAATTCCTAATTCAACTACGTTAGCTTAGCATAACTTGAGCCACGGAACTTAGCAAGTGAAGCTAATGTTAGCTATTGAACCCCTCTCGCTGGTTTCCTTACATGCCCATGTTGTTGGAACAGCGCTGGTCTTAAGATCCAGTCGTCGTGTAAGCCTACGTCCCATAGTTCTTCATCTTCAGGTGTTGTTGTCCACCATCTACGATACATGCATAACGCCTACAGTAGTTTCCTAACAGTGGGCGGAGCTAAACAGTCTTTTGAGCTGTATTTCTTGACTTTGTAACAAATAAAACGACTATTAGTAATATTTACATTAAGTTATGTGTTTTTCATATTAGCTTGTGCTTAGCCTTTAAAGAAATAAACACTTTAAATATGTTTATACAGTCCCACTTGATTTGGAATTCAGGTTTGTACATCTAAGGGCCAATAGGAAGTTGACTATGATGGCGAACGAGTACAACAGCATATGGATCTAACCCACAGTTCTTGATCTTAAGGTCTTCTTCTCGGTGATGATTGGAGCGTTCTCATTGGGTCAGGGGGCTCCCAACCTGGAGAGTGTCGCCAAGGCCCGCGGTGCTGCGTATGCAATCTACAAAACCATTGACATGGTATTACCATCTTTGAATCTCAATCAACCTTCTATACCTTTCTATATCATCACTCTCCTCCCAAACATCTCCACAATGACAACTTTACAGGGGAGGCCAAAAACCCCCTTTACTTTCAATGTAACTTAATGGAAAGATATTTTGGGGAAAGCAGTTTTGGAGCATTTCTATTGGTCCAATCACCGTGAAATTCTGAGACATGGTAAAGATCGACTGCGGAATTCAAATGATATAGAAAACTAAAAATCGCAAATCTTTGGACAGCGACCCTTATTATCCTTAATGATGATGACGCAGCCAGAGTTCATACTCATTCCTTTCCGTCTCTCAGCCCCGTCCCATTGACAGCAGTTCAAAGGAGGGCTACAAACCAGACAGTGTGAAAGGAGACATCGAGTTCAAGAACATCTACTTTAACTACCCGTCCAGGAAGGATGTGAAGGTGAGGCGCGTGAGGATCCATCATAATCCACAAGTTCAATAAGCAAGAAAAGAACTTTCTAACATTTTCACAACTCTGCTGTAGATCCTTCAGGGGATGAGCCTGAAAGTGGCCCACGGGAAGACGATCGCTCTGGTGGGGGCCAGCGGCTGCGGGAAGAGCACCACCATTCAGCTGCTGCAGAGGTTTTATGATCCCGACGCAGGGGAGGTAAGACTGTATCCGGCCTGGACGTTTACTGTGATGATTGTGGAGGGAACTCATTATTTTAATGAGATTTATTAGTACAGCACATGACATGGTAACTTTTCAGGAGAAGAAAAACTCGATAACGTGTCATGGTAGACGCCATATGCTGCTATGACTTGTCATGATAGAGTTTCTTCAGTAATATGGCATATCACTGCTGTTGGGACAAAACCAATGTTGTATCTCCAAAATTACTAAGCATTAAATATTTAAAACAACTATATTTGCATAAACCACATTTTTTGCCTGACCCAATATATATATATATATATATAAATCACCAGTGCCCAATGAAAAGCATATACCTCCATTTCCATGTATATATAGATCTATATCCATCTTTCAAACAAAGCTGTTCTTAATATTGTGTAAAAATTTCAAGATAATTGGATGTATTGAAATGTTCTAAAATAAATAAAACGAATGCTGGTTACATTGAAAGTAAAGAACATGTTTATTAAGTTGCCATTTTGGAGATACTTGGCGATACTCGTCTGGATAGCAATGATATATATATATATATATATATATATATATATATATATATATATATATATATATATATATATATATATATATATATATATATATGAAGAAAAATGGCTTAAATCTAAAAATAAGCACTACTGGAAAACCTAGTCATGGCTAATAAACACTAACAATTACTGACTGTCAATATAGTCTTTCATTTAATATTGATGTGTAACAGCTGACCTCTAGTGGCCTCCCCAGGTGTTTGCATGGCCGTGCACAATGAAGACAGGTCCATGTTAAAACGTGGAACGAACAAATAGTAAAAAAGAACACACACACACACACACACACACACACACAAAAGTATACAGTCTATATTATTTTTGTTGCATTCTGCCAACATTTTATGGTAAATTTCTTTGTATTTATCTCCTCATTACAAAAGCTTTTGGTACTTGATTAAAGTGCCTCATGGATTCACAGCCTGATAGCGCCCCCCCATGTGTGAAATCAATTCCTGCCCTACATCTGCAGTTCACACCACATCATTGCCATGATATGACGTAGTTTGCACCCAACATATAACTAATGTTTCAACTCCTCAGTGTGGGTTACTGTTAATAATATTGGCAGCAAACGTCATAGACAGTTATTTTAGACATATATATATATACACTACCGCTCAAAAGTTTAGGATCACTTTAGAATTTCATTTAATGCAATTTTCAGGCAATTCACAAGCAATACTGTCCATTTCACAATTAATGTAAGTGTATCAGATGATTTTTAAAGAATAAAAATGTTTGTATTAAAGTCTATTTTTGTATAGAGGCTTATTTTGCATATAGACCTATTATCAGTAATTCTCAGTCCTCTGTCTAAATCTCCTGGTACGACCACCAATCCAAGTTAAGGATGTTATTGGACTAATTGGTTGTTAGGACACTCTTGTTCAATTGTGATGCACAGCTGAAAAACATTCTACTAATAAGTGAGTATAAAAGGGAACAACATTCTAGGTTAGTTTAGTATCTGAAGATCAGCAGTTGATGGCTTGCTGACCGACTCACAATGACCAGAAAGAAACAACTTTCTTTAGAGACCCGTCAGTCCATTGTTGTGTTAAGGAAGAAGATACTCCATTAAAACAAGAACATTTCACTGTGATCCCAAACTTTTGAGCAGTAGTGTATATATATATACACTTTTAAGTATGCTGTTTACTTTCATGATTTAAAGTCATATGCAAAAATAGATAAATTAATTAATTCTGGAGGAAGAAACCTTAGGAGGAACCAAGACTCTCAAGCAGAGACCCATCCTCCTCTGGTCAAACAGTATTTACAGTTTAATAAACTAAACACCAAAGAAAAGCTGTGAGAACATCTGTTTGAAATCTGGATAGCAAAGCTTTAGAAGCTGCACAGGTAGAGGCAGTCTCTGACTGAGGCAGTCTCTGACTGAGGCAGTCTCTAATTGAGTCTTTATGTAAAGTGGGCGTGAGCTGAAACAGTCCCATCCTATCTCAATGCTGGAACATCTGGAAGGCACAGTGATGCATGTCCAGGTATTAGTTATATAGTACACTACTCTGACAGGTTGCTTCCATCAAAGCACACGGGTTCAGTCAAATCCTTCACATGACCAGGAATGCAAACTAAACTCTATGCTGACGAGAACCTTTGCCCACGCAGGTGACCCTGGATGGCCGAGATATCCGCTCTCTGAATGTGCGATGGCTGAGGGAGAACATGGGCATTGTCAGCCAGGAGCCCGTGCTCTTTGGAACAACCATCGCTGAGAACATCCGCTACGGCCGCGAGGACGCCACGGACGAGGACATCGAACGGGCAGTGAGAGAGGCCAACGCCTACGAGTTCATCTCAAGACTGCCAGATGTAAGACTCTTTGTAAGGTCTCTGTAAGGAGGAGCCCAAAACATACTTGACTTTCAATGTAAGTCAATGGAACCAGAATTTTTCCAATGTGATTTTGGAGCATTTCTATTGGTCGGCTCATCATGAAACCTTCTTATGTCATCATGGGCAGCTTCCATGTTGAGCTGATGTATGGATGTGGAGCATGTACGAGGCTTTTGAGTTGCTATTTGAGTGACAGAGTTCTGAGAGTTTCGTCAATTACATCAATGTTCCGTTTGTTCTTCTGAGGCAGAAGATGAACACGATGGTGGGAGAACGAGGGGCTCAGCTGAGCGGTGGGCAGAAGCAGAGGATCGCCATCGCTCGTGCCCTTGTCAAGAACCCTAAAATCCTCCTGCTGGATGAAGCCACATCAGCCCTGGACACACAGAGTGAATCCATCGTCCAGGCAGCTTTAGATAAGGTAACACTAGAGGGCTGAATCCTGAAGTACTCACTGTGATCTACAGTTAGAGGTTGTAATATATAAGAAACTGGTGGGAACATGATAGTTCTCAAATGTCATTAACTTGTAGTGTACATTTTCTAGAACAATTTACAGAACAAAATTTCAGAAAGAATTTTGTTTGCATACAGTTGGAGTCAAACACAGTTTTGTTGGGCTGTAATCAAATGTAGACACATTTTTTTGGGACTACAGTCGGATTTATAATTTTGTGGGACTACAGTCGGATTTAGAAAGAATTTTGTGGGACTACAGTCAGATTCAGACAGAATTTTGTGGGACTACAGTCTGATTTATACAATTTTGTGGGACTACAGTCGGATTTATACAATTTTGTGGGACTACAGTCGGATTCAGACAGAATTTTGTGGGACTACAGTCGGATTTAGAAAGAATTTTGTGGGACTACAGTCGGATTTATAAAGATTTTTGTGGGACTACAGTCGGATTCAGACAAAAATTTGTGGAACTACAGTCGGATTTAGAAAGAATTTTGTGGGACTACAGTCTGATTCAGACAGAATTTTGCAGGACTACATTCGAATTCAGACAGAATTTTGCGGGACTACATTCGAATTCAGACAAAATTTTGCAGGACTACAGTCGGATTTAGAAAGAATTTTGTGGGACTACAGTCGGATTTAAACAGAATTTTGTGGGACTACAGTCTGATTTAGACAATTTTGTGGGAATACAGTCGGATTCAGACAGAATTTTGTGGGACTACAGTCTGATTTATACAATTTTGTGGGACTACAGTCTGATTTATACAATTTTGTGGGACTACAGTCGGATTCAGACAGAATTTTGTGGGACTACAGTCGGATTCAGACAAAAATTTGTGGGACTACAGTCGGATTTAGAAAGAATTTTGTGGGACTACAGTCTGATTCAGACAGAATTTTGCAGGACTACTTTCGAATTCAGACAGAATTTTGCGGGACTACATTCGAATTCAGACAAAATTTTGCAGGACTACAGTCGGATTTAGAAAGAATTTTGTGGGACTACAGTCGGATTTAAACAGAATTTTGTGGGACTACAGTCTGATTTAGACAATTTTGTGGGACTACAGTCAGATTCAGACAGAATTTTGTGGGACTACAGTCTGATTTATACAATTTTGTGGGACTACAGTCTGATTTATACAATTTTGTGGGACTACAGTCGGATTCAGACAGAATTTTGTGGGACTACAGTCGGATTTAGAAAGAATTTTGTGGGACTACAGTCGGATTTAGAAAGAATTTTGTGGGACTACAGTCGGATTTAGAAAGAATTTTGTGGGACTACAGTCGGATTTAGACAGAATTTTGTGAGACTACATTCAGATTTAGGCAGAATTTTGCAGGACTAAATTTAGATTTAGACACAATTTTGCAGGACTACATTCAGATTCAGACAGAATTTTGCAGGACTAAATTTAGATTCAGACAGAATTTTGCAGGACTACATTCAGATTCAGACAGAATTTTGCAGGACTAAATTTAGATTTAGACAGAATTTTGCGGGACTACATTCAGATTCAGACAGAATTTTGCAGGACTAAATTTAGATTCAGACAGAATTTTGCAGGACTACATTCGGATTCAGGCAGAATTTTGCAGGACTAAATTTAGATTTAGACAGAATTTTGCGGGACTACATTCAGATTCAGACAGAATTTTGCAGGACTAAATTTAGATTCAGACAGAATTTTGCAGGACTACATTCGGATTCAGGCAGAATTTTGCCGGACTACATTTGAATTCGGACAGAATTTTGTGGGACTACATTCGAATTCAGATAGAATTTTTTGGTCCAAATTTAATGTTTGACTCTATCCTACTTGTTAGCACATGACCTATGACCGTGATCCAGAATGTTGTTTCTTAGGCGAGAGCAGGTCGTACCACCATAGTGATTGCTCACCGACTGTCCACCATCCGCACGGCTGATGTGATTGCCGGCTTCAAGGATGGTCAAGTGGTGGAGCAGGGCTCTCACAGTGAACTTATGAACAAGAAAGGAGTCTACTACTCTCTCGTCATGCAACAGGTACTCCGCTTTCTTTCTTTAACAATCTGGAGTCGTTCACAGCGTTGAGGAGAGCATCCAGGAAAGATCGTGATGGTCATGGTTGACCCTCAGACGTTAATTGGGTTTAACAATTCATTTATCCTAATCTTGCGCAGACATCCGGCAGATCGAATGAAGCCGAAGACGAATCTCCAGCAGATGTTTCTGATGGAGAGATATGTGAGCAATCATCTGACCAGGATGCAGACACTTCTGATGATCTGGCAGTTGTGAAGACGGAAGATGGTGGCGTTTCGAGAAACTCATTGAGACGCAGCATTTCTCTCCGGAGGAGAACCTCAAGAAACTCCAAGAGAACCAACTCAGCAAAAAACAAAAAGAACAAGAAGGTACACAGGAATAGCTTGGTTGTGGGTACAAGACTTGAGTCCGGTGGTCTATATCAGTCATGGATATCTCTCTGTTAGGAAGAGGAACACGTTCCAGACATCCCATTCAGCAGGATTCTGGCCCTGAACAAGCCCGAGTGGCCGTACCTGCTGGTGGGCACGCTGGCCAGCTTTGTGGGAGGAGGTGTCTACCCATGTGTGGCCATCCTCTTTGCCAAAATCATTGGTGTGAGTACTCTTTATGTTTGCATGGTGTTGATCATGAATTTGAGACCCAATCTCACTCTAGGTTTATCTTTATATTGATGTACTGTATTGGGAAGAGCCTAGCGATACCATGAGTATCACGATACAGGTGTTGCGATTCAGTATGTTGGGATATATTACTTTAATACTGTAATCAAAGTGATGTTTTAACCATTTTTAATATAGAATTTAGATACACAATCATATGCATAGGTTTGCTAATGCTAATGTTAGTGGACTCTTCATTGCTCGTTGGCATGGAAGAGTCGATTACATCGCTATTTAATGGGTTTACCACCAATGATTTGGGCTCAACCAACCCAAAAAGCCTGAACTTCTCAGACGTGTAAGCCTCGGTAGCCTCGGATGTGGTTCCTGCCAACACTGTGCTACAGACTACAATTACAAAGTTTTAAATCCCAAAGTTACATGCCTCAGGGAGAAACTCTTTCCCACAGTAAACACTTTTCAATGGAATTCCAGCCCTTTTCTCTGTTACTAGGTGACATCATCTGATAACACAGTCCTTATTGTCCACCTACCCCAATGGGCTGGCCACACCCACACACAATGCACAGGGAGCGAAAATAGTAAAAACTGACCACTCTGACCAACATGGTGCTCCAGTTTAGCTTGTCTAGAACCCTTACAGAAAAAGTTCATTTTATTAAGTACACTTTATGTAGTTACTATACTAATGTCATTGTACTAGTAGTACACTGGTATTTGTACTATTTTAATACTTCTTGGGACTAAATAGGCCCACTTTCTAGTTTTTAAAAGTATACTTTTAAGTACAGTTTAGGTGTAAGAGTAGTAAACCAAGTATACAAGTAGTTTACAGCTTTTGTACTGCAACTACACTAAAAGTAATCTTAAGGGTTTACTGTTACTTTACTAGCTGGTAAGTTTTCTTTAAATGAACTTAATACTTATAATTTACTGCTTATATTATTGTTGTACTTTAAAGTATATGACTAGGTTTAAGATTTTTTTTCTACTTAAAATAGAATTTAACAACGTTTACTTACTCACCAGTGGACACACGTAAAATAAACAAGACACTCAGATTAAGAAACATATTAGTATCTTTATAAATCTTTATAAATCAAATTTTAATAAATATTGTACTGGATGTGTTTTTGTGCAGAGCAAGAATACTTACTTCTACTATCTCAATCAAAAGATTAAGTACAAGTAAAGACCAAATATACTTAGACTGTTCTATACTTGTCAGTATAACCCAAGCATACTTAAGTATAACTGTGTTTAGTATATCACTGAGAAGTACATAAAAAGTAAACTGAAAGTATACTCACTTCCTTTTAGTCTAAAAGAGGTAAACTAACGGTACACTTGAATAAACTTCTTATTTGTAAGGGAAGGTGGTTCTACCAACTTCTTCTACCGGACTTTCAGGATCGAACTCTGACTCTAACTGATTTAGAACAAGTACAGCTGCAGCGGTGTGGAGGTGGAAATTGTAATTGGATGCCGGTTTGGTAGTTGAGCAATTGGAACAGATAGAGATGCGCTGACCAATCAGAGCACACTGGGCTCACTGGGGGGGCAGGGCTTAAAGACACAGGAGCTCTAACAGAGTGTTTCAGATGGAGGGGAGGGGTGTTTTTAGACTGTTGAAGTATAATAGGAACACTCCTTTGTGTGTAGGTGTTTGCTGAGCCTGACCCTGAAGTGAAGCGACAGAAGACTCTGATGTTCTCTCTTTTATTCCTCCTTGTTGGAACGGTGGCCTTCCTCACCTATTTCTTTCAGGTATATATATATATATATATATATATATATATATATATATATATATATATATATATATATATATATATATATATATATATATATACACTTATTTAGATATGTGTTCTTTTATAGCATAATATTGATATTCATATATATTTTGAAGACCAGTGTTTACACACAGCTCTCTTCCAGGGCTACATGTTTGGTAAGTCTGGGGAAATCCTGACCATGAGATTACGAAGTCAAGCTTTCAAAGCCATCCTGCGACAGGTAGGAGAACATAGTTAGCTGTATAACACGTGGGTGCCCAACCTTGCTCCAGAAGATCTACCACACATGTGAAGCTTGGCGCTAACAAAGGCTGTGACAGTTGAAACACAATGGGAACACAATCCGAAATTGCCTACTTAGTAGGTCAGTAGGTACTACAGTGGAGTCAGTTCACACTGATCTGAATAAATGACATATATAGATCACGTTCGGTGAATATCGTCAACCTTTAGATGCTCTTTCTGAGCCCGATCATGGAACTACTGGTTTGGATGTACTGGCAGACCTCCCGAGGAGGGTTGGGCACGCCGGGTGCAACATCTGATCTGACTCACAGTTTGTCTCTGTGGGTGACAAACTCAAGGCTTTTTCCCTCTAAAGGAGATTGGCTGGTTTGATGACCACAACAATGCAGTGGGAGTCCTGACCACTAAATTAGCAACAGATGCATCGCTAGTTAAAGGGGTGAGTGGAACACAGTGATTTGACCTCCAGAGCTGGTAATTAAGTCTTCAGCTTGTTTTTTTTTCTGGATTCTTGTTCATTACATTCACACTTTCCACTTATTTCACATATACAGACATTATTTAGTCTTTAGTTTCAACACTGTCCATAAGTGTAGACTCAATACTCTCCATGCTGTAGACTGGGGTTCTATTCTCCACCTGGGTAACCACCTTACACTATAGCTACACTATAGCTATAGTCCTAACACTACCTTCACCTACCTGTGTACAGGTAAACTCTAACACTACCTTCACCTACCTGTGTACAGGTAAACTCTAACACTACCTTCACCTACCTGTGTACAGGTAAACTGTCGTTCTCTATGGTTCTCCTGGTTTACTCGTTCCTCTCCTCCACCAGGCAGCTGGATCCAGACTGGGTTTGGCCACTAACTCTATCTGTGCGCTGATCATTGCCATGATTATAGCCTTCATCCACTGCTGGCAGCTGACTCTTCTGATCCTGGCTTGCATGCCGGTCCTCTCCGGAGCCAATTTCATCCAGATGAGAGCCATGGCAGGTCACGCTTCCAAAGACCAGAGCGCGCTGGAGATGTCAGGCAAGGTAAGTGGGTTAGTCGTTAGCTAGTCTGGGTACCGGACGTGTTAGACCTCAGTGGCTCCCATCACGTGTTGTCAGCAGAACCTAAATAGTTTCAACCGCTCTAACAGACCTCAGATAAACCTCCCTAACAACAGCCTGGCTCTGAGAGATGCTGGGTTCATTCAGTGGGCCCAATGGATCTCATTCAGGATTAGTGGGGTCAGATACTTGTGGTGAACATTGCTGTGAGGATTTGATTGAGTGTTAGTGAGGTTAGGTACTGATGTTGAACATTGCTGTGAGGATCTGATTGAATGTTAGTGAGGTTAGGTACTGATGTTGAACATTGCTGTGAGGGTTTGATTGAGTGTTGGTGAGGTCAGGTACTGATGTTGAACATTGCTGTGAGGGTTTGATTGAGTGTTAGTGAGGTCAGGTACTGATGCTTAACATTGCTGTGAGGATCTGATTGAGTGTTTGTGAGGTCAGTTACTGATGTTGAACATTGCTGTGAGGATCTGATTGAGTGTTAGTGAGGTCAGGTACTGATGTTGAACATTACTGTGAGGGTTTGATTGAGTGTTGGTGAGGTCAGTTACTGATGTTGAACATTACTGTGAGGGTTTGATTGAGTGTTGGTGAGGTCAGTTACTGATGTTGAACATTGCTGTGAGGATCTGATTGAGTGTTTGTGAGGTCAGGTACTGATGTTGAACATTGCTGTGAGGATTTGATTGAGAGTTAGTGAGGTCAGGTACTGAAGTTGAACATTGCTGTAAGGGTTTGATTGAGTGTTGGTGAGGTCAGGTACTGATGTTGAACATTGCTGTAAGGGTTTGATTGAGTGTTGGTGAGGTCAGGTACTGATGTTGAACATTGCTGTAAGGGTTTGATTGAGTGTTGGTGAGGTCAGTTACTGATGTTGAACATTGCTGTGAGGATCTGATTGAGTGTTTGTGAGGTCAGGTACTGATGTTAAACATTGGTGTGAGGATTTGATTAAGGGTTAGTGAGGTCAGGTACTGATGTTAAACATTGCTGTAAGGGTTTGATTGCGTGTTGGTGAGGTCAGGTACTGATGTTGAACATTTCTGTGAGGATCTGATTGAATGTTGGTGAGGTCAGGTACTGATGTTGAACATTGCTGTGAGGATCTGATTTAGTGTTAGTGAGGTCAGTTACAGATGTTGAACATTGCTGTGAGGGTTTGATTGAGTGTTGGTGAGGTCAGGTACTGATGTTGAACATTGCTGTGAGGGTTTGATTGAGTGTTGGTGAGGTCAGTTACTGATGTTGAACATTGCTGTAAGGGTTTGATTGAGTGTTAGTGAGGTCAGGTACTGATGCTTAACATTGCTGTGAGGATCTGATTGAGTGTTTGTGAGGTCAGTTACTGATGTTGAACATTGCTGTGAGGATCTGATTGAGTGTTTGTGAGGTCAGTTACTGATGTTGAACATTGCTGTAAGGGTTTGATTGAGTGTTAGTGAGGTCAGGTACTGATGTTGAACATTACTGTGAGGGTTTGATTGAGTGTTGGTGAGGTCAGGTACTGATGTTGAACATTGCTGTGAGGGTTTGATTGAGTGTTGGTGAGGTCAGGTACTGATGTTGAACATTGCTGTGAGGGTTTGATTGAGTGTTGGTGAGGTCAGGTACTGATGTTGAACATTGCTGTGAGGGTTTGATTGAGTGTTGGTGAGGTCAGGTACTGATGTTGAACATTGCTGTGAGGGTTTGATTGAGTGTTGGTGAGGTCAGGTACTGATGCTTAACATTGCTGTGAAGATCTGATTGAGTGTTTGTGAGGTCAGTTACTGATGTTGAACATTGCTGTGAGGATCTGATTGAGTGTTTGTGAGGTCAGTTACTGATGTTGAACATTGCTGTAAGGGTTTGATTGAGTGTTAGTGAGGTCAGGTACTGATGTTGAACATTACTGTGAGGGTTTGATTGAGTGCTGGTGAGGTCAGGTACTGATGCTTAACATTGCTGTGAGGATCTGATTGAGTGTTTGTGAGGTCAGTTACTGATGTTGAACATTGCTGTGAGGATCTGATTGAGTGTTTGTGAGGTCAGTTACTGATGTTGAACATTGCTGTAAGGGTTTGATTGAGTGTTAGTGAGGTCAGGTACTGATGTTGAACATTACTGTGAGGGTTTGATTGAGTGCTGGTGAGGTCAGTTACTGATGTTGAACATTGCTGTAAGGGTTTGATTGAGTGTTGGTGAGGTCAGTTACTGATGTTGAACATTGCTGTGAGGATCTGATTGAGTGTTTGTGAGGTCAGGTACTGATGTTGAACATTGGTGTGAGGATTTGATTAAGGGTTAGTGAGGTCAGGTACTGAAGTTGAACATTGCTGTAAGGGTTTGATTGAGTGTTGGTGAGGTCAGGTACTGATGTTGAACATTGCTGTAAGGGTTTGATTGAGTGTTGGTGAGGTCAGGTACTGATGTTGAACATTGCTGTAAGGGTTTGATTGAGTGTTGGTGAGGTCAGTTACTGATGTTGAACATTGCTGTGAGGATCTGATTGAGTGTTTGTGAGGTCAGGTACTGATGTTGAACATTGGTGTGAGGATTTGATTAAGGGTTAGTGAGGTCAGGTACTGATGTTAAACATTGCTGTAAGGGTTTGATTGCGTGTTGGTGAGGTCAGGTACTGATGTTGAACATTTCTGTGAGGATCTGATTGAATGTTGGTGAGGTCAGGTACTGATGTTGAACATTGCTGTGAGGATCTGATTTAGTGTTAGTGAGGTCAGTTACAGATGTTGAACATTGCTGTGAGGGTTTGATTGAGTGTTGGTGAGGTCAGGTACTGATGTTGAACATTGCTGTGAGGATCTGATTTAGTGTTAGTGAGGTCAGTTACAGATGTTGAACATTGCTGTGAGGGTTTGATTGAGTGTTGGTGAGGTCAGGTACTGATGTTGAACAATGCTGACTGTGCTAATCGTTAACTTAAGATCTTTGAATGAAGTAGAAATGCAGAAGTACACATGGATCTTCTGATTCTGTAGATTTCCACCGAAACTGTTGAGAACTTCAAGACGGTTGTCGCGTTAACAAGAGAAGACGTCTTCTTCCGGAAGTTCAGCGAAAGCCTTAGTGTACCTTACAGGTAGGTCTCACCTGTAGGACTTCAGCATGCTCTTACCTTCATAGGTACTCAGATAGTTACCAGCAGTAGCCGTATGACCTTCTTTGCTTTCCAGGTCCGCCTTGTGTAAAGCACCAATCTATGGAATCACCTTCTCAGTTGCCCAGGCGATCCCTTACCTGGTCAACAGTGCAATCTTCCGTTTCGGGTCCTGGCTGATCGCCCACTGCTACACGCAATACGAGAACGTTTTCCTGTAAGTGCTGATTGTGTAAATCTGAGGTGCAGTGTTTTGCGAGCTGCCTCTTTTTGTGTGTTTGTAGTGCAGCCGAGGGCGTAGGGGGGGTTTGACATTGGGGGGACACATTTGCTAATAATAATAAGTACTAATAAAATAATCCATTTTTTTATATAGCACTTTTTTAAGAAACTCAAAGACGCTTTACAAACAATGCAATACAAGATACAATCAAATAATAAAATATATTCACGCTATTTTCCATAACAACACTGGGGCGGCCATCTTTGTTTACTTTGTGTTAGAACTTCTGGTGTAACCGTGGATACGTTGATACTAATTACAAGCAAAACAACAACAAACATATAAAATGACTAACATAAGATGTTCAGTTAGAGGGAGTCAGTAATTGGAAGAAGAGAAAAACTTGTCTTGAACTAGAGAGTTATATAAAGAGTTACATAAAGATCAGATGGGGGGCCGCCTTCCAAAGAAGACCACCTGCGTCTACGACTGAAGCTCTAAATTTAAAACCTCCACCAAACCTCCAACCGCGCTAGGCTATCTGGACTGTAACTAACACCCACGCAGAGTGGCTCGGGCAGCTGCTGGACTTGGGTTTAACCGGCTTTCAGAAATATAAACTCACCGTCTGTGTGTAGGAGGACACGCCCACCTTCCCACTGTGCAGGTACTGATACGCTTCAGTACTTTTATAGTTTTTCATTACTGAACCGTCTACACCTTCCGAGAGTACAGAGTAATTAAACATGTCTCCATAAGTAACCTCAGACCACCTTCTCATATCACCCACCCACTGTGTTATTAACCTCAGACCACCTTCTCATATCACCCACCCACTGTGTTATTAACCTCAGATCACCTTCTCATATCACCCACCCACTGTGTTATTAACCTCAGACCACATTCTCATATCACCCACCCACTGTGTTAATAACCTCAGACCACCTTCTCATATCACTCACCCACTGTGTTATTAACCTCAGACCACATGTAATGGCCAGTTAAGAAAGTGCGATGGTGAGTTATGTCCATACATGAGCTTTATTCACATTATCGCTTTGATCATAGCTACAAACACACACTCACAACAACATACACCCCTCACACACCCTCTTCCCTCACAGTGATACATTAAATCAGAATCAGAATCAGAAACACTTTATTGATCCCAGTAACAAATAACAAATTGCAGTTGTCACAGTAGCAGCCGGTTATATAGAAGAATAAACACAAAATAATTTACAACATAAAAGAAATTTGTAGTATGTACACATATATAAGTCTTATATTACAATAGAAGAATAAAATGTAAAGTAAATGTGTCTATAATAATAAGTACAGATATACTGTATACAGCAATAAGTGTTTAGAAATAGGAAAGTTATTGCACACATAATTAAATTATTGTTCTACTGGTATCACTGTACATGTGAAAGGTGTTGTACCTTTACACAGTAAACTAAATATCAGGTGGTGTTTGTAGCAATTTGGAGCCTAAAATACACCAAATCCAACACAGTGAGAATATTTAGTCTAGTTTGTTTACAGTAAGTGGGTTAGTAGTAACTGAGTATACAGTAGCCAGTATTGAGAACTTGTAGTATGATATATAGGTCTAGTAATACATTTTAATAATAATTCTCTTGAGAAACTTAAATTTCTTTAACAGGGTATCTGAGCTCTTGCTTCTTTGGGAGACAAAATAGACATCTCATTCGCCAAGAGGGGTCTTGTTTGTTTGTTTTCTTTTCTTTTCCGAGTGCTCACTGCTGAGGCCTGAAAACTATCAAAGCAGCCAATCACAGCACCCCCCTTCACATCCAGTAGGATTATGATTTACACTTCATTAGGACCCTGATTAAAAAATACATAAATAAGGAGATAAAAGATGAAAAGTTGAAACTAAAGTAACGAGTTTTCAAAATGTAGTGAGTAAAAAGTACAGATTTTTCTTTTGAAATGAGTAAAAGTAAAAAGTATTAGGTGACAGAAATACTCAAGTAAAGTACAGAAAAAAAAAGTACTTAAGTACAGTAACAAAGTACTTGTACTTTTTACGTACCAGCTCTGGTTATTACTCTTACATTACGTTTCAGAGTGCTATATATAAACGTTAGCTAACGTAAACCCTCCTAGTCTGTTACCATAACAACACATTATACTTTTGCTACTCATTGCTCTCATCACTGACCTCGTGTTTAAAGGAAGGCGAGAGCTCGGGGCAGTGAAGCTGCTGACTGCAGGATATTTCTGAACAGGCATCTCAACACAAGCCCTAACAAAGTGAAAGACCACCTAGCAACCAAAGCCTGTTGCTAACAACAAACACAGCGCGTGAACTGCGAAGGCTGCAAAAACAGAATAAAAATAAAAATGTTTTTAAACAGTTTCTGCTTTTCTGGGGTTTTATTTTTTGGGCGGGACACGTCCCCCCCATCCCCCCGGGTTCCTACGCCAATGACTGCAGCTGGCTTCCTTGACAAAAAGGACTGTAGGAAATGTTAATAATTGAAGGACCCAAAGTCTGTTAGCCTGGGAACAATTAGAAGGAAGGCAGCAGAGACTCGTCCTCATTCTGGCTAATTAGCGAACGTCTCTGACACCCCCGTCCAACAAGGGTTCATTTTCCCATCAGGGTGTTTTCTGTAATTGTCTTCGCTGCCATGAACATCGGTCAGTCGTCGTCATTCGCCCCGGACTTCGCCAAAGCCAAAGCCGCAGCTGGGAGGATCTTGACCTTGCTCGAGAAGACGCCCGAGATTGACATCTACAGCGAAGCTGGAGACAAACCAGTAAGTAGGGGACCTTTTAGCCTGCCGTCCTTGAGGGCCAAATCCTTAAAATCATTAAAATCAAGTGATTAGATCATCAACGTGGCATCAACATGGAGTCTGAAGTTCCTGTTCTGTCTTTTAGATGAACTTCAAGGGGGATATAGAATTCCGCGACGTCCATTTCTCGTACCCGACGCGTCCGAACGTTAAGATCCTGCAGGGTCTCAATGTGTCGGTGGCCCAAGGACAGACGCTGGCTCTGGTGGGAAGCAGTGGCTGTGGGAAGAGCACCTCCATCCAGCTGCTGGAGCGCTTCTACAACGCTGCCAGTGGGCAAGTGGTGAGTTAGGAAGCCAGAAGGTCTTTCTGCATGGAAATCCTACTTAGGGCACCTTCTCTACACCCTACCAAGTCACACATAATCTCAGATCTTATGAAGAAAGTCTACCATCAGGGAACTCAAGGCTGCTCTTCGTCCCCAGTTTGCAGACGGGACGGACACTCGGCGGCTGAATCTTGCCTGGCTGCGCTCTCAGCTGGGCCTGGTCTCTCAGGAGCCCATCCTGTTTGACTGCACCATCGCCGAGAACATCCAGTATGGAGACACCAGTCGCGTGGTCAGCCAGGAGGAGATTGTGGAGGCTGCAATAAGCGCCAATATCCATAACTTCATTCTTGGCCTGCCAGAGGTACAAGGAGTGGGTTTGCCAAAATATATAAATATATAACACATGACTTTATGATGTTCTCATTGGTCTCTTGAGTCTAAAAACAGATAACCTACGTGTTCTTCCAGAAATACAACACCCGTGTGGGAGATAAAGGCACTCAGCTGTCTGGGGGGCAGAAACAGAGGATCGCCATCGCTCGAGCTCTGGTCCGCAGACCCAAAGTGCTGTTGCTGGATGAAGCCACCTCAGCTCTGGACACTGAGAGTGAGAAGGTCAGTCCAGGAACTGCTAAGAAGTCATGAGAGTCATTGCTAGAGTTGAGCCAGGCTCGCATCATCTCGATCGTTTAGTGTGAGGTGGTCAAGACTGCCAGTTCAAGTCTTGTTCTCGTCCTAAAGTCTTGGCTCACACAGATAGTCACGTGAACATTGTCAACAACCAATAGGAGAGCTCTGTTCACCACCAAACCGGAAGCCACAAGCAACACAGGTAAAGAAGTTAGACATGGAGGGGAGTCCATGTCTAAGAGAACTGTGGTTCTCCTGGACTGTACAGAAGGAGGAGAAACTGGTAGAGCTGTGAAGTGAGCTGAATGTTGCTAGCCTCAATCATATCAATGGGAAATTATCTATAAAGGAATCTCGTAGCAGTCTTGTTGTAAATATTGGCTCTGAAAGACCCCCAGTCTTTGCTAAATCATAGCCTGTGACTAGTCTGTGACTAAAAGTCTGGAACTAGTCTTTAGATGTGAGAGGGAATCAGACTCTAATCTATTAAAAGTCTTTTCAGAGTCTTCTAAAAGTCTTCTAGTGTACGCTCAGCATTAGATGACGTAGTGAAGCATATTCTCTTCTGTAGCGATGCTCAGTTGATGGCTGGAAGAACTTTTGGATGATAAAGACTTTAAATATGTATATTTATTAGATAAATAACGTACTGCATCATTTCTAACATCTTCTGATCTTCAATCTTCTGATGTTAGAGAGAGGTTCCTGGCCAGATGTTAAGTTCCTCTGTCCTGAGCCTCCTGAGCTACTGTTCTAATACCAGTTTGTCTCTGGACACAGTGTGCTGTGCTGTAAAATGCAGATCTAAAGTAGCTTTTCTTCCTCTACTTCAAAATACACTTCAGTAGCGATCAGTGGCAAGATAGAAAGATTGAACTGGGTTTCTACTGTGAGTATGATCATTTGCCTTGTTTTTATGGACGTGCAGCTCTGATACGGCCAGCAGGACGAGAACGAGGCCTGTAATCTCTGGGCCACTTCAACATAGTGCACATAATGAAGCTTAGTTGTGGGAGAACTTTGTGCAGAACCGTCTTTCAAAGCAGCTTTAGGTTAGAACCTTACAGAATATCGTCTATAGTAGTTTTAGAATAATAGTTTTTTACATCAATTGAACACATCAATGGCCGTTTACATTGTATGAACATTTCATGACTAATGGACCATGACATGCCCTGCTCGTCCTCGTCTGTCTATGTTCATGTTTACGTTCTGTCAGTCCCATGTGCCTGTGTTTACCTTTGTCATGTGCTCCTGTGTCTTCGCCTTTGCCCCACCTCCTACACCTGTTCCCCATTACTGTTTAGTCTCATCACCTGTTCCCTCTTGTTATCCAGTGTTACATATACCTTGTGTTTGTAGTCTGTCATCATTGGTCATTGTCTTGCCGTCTTGGTTTCCTGTATGTTTGCCTTTCGTTTACGTTTGTTTCAGTAAAAGTAATCAGTAGTGTTTATCTTAAAGGCTTGCGTTTGTGTCCGAATCCTGCTGACGCTCTGACAGACCAATAGAAATGCTCCAAAATAGCTTGGGGAAAAATTCTGGTTCCATTGACTTCCATTGAAAGTAAAGTATGTTTTTGTTCTCTCCTGTGAAGTTATATATGCAGTAGTCTTCAGATAGCTGTTCTGTAGGGTCAGTTGTTTCCACCTGGAGCGACCACTAAAGAGAAACTCCACTGAGTTATATAAGCTGGTGGAGTATATGGGGGTCGTGGCAGAATCAGTTGGTGTAACAGTAACAGCAGTCGCGGTTACACTGTAAACCAAACATTAAGATCAGGTGAGACTGGATCATGTGGTTTCAGCTTGAAACATCAACTCTTTTCCATCAGCTTTTGTCGTTTTTCAGCTTATCCGATGTTCTAACTTGTCTAATGCTGAGCGTACACTAGAAGACTTTAGAAGACTCTGAATAGATGTTTAATAGATTAGAGTCTGACTCCCTCTCACATCTAAAGACTAGTCACAGGCTATGATTTTGCAAAGACAATAAGACGACTACTGAATTCTTATATATGTATATGTAATATAAAATGAATAACTACTCTTTAATGTTAAATAACTCTGAATGTATTACTTATTCTATTAAAACATTACAGTTACATGGAAAAAATGTTTGCTTGCTGCTCTGTTATAACATAAATCCTTTAAATTTGTCATGTCAATCCACAAACTCCATCAATCAAGGATCAAACTATTCAAGTGAAGAAAAAAAACCAAACACAGGTTATATAATATATTATAATATTAACTTTGATCAAAACGTATGACATACTAAAATGAGGCTAATTAGTATAAAATCAAAAATTGTGAGCTGCTAAGAATATGTGTAACATAAAAAAACAGCCGTGCATCAAACAAAGATGCTTTGATTACAATAAACATATAAAACCTGCAAACACTAAATACATAGCAACAGTAACTACACATATGTGTTTCATCAACAGCTAACGGCCAGTTAGTTCCTGCTAGTTCCTTAACTCGGTCAGTGATGGTGTTTCTTGACAAACTGTCATTGTTAAAGGTCTGAGTCTGGTCGGGACACACCTGCTCACAGACCTTCAGCAGCACTGCATAAAAAACACTCCCTCTGAAAAACACTTTGACGCACGGGCGATTTCTTCAGCCACAGTAAAGCTAGCTTTCACTAACGCACTGTTTTTGGCTTTCGTGAACAGATTCTGCTGCGACTTCAGTTTAACTTTTAATTCTTGTGAATCTGTTGCTTTTCTTGAAGGCTAGCTTTGCCGTACTGAGCTCCGTGCTTGGTGTCAGAATGCCGGCGCTGATTGTCTCCTTAATTAAAATGTTGCTTCATAACACAAGTCGTACCGGTCTTTCACCTTGAAGCACAAACAGGTATTCACCTCCCATCTTTGTTAAAACAGCCGTCCACCTGCATCAACTTTTCTATTTCTGAACATTATGGGATCGGCTGCGTTATCACATCAATGACTACACTGTCCTCTAGTGTCAGTAAGCTGTAACACAATCGACATGCATTGTGGGAAATGTAGTTTTTGGTCAAAGCATGCTTCTGACCTATTTATGTATAGACACCCTTCAAGCTCCTGGGTAAAGGGCCACATAAAAGGACGTGGTGGGCCACATTTGGCCCGCGGGCCTTGAGTTTGACACTTTAGAGATTATTTCCCATTTATGATTGAAGCTAGCAATATTCAGCTAACATGTATGGTTAGCTGCTAGGCTAATTGTAAACACTGTAGCCCAGCTCAGCAGTGTTTTTAGCATAGCATAGTCAGCGGGGATTTCAAGGGTTTTAGCGATTTCTGTTAACCATTTATCCTTTTCCACTCTGTCGTAGTATAAATGGGAAGACGCGTCAGAGACATTCTTGCTCACTCCACAGTTCACTCCACAGCTCACTCCACAGCTCCACCAGTTTCTCCTCCTTCTGTACAGTCCAGGAGAACCGCAGGATCCAGACCCTCGCCGGACTCCCCTCTATGTCTAACTTCTTTACCCGCCAGACATTCCTGCGCTGGTATGCCGTGTTGGAGGAGCTGCTTGCGGCTTCCCGTTTGGTGGGGAACAGAGCTCCCCTATTGGGTGTCGACAATGTTCACGTCACTATTTGCTTGAGCCAAGACTTCAGACTTCAGACACGTTTGATTTAATCGGAACGCTAAGACGAGGACAAGACTGACCTAAACCGGCAGTCTTGACCACCTCACACTATACGTTTGAGATGATGGAGCGCGACTCAACTCCAGCAAGACTCAAGATTTTATTCCAACACTGGAAATTTTGTTTGGTGTAAGCATAAGCATAAAAAATGTTGGCATATTTGGGTGTTTTATCAAATTTCAGGCTTTTCTACCAACATGGAACATTTTAAAATTCAGCACACGTTGGTGGATGGAAAACTCACTAGTGGTGGGCTCACAATCAACTATTCAACTAAAATATTATTTCTCTAATTGAAGAAAACATTTGTTGTAACATTCCCCAGTTTTTATAGAGGAATTCCACCAAAGTCATTCACAGTCCAACTCCCTAACCTCAGTGGTGGTGATGGGAACCGGGGGTCTCTATGTCTACAACACAAATATACACATTTTATTTACTATCAAACCCATCAGTAAACCTAATCCAGACAAAAACTATCATAAAACAGCTTCTCAGACACCAGACAGTGTATTAATAACCATTTGCTGTACTTGCTTTCTCTGTAGGAGCTTTTAGAGGTGGACGTCTGGTTCCATTCACCACCACTGTGAGCAACAGTTTCCCTAGAGCAGAGCGTCCTGAACTGTTACCGCTGTAACCACTAGGTGGCACTGAATGCAGTACTATTCAGGCTATTTGAGGCCCTTAAGCTGATAGTTTATAAGTGTTTATCAGTGTATGCCCAGTTAGAACAGATGTAAATAATAATACAAAGTAACATGAATATGTTATTGTGAGAGAAGTAGATCAGATCTTGATCCAGTTTGAAGAACAAAGTTAGGTTCCAGATTTCTCCTGGACGCCCCAGACATTGTATGAATGTGTTCAGTTCCTTCAGCAGCAAATCTTGATTTAGCTTAATGAAGTACTGAGCAGTCAAAGCAGGTATTAGATGAGAACTGTAAATAATACTGGGTTCCACAAGGAGAAGCTTGGAAAGGGTTAAATAAACACACTGGCGTATGTATAATAATAATAATATATAACATACAGTATCACCATGTACAATGGTTCTTCATTGATGTCTCATCCAGCCAATAATAATCTTCAAGTTTAGATAAAGATATTAAGGACATTAAGGATAACAACAGTGTGATATTTAACACAGTCCATTAACCCATAATTCCATTCCAAGGCTTGTCTTGTCTTTGGTGCAGATTGTACAGAAAGCTCTGGACGACGCCCGCCAGGGACGAACCTGCATCGTCATCGCCCATCGCTTGACCACCATCCAGAACGCAGACATCATCGCGGTCATTCAGAACGGCCAGGTGGTGGAGCAGGGCACGCACAGCCAGCTGATGGCCAATCAAGGAGCGTACTACGCCCTGGTGAACGCTCAGGTTTCCTAAGAGCTGTCATCAGACGTTCATCTGAACCCGTTCACTGTGGAGTTGTACAGAACTGCTGCTGGAGTGTAAACTGTTATCGTGTGTGGACATGCCGGTGATTTTATATCACAGTCTGGGAATACCGCCGGAATTTCCAGCTTAGCATTGTCTTCACTCCAACACATCTGACTTATCTCCAGGGCTTAACTAATAGCTGATAACTTGAGATCACGTCTTAGTCCAGCATTGCTTTACTGGCTTTCATAGCTGAACTGGTAGTAGTTTTTTTATATATATATATATATATATATATATATATATATATATATATATATATATATATATATATATATATATATATATATATGGGAGATTCTTCAATTAGGGAAACTTTTACATCCCTAGGTTTTAAATTTGTGTTAAAATTACTTTAATACAAGTCAAACATTTTAGGTATTAAAAAGATCATCAATTACAAAAATAATTATTTCCATTTTTTATAATGATTTAAACATCAACATTTTACTACTTTGGCCTTGTCCCCAACCCAGACTTTAAAACTTCCCAATAAAATACTAAAAAGTGATCAATTTATGAAAAAGATCACAATATGAGTTTCATAAAAACTTAAAAAGAAACTAAATGTACTGTTTAGTTTCATATTTGTACCTGTGCATATTTTTGAGCAATATATTATCATCCCCAACATTATCATCATCACCGCAACAGTGTATGACTTCTGCAGGGAATTATTCAAAGGTAGCACTTGTTTATGTTGTAACCATGGAAACAAAGACTCCCAAAGGAGCACATGTCAGCCATAAGTGAGGAGTGACATGTTAATGTGTGTAAATGGAAGAACTGGTGTATTGCTCCTGATCATAGAGTACATTTATTCAGAGTCATTACCGTTTACATCAATACGGCAGTACTTTACAACTAAACATTACATTTACACATTATTTATTTATTTACAACTAAACATTACATTTACACATTATTTATTTACAACTAAACATTACATTTACACATTATTTATTTGTTTATGTGGATTTAAAGAGCAGCTTGTACTAGCTGTTAACTAGCTTTAGCAAATCCATGGCCTAGCTAGCTTTTTTCTTAAAAGAAAAGAGTGAAAATTGTCATTACCGCAACACGTCATTACCAACACATAACCTGTTGAGATGGTAATGACATTTGTTGATGGTAATGACAGGTTTTCAATTTCACCATTAGTATCTTTTAAATTATATAGAAATTAAATATAATTGAGTCTAACAGTGTGATTTTAGAATGAAATTCTAGTGAAATGCATTATTTTATAAAAATAAAAGATGGCAAAAAGAGCCCGCAATTAAAGAATCACCCATATATATATATATATATATATATATATATATAGTTTTATATATGAACAAAGTATGAACAAAGTTATTCAGTGAAAAGTTCTAAGTTTTAGAGAAACTTACTAAGTCTGAATTGTCACAGTGGTGGTGAATGGAACCAGACGTCCACCTTTAAAAGCTCCCACACAGAAAGTTATTATTACAGAAAATGATTATTAATACACTGTCTGATAACTGAGGCACCGTTTTTTTGATAGCTTTGGCCTTAAAATCAATTCCTGGTGGAGGGATATTTGTTGGGTGTAGTTGTCCCCCCAGAAACCCATATTACTTCTAGCTGTTGAGCTATTTCACCACCATCAACGTTCATATAAAACCCAGAAGACACATGTAGCTTCACTGGTGGGTTTGATAGTAAATACAATATTTATATTTGTGTTGTAGACATGGAGACGTCTGGTTACCATCACCACCACTGTAAACACCATCTGAACCATGTCACACCAAACGCCACTGAAATTGTCCAGACATTTCTGAGATGAACGTTCAACAGTTTCTAAAGGAAGCTTCATATTTATAGTGTATGTTGAATAGACATGCAAGAAAAAATATATTATTTCAAATCCAAGCCGAGCCAGCAGCACACGGACACTGTCAAATCTTCATTTTCTATTTTTTCAAATTTGTATTTTTCTACATTGTTTCAGCAAAGCTGTCCTTTACGGTGTATGATTGTTGTATAATGAGTGGAAATGGAATTTAACCCTGTGACCCGACTGGAATTTAATCTGTTTATAATTACAATAAATTAATTTCATCATTCAAGCTTTCATGAATTCCTCAATATACTTGTTTCTGATCATCACAAATCCTTATTTCAGTTTTATTATCAATTTATTTAATAAACATCATGGTTTCCTCCGGTTTCCTCCCACAGTCCAAACACATACATGTAAGGTTGATCCTCACTCTAAACTAAATAAGTGTTGGCCTTGTGATGGACTGGCGCCCCCGTCCATGGTGTACCCCACCTTCACCCGATGACACTGGGACTGACTCTAGTCCCCCATGACCCCGACTAGCAGGATAAAGCGGAAGATAATGGATGTATGGATGAAAATCATGTTTGTATCACTACTTCTAACACACACCGTGGCTCAGACTTAACCCGTATGGGGTTTGGTAAGAACTGTTGACGTTTGTAAACGCTTAAAGTCGGGAACATATTTACAAACACTGTTTTAATAAGAATTAAAATAATGATTTAAGATCAAAAACAAGATGTTTAATGAACACTTGTAACATTAAATAATAGAATAAACTGATTTTAATAGATTTACCAAAGAGAAACTCAGCAGTACATACAGTAACATAGGAAATGAATACTATGTTGTAAATTAGAAGGGGTTTGCTTAGCTTGTGCAACAAAGGGTTAAAAATGTATTGGTTTTTTTTTTTTTTGCACTTACTTTAAAAATCTAAATTTATTCCTGTTTTTATTAATTATCAGTAGAAGTTATTTATCAGGCACGAGGACTGAAAGCACCTCAGAATCACCGGTTCTGAAGCATCATACCAGAATTTACTACTTCTAAATCAAATTCACTGTTAAAAGTGGGTTGAAAACTTGGCTGGAATCAGTATGTGTTACATAATATATGATTATTTTGTAAACAAACTGTGGTTACCATTATAAACAGAGTCACTCAGAGTGGGGTTTGGGTGTGAAATGGTTCAGATGGCATTTACATGTGACGGTGATGGTAACCAGACGTCTCCATGTCTACAACACAAATATACACATATCATTTACTATGGGTCTGTCTCAAATCCTACTGAGCTCCCTACATAGGCAGCATTTTACATCATAGTATGCGCTCCCGACATGTAGACTGTCCCAATTCTTACATACCTTAAACATGCTGTCTACTGAGGAACCTTATTTAGACCTGATTTTAAGAAGTATCGAACTCTTCCTCAGCCGCTAAGACAATCCCATGATGCAGCGCAGGCTATTCTAGGAGCAGTGAAGTGGTTTTAAAATGTGAGTTATTTTGATTCTCTGGAGTTTTAATGTGTTTCTGGTCATATAATCACACAAAACAGTATTTTATTATCAACTCTGTAACGAGTGCTTCACCATTTACACTTTTATATTCCAGACATTAGCTTTTGTGCTAGCGGATTTTTAAGCCTCGGGCTATTGTTTTGGATAGCCGGCCGGTAGCTTAGCAACCAGTTAAACCACCGGTGGCGTGCTGCAGTGTATCTTCATTTTCATAGATTTTTATTGTTCTACATCAATTAAATGTAGCTGTTGTTTACATTGTGGGAAAATTTCATGAGGAACGGACCAATAGAAATGCTCCAAAATAGCTTGGAAAAAAATCTGGTTCTATTGACTTACATTAAAAAGTAAAGACTGTTTTTAGTCTCTCCTGTAAAGTTGCCAATTTGGAAAATCTGAAGTAGTACGTTTTTGTGGGACTATTTCTTTCCTTATTACACCCAACATGTATCCCTCCACCAGGAATGGATTTTAAGACCAAAACTATCATAAATCAGTGTTTCAGACTTCAGACAGTGTATTTATAACCATTTCATATAACAATAACTTTCTGTGAGGGAGCTTTTAGAGGTGGACGTCTGGTTCCATTCACCACCACTGTGAACAGTTCTGACCTGTAAGTATCTTTAGATCTTTAGAGTTTTTCACACTGAACCACTCTGAATGACTTTGTTTACATCTTAACCAGATTTTTAATCTCTTATAAATTGTATTTGGTCTATAGACAGATTGGGTTTCTCCAAAAACCGTACAGTTTTATATGGAATGTTGATGATGGTGAGTTTTCTTTTGGGGACTATTTCTTGCCTTACACCCAACATGTATCCCTCCACCAGGAATGGATTTTAAGGCCAAAACTATCATAAATCAGTGTTTCAGACTTCAGACAGTGAATTTATAACCATTTCATATAATAATAACTTTCTGTGAGGGAGCTTTTAGAGGTGGACGTCTGGTTCCATTCACCATCACTGTGAACAGTTCTGTCTCAGCAAGTACCTTTAGATCTTTAGAGTTTTTCCACATCAAACCACGCTGAATGACTTTGTTTACATCTTAACCAGATTTTTAATCTCTGATAAGTTACTTTTGGTCTATAGACAGATTGTGTTTCTCCAAGAACCTTAGAGTTTTATATGGAATGTTGATGATGGTGAAATCTGGAAAATCTGAAGTACTGTAGTAAGTTTTTTTTCTTTGGGGACTATTTCTTGCCTTACACCCAACATGTATCCCTCCACCAGGAAACGATTTTAAAGCCAAAACTATCATAAATCAGTATTTCAGACATCAGACAATGTATTAATAACCATTTCATATAATAAAAACTTTCTGTGAGGGAGCTTTTAGTGGTTGACGTTTGGTTCCATTCACCACCACTGTGAACAGTTCTGACTCTAGTTCTCACAGTTCTCACAGTATCTCTAGATCTTTACGAGTTCTTCATACCAAACCACTGAATGACTTTGTTTACATCTTAACCATTATATAACCATTTATAACTATCTACTGTAATAACTTTCAGTTTTTAAAGGTGGACGTCTGGTTCCATTCACCACCACTGTGAACAGCTCTGGAGCGTTTCCCAACCTGAACGAGTTTGTTTATAAGACGACCTTTAACGACCTGTGTTTTCACAGCGTTCCCTTTTAGAACGAGACTTGTTCTCTGAGCTCGTGCTGTCAGTAAGTGAGAACTGTAAATAGAATATGATGTTATAAAACATGACAGTGGGAGGTTTCTGCTCTTCTTGTCTTTCATGTATTCTATTTCCTCGGACGTGTTCCAGCCTGCTGGCTCCGAGCGCAGTTATTTATCAGCTCTGTGGATGGATGTCTATGTTCTTTCACTCCCTCACAGGAATCTGTTGGGTTATTGTTTGGTGGGCGTTTGGAAAATGACGCCTAAAATCATTTTTTAAAATATTAGTATTTTTAAATTTGCTTCAATTTAAAATTCTATTGGACTTGAGATGATAATAGAACAGAATCTACACTGTAAGAAGAGTGCTCCATTGGTTCAACCTAAAAGAAATGTGATATTAAGTAACTGGACTAGTTTGAATGAACGATTCATTCAATCAAAGTCATTGTTTGTGTTGAGTAAAATGAGTTCAGTTGCTTGTTACTACATGAACTATTTTAGGTTGTATCAACAAAACACTTTTTACAGTGTGTTACTTTATTTCTAGTAATTTGGAGACGATTAGAATTATTTTTATTCTTTACAGCAATATCAAAATGAAACTGTAAAAACTGGTTCGTTGGTAGAATCTGAAGAATTGCTTCATGTGGTAACAAGAAATTGAAGTATTATTCAAGCTAAACATTTTTGAATATTGCTGTTTTAAACAAAATGTTTACAGAGCTTAAAATAAATGGTGCCACAGATGGTCCAACGCCACAGTAGAACCAGTTTTAGAAAGAACTTTTACATTTTTTAAAAATCCAAAATATGTGTTTACAAAGTAGAGCTATCCGAAATAGAGTTCTTCAAAATTAAATAGCATTCATTTTTTAAACAGAGTTCTCCAAAATAGGTTCTACAAAATAAAGTTCTCCAGAATTAAATAGCATTCTCTTTTAAATAGGGTTCTCCAAAGTAGAGTGCTCCAAAATAGAGTTCTCCAAAATTAAATAGCATTCTCTTTTAAATAGGGTTCTCCAAAGTAGAGTGCTCCAAAATAGAGTTCTCCAGAAATAAATAGCATTCTTATTTTATATAGAGTTCTCCAAAATAGAGTTCTCCAGAATTAAATTGCATTCTTTTTTATATAGAGTTCTCCAAAGTAGAGTACTCCAGAATAGAGTTCTCCAAAATTGAATAGCATTCTTTTTTAAAACAGAGTTCTTCAAAATAGAGTTCCCAAGAATTAAATAGCATTCTCTTTTAAATAGAGTTCTAAAAGTAGAGTGCTCCGAAATAGAGTTCTCCAAAATTAAATAGCATTCTTTTTTTAAGAGTTCTTCAAGATAGGGTTCTCCAAAATAGGGTTCTTCAAAATTAAATAGCATTCTTATTTTAATATGGTTCTACAAAAAAGAAAAGGACCCTTGTTTTTAATGGCCTAGAATAACTTCTTGTTTAGGATTCCCTAAAGAACTATTAAATGATTGCGTGTTTAAGGAACCACTGTTGTAAATGTGACATGCACATGTAAAGAACATGATGTTTAAAGAACCTCTGCGTTTTAGAACCAAAACCTTTACAGTGTGTGAAGATTTTATACAATTTTAAAAGAAGTTCACAGAACTACCATGTAGACTAAAGCCATTTAATACCCTCCAGTCAGCCTACAGCCTCACACTGTTTATATGAACTGTTGATTATTGGAAAACTGTGGACAATCTTAAATTAATAAGCTTTATTTTGGGGCCTGGTTCCCACCAAACCACTATGAACCACTTTACATATTTATTTAATTATATAATCATGTAGAATTTGTAGAATTTTTAACAACCAGTGTGTTTCTTTTTCAATTGAAGACGCTTTTTAGATATCAGTGTTAAAATATATATATATATATATCAACTTCCATGTAACCTATAAATCTATTGGAAGTTGGTTCCAGACTAAGAGAGGCAGTTTGGGGGTTTGACCGCCGGAGGGCGCAGCGCCTTCAGCACTTCCAGCTTGAGCGCGCTTCCCGCACCGACTGACTGGTCATCTACTCACGAAGCACGGGGAACACAGGGAAGGACTTCAGGTGGTCAGTAAAGCAGGAAGAATCTTCTGGAAACTCTTTTAAACAGCGACGCAGTTGCGCTGGTTCTTAATCCCGTACAGACCACCAGTCCATCTCCAACAAACAGACCCCTGATCTACACCTTTCATCAGAAAAACTTCTCCTCTCCTCTCATCAGCTCCACTCCAGAACACAATGTTCGAGAGGAGGTCTCCTGCTGGAGATCCAGTGACTTCACAGCTTATAAGATCTGCGAGACCGAGAACACAACAAGCAGCACTGCCCTTAAAACACAAAGTACTGAATATTTTAACGCACCTTTTTAATTAACGGACTATTTCAGTACTGAATATTTCATTAAAATGATATTATTGTAATTATTAAATTATAAAGTTGTAATATTTAATTTTAACATTGCAAACTAAACAGCAGGCAGTCTCTGAAAATAGAAATACCTTAATTGTAAATGTACTGAATAATTCAATGTTAATAGACAGTACTGAATGTTTAAATTGAAATAGTACTGAATGTTTAAATAACAAATAGACATTATTGACTGTTTAAATGAGAAAAAGACAGTACTGAATATTTCAAAGAAAAAGACAATACTGAATATTTCAGTGACAATAGACATTAATGGCTGATTAAATGAAAGATAGACAGTACTGAAAATGCAAATAAACATAGTCTGTACTGAAAGTGTTTCTGAAAATGGACAGTACTGAATTTTTAAATAAAAATAGTCTGTACTGAATGTGTTTATGAAAACGGATAGTACTTAATGTTCAAATGAAAATGGACAGCACTGTATTTGTTTATGAAAATAGACAGTACTGAGTGTTTAAATTAAGATAGACAGTACTGAATGTTTCAGTATAAATAGTCATTGTTGACTGTTTAAATTAAAAAAAGATAGTACTGAAAATTTAAATGAAAATAGACAGTACTGAATGTGTTTATGAAAATAGACAGTACTGAGTGTTTAAATTAAGATAGACAGTACTGAATGTTTTAGTATAAATAGTCATTGTTGACTGTTTAAATGAAAAAAAGATAGTACTGAAAATTTTAATGAAAATAGACAGTACTGAATGTGTTTATGAAAATAGACAGTACTGAGTGTTTAAATTAAGATAGACAGTACTGAATGTTTTAGTATAAATAGTCATTGTTGACTGTTTAAATGAAAAAAAGATAGTACTGAAAATTTTAATGAAAATAGACAGTACTGAATGTGTTTATGAAAATAGACTCTACTGAATATTTCGGTGAAAATAGACATTACTTGCTGTTTGAAAAAAAAAGACAGTACTAAAAATGTAAATGAAAATAGCCCGTACTGGAGATCTTAATGAAGACTAACAGTACTGAATAGTTCAGTACAAACACGAAGCACTTAATATTTCTTTGAAAATAGCCAGCACGGAATGGCTTGATACGTATAAGAAACATTGATTTTTAAAAAGATAATGGCCAGAACTGAATTTCTAAAACACACAGTACTGAACACTTAACATAAATAGAAAATAAATATTTAAAAGGAACGTTTTGATGAAAACAGTAATTAATATGTTAATGTAAACGAACAATACTTTAATTAAAATAGACTACTGAATATTTAGGACAGTAGTGCTGAGTGTTTACGACGAAAGTAGACCATATTTGAACACGTGAATATTTAATAAAAGTACTGAATATGCTCGTGCTTTTACTTCCTTCAGGCAAACGGGTTCGGTTCAGTATATTAACAGCTTCAGGCTGAAACACGCTGAGCAGTAAATCAGCCGCAGATCCGCCTCGAGCGGCTTTCAGCTCGGATCAGGGGGATCGGATGATCTGCGCTGACTTCCACAAAACGCGTGCGTGCGTGCCTGTGCCGGAGAGCCGGTCGCGCGGCTGTGTTTGAGCAAATCAGAACGGCGTTAACAAACAGTTGGACCAGAGAACACTGAGAGAACCGTAGCTGCTTATTCTGCACTTTCTTCAACCACTACGTTCTGTTTGGTGGTCCTGTGGACCGCAGACCCTCTTACAGAGTTCATACTTTGTTAGATTGTTGTGATATTGTATGGTGCCTACATACGTTTCCCCACTAATAAACTTAGACTTGAGAGAAGTTTCAGAAGAGCTTCAGAACCAGCGGGTTGGTTTCAGTCGAGCAGCTAAATGTTTAAAATGAGTCTAATTAAAAATGCAGACCTGTTTGATGTTTCAGAGCTGCTAAAACATTCTAAAACATTCTGAAAATGTTTCTAAAACATTATAAAATCCAGAATTGATCACATTTCAAAAGTTTCGATTGAGTCTCAAACCCACAATATTAGTAATATTAATAATGATAATGAATGAGAATAAATAATTGCAGTATATACTCATAATTTACTCACTTCTTGTCCAAATATTAAAAAACATATTCCCCGATGTGCAGATCAATATAAACCCACGTTAAAAGTATTGAAATAATAATAATTAATAATAATTACTACCAAGCAAGCGACTCCAAACTTTTGAACGCTGTACACTCGCACGCGAAAGTTCGAACCTCGTGTTTGGTGTTAGTGAAGTCACAGTGAACACACTTTTGTGCAAAAATCAGAATTTTAAGATAGAATTTCCACTTAATTCGCTTTTTTTTAAAACGGACCGTGCGTGACGTGACAAAAATTCGCGTGGCGCGCGCGAACTTTTGCACAAAACTGTACATGCGCATGCCATGCGTCCTATAAACCCACTATTTAGAGTAATGATATTTTAGTCGCCTGCCATTTAATTAGAAATGTAATTTTTTTAAAAAGGCGGATCAATTTTTTCAATTCATATGTGAATTTGTATTTATAGATTTTCTTTCAAATTAATACTATAACACCTGAAGCGATGGCCTCACTGGGAAACACTGGGGAAGGAAAGTGACTCTCAACAAAGCTAGGTCTTCAAGAACATCACCCTCTTTTAAAAACTTCAATCTCCCGATTTAATTCTTTCTCTTTCTTTAATTGTGAAAAAAATGAAATTGAACCCAAACTTGGAAATTCCAGTGACACTAAACGCAAAGTTGACTCCGCTGTTGTCTTTATTGAGTGACTTAAATTATCCGAGAGCCAATCTTCAGGAAACATAATATTAAGGCTGGGAAAATGAACGCTTTACAGCTGCATGCGCACATCAATCGGAAAGAAATTGAAAAGAAAGAAGTAAAAAGAAGAAGAAGAAAAAAATATGGAAGAAAAATTCGAGTTACAGTTTCGAAAGTGCGATTGTGGTGGAGGTCCCCTCCTCCTCTTCAAGAAAACAAACAAATAAACAAGAAGTCCAAAAACTCAGGATGGATAAATAAGACGTCCTGACAGGAAAAGAAACGCACTCCCATACAATCCGGGATATTTACTAGAGTCAATATACAAACTAAAAATACTATACAAAACCGATACATCACCCGCACGCGCACAGGCGCGTGTAATAAACCTCCAAACTAGTCTATACAGTATTTCTGTTCAGTATGTACAGCCATAGGAAATAAGTACCTTTCATACAAATACGCTCGCGGCTTGTGTTGGGTTTGCAGTGTACCACACACACACACACATATATATATATAGAGGCTATTTTGAAAGTAAGCCCCCCACCCCAAAGAAAAACAAAAATAGAGAGAGATGAAAGACTCCCGCGCGGCAGGGGGAGGTGGGAGGGGGTCATCCTGCCACCACACAGATTCATGAGGAATAAAGTGCCACGGTTTGGTTTGGAGGAACAACTAAAACACAGCGGAGGGGAAAGTGTCGCTGGGCCACTTCACTGACTCACATTCAAGAGATAAACCAAAACATCAAAGCGTAAACGAGGCTTCGCGCGATACGTACCCATCAACACTGTGCGCGCTTTGGGCAAACTCGCCCCCAGACTGGCTCGCGCAGTCGCTCCGGGCACTTTATTATTATTATTTATTATTTTTTTTTAAACATAAAAATCAGTTTGTTTTTGTTCTCACGCGTCCTGTAAATATCCTGCCCCGGAATTCCATCCGATGTGTGGACCCTGTTTTGAGTTCTCCAGCCCCCCCCCACACCATGCCACCCCTCAACTTCGGAGGGGGCACTTGCTTGCCTGTCCAGGTGCTTGTTTTTGGAATGGGTTGGTGGGATGCGATGGGGGGTAAATAACCGAGCCCCCCACCAAGTTCAGATCCATTTGTTTATTTTTTTGCTTTTTGTTTTTGTTTTTGTTTTTTTTTTTGCACTGGGGTATGAGGATGAGACCAACATTCCAGAGCCCCCCGGTCCATAAGAAATGAGTCCCCCAGGCCTCTTCTTTGCCCTGGTTTGGGATAAACCAGCCCCCAGCCCAGGGTGTGTTAATTTTTTTGCCCTGGTTTATGGGGGAAAAGTCCAAGTTCACTTTTGCCCTGGTCTTGGTTTGGGGTAAAATAGTCCCCCCCTCAAACCAGGTCGGTTTGGAGCCCCTCAGTCCAGGTCCATTCTGGCTTGGTTTGGAGTTATCGAGCCCCCCTACCCAGTGCATGTGAATTTCTCGGCCTGGTTTGGGGTAAATCAGCCCCCAGCCTGGATCCATTTTTGCCCAGGATCGGGGCAAATCAGACCCCCAGTCCAGGTCCATTGTTGCCCTGGTTTGGGGTTAAACTTGCTCCCCCAATCCAGGTCAATTCCCCGCCGGTGCAGGTTCAGGTGAGGGTTAGGGTTGGTACTCGGGCTCATGCTTCCGCGGGCTGCAGTAGCTCAGGTGTCCCGCAGTGAGGGCTGCCCGCCCCGCTCTGCTCGCTGTCCGTGTCGCTGCTGCCCCGTTTGCCCCCTCCTGACCCGCCGGAGCCCCCTCCGGAGCTCCCGGGTCCCCCGGCGCCGCTGTGTGTCTTCACGTGCTTGCTGAGGTGGTCGCTGCGCATGAAGCGCTTGCCGCACACGGGGCACGCGAAGCGCTTCTCGCCGGTGTGCGTGCGCAGGTGCCGCTGGAGCTCGTCGGAGCGCGTGAAGCGCTTGCCGCAGAAGAGCCAGTTGCAGACGAACGGCCGCTCGCCCGTGTGCCAGCGCAGGTGCGCCTTCAGGTGCGACGTCTTGCCGTACACCTTCCCGCAGCCCGGGATGTGGCAGCTGTGCAGTCCCTTTCTGCGCATGCTCGCGGCGCCCGCGGGTCCCAGCCGCTCGGCCTCCTGGCAGTTGGGACAGTCGCAGGTGGCGCGACCCGCGTAGCGGCGCGCGGAGGAGCGCGGCGACGACGACGACGAGGACGGCGGCGGAGCCCCCGTGGTCAGCATGGCCCCGCCGGACGCGCACGAGTCCCCGTAGGGCGACGAGAGCACCGGCTTGAACCCGTCCATCAGGTGCTGCCCGCTCAACAGGTGCGGCGAGGTCCCGGCGCCGAACGCCGCGTGACTGAGGCTCGCGAAGTCCGAGGAAGAGCCGTAGCCATGCAGCGGCGAGTGCAGCGACGGCCCCGCGTGCAGCGGTGGAGCCTGGGGCTGGCCGCCCGCGCCCTGCACGTCCACCCAGCTCGCGCCCACATCCCACCACGCCGAAGCGTACGGCTCGTACGGGTGCGCGGCCACGCTCACGCGCGGGTAGATGCCCTGCAGCCCGTCCACCTTGGCGGAGAGGAAGACGTCCTGCGAGCCGCCGGACGGGAAGACGGAGTAGTCGTTGGAGAAGTGAGACCCGGATGACGCGCTGGACGACGACGTGAGCGAGAAGGCGCTCGAGCCGCCCGCCGTCGTGGCTCCGCTCGCGCACAGCGACTCGCCGCCGCCGGCGACTCCTACTCCGTTGCTCCTGGCGCCGTACGAGACCAAAGCCGAGCTCGCGCCTCCGCCGCTACAGCTGCTGCTGCCGCCGCCGCCGCTGCCACTTCCGGTGAGCGCCGCGCGCTTCCACGGGTGGAAGCCCTGGAAGCTCTTGGCGAAGGAGGACGGGTTGTCCGGCACGGCGGACGGAGAAGGGCTCGCGCTCCCGATCTTGTTGCACGTCGCAGCCAACATGGCCAAAGGAGTGGAACCCAACCTCGGCTCCTCCTGGAGAGAGAAAGAAGAAGGAGGTGAAAACGGAGGAGGAGAAAGGAGGAGAGGTGGAAAAAGGGAGTGAGAGGAGAAGGGGAAAGAAGGCGAGGGGAAAGGAGAGGAGCGCGTGCCAAGGGTGAGCGGAGAGTTTGCTGGAAAGTTTGTTGCGCAACCGCTCGCCCAGGCTCAGCGCGCGCGCAGGTTAGCTGGAACTCAAGATATGTGGAAAACAAGGCGGCACGCCACGCGCACGTACTAGGCACATGAGAAGAGTACTGCAGCCTCCGCGTGCGCTTCTCTTTTCGTCCCCTCTCACGCGCGTTTCCCCTGAACGCGTGCGGTCAGCCCGGTGAGTCCTGCGCGCTCAGCAGAACACATGAAACAGAGGAGCAATTAAAAACTCCTGACACTCACCCCGAGCAGTGAAGTAGCCATCACAGTAGTGTCCCCTCTCTCTCTCTCTCTCTCTCTCTCTCTCTCTCTCTCTCTCTCTCTCTGTTTATGACTCTGTTGTTGCTGTTGTTCTGCTCTGTAAAGCTGTTCCTGTGTTCCGCCCACTCCCCCGCCGCTCCTCGCCTCGCCTTTGAAGTGCCGCTGTGACGCCGCGGACCAATCGGAGTGCGCGGGACGTTCACGCGGCAGGCGTTCCGCGCGTGACGTTTCCAGTGGAACGCGGAGAGCGCGCGCTCCACGCCCACTGTTAACAGAGCGGAAGGAGAGAAGCTGGAAAAGTTTTTATTTGCTGTTCGTTCGTTTGTTTGTTTGTTTGTTTGTGTGTTTATTTACTGCAGTAAAAGTTAATCGGAGCGGTTTACTAAAATATTCCAAATGAACTGGTATATTAAAAACTGACATTTGTACTGAAGAATTTATATGTTTATTTATTTATTGTTTGTTTGTTTATTAGCGTTGATGTTTAAAAAAAATAGTGAACTGGAGTTTAAAATGAAATGATTAGTATTATTGTTGTTTTATTGTTGTTTGTTACGTGTGATTGATTTAATAATTGACTGTGAAGAGAAATGAAAGATAATAAGTTGCGACGTTTCCAGAAATCAGGCAGTGTGTATGACAGACGGCCAGGTTGTTCCTACTGGTTCAGGTTAAAGTCACAATCACGTGTAACACAGTTCAACTCGAACAGAGAAGAACAGAGAAAGAGTGAAACGGTGAAAAAAGTGAAGTGCGATATTGAAAAAGAAAACAAGAATTGAAATAGTGAAAAAAGAATAGAGAAAAAAGTGAAACAGTAAAAGAGAATAACAGAGACAGACATGAAATAGTGAAACAGAAGAACATAGAAAAAAGTGAAACAGTGAAAGAAAAGAACAGAGACAGACATAAAATAGTGAAACAGAAGAACAGAGAAAGAAGTGAAACAGTGAAATAGAACAAAGAATTGAAATAGAGAAAAAAGAACAGAGAAAAAAAGTGAAGTAGTGAAATAGAAGAACAGATAAAGAAGCTAAATAGTGAAATAGTAAAAGAGTGAAAGAGAGAAACAAGAGAAAAAAAAGTCAACAGTAAAGAGAGAAAAAACGAAAGGCTAAAACATATGAAATTGGGCTTCAGAAAAAAACAGAGAAAAAGTAAAATAGTGCAAAAGAAGAAGAAGAGAAAGAGAAAAGTGAAATAGTGAAACAGCAACAGAGTAAAACAGTGAAACAGAGGAAAGTAAAATAGAGACAGTAAAACAGAGAAAAGGTGAAACAAAGCAAAGAAAAGGCAAAAAGGAAAAACTAAAAAAGTGAAATAGTGAAACAGTGAAACAATGTGAGATAAACCGTCAGTCAGAGAAACAGAGATACAGTAAAATAGTGAAACTGAAAAAGGAATGATTGAAAAATTGTGCAACAGTGAAAATCAGTGACAGTGGAAAACAGTAAAACAACAAAATAGTGAAAAAGTTGAAACAGTGAAAAAAGTGAAATAGTGAAAAGAGTGAAACTGTGAAAGAGTGAAAAAGTGAGAAGGTGAGAAAGTGAAATAGTGAAAACAGTGAAACAGCTGAAAAGTGAAAAACAGTGAATCGGTAAAAGGTGAAACAGTGAAACAGTCAAACTGCGAAAAAGTGAGAAAGTGAAATAGTGAAAACAGTAAAACAACTAAAAAGTGAAAAACAGTGAAACAGTGAAAAACAGTCCAACTGTAAAAAACGTGAGAGAGTGAAATAGTGAAAACTGTGAAACAGTGGAAAAACCGAAAAAGTGAAACAGTGAAAATGTGAAAAACAGTGGAAAAACCGAAAAAGTGAAACAGTGAAAATGTGAAAAACAGTGGAAAAACCGAAAAAGTGAAATAGTGAAAACTGTGAAAAACAGTGGAGTGGTGAAAAGGTGAAACAGTGAAAATCGGTTTAACTGTGAAAGAAAGTGAAAAGGTGAAAAGTGAATTAGTGAACTAGTGAAAACCTGAACGCTGTTTAAAGATTTAAAACTGGACGAGTTTGAACAGTGAGTCTGTAGCTGCTCCTCGCGCTCAGGCTGTATATATGTGTTTAAAGGACAGTGTGGGGGGGTCGGGCCGGTGAGGGGCGGGGGGTAGTGGGGGGGGGGGGTGTAATTGTGCTGGTTGTGTTTCTGTCAGCACTGATGTGAACGCTGAGAGTACGTTAGCACGAGCGCGTGCACTCACTCCTCTCGGGATAATGATGATGCACGGGGACCCATCCTCCATTTACATGCGGTGTGCACATGCGGCATAAATTTCATTTGAATTTCAAATTTAATAAAGCGCGAGGTTTTTAATCATGAGAAGTTTTATTTGTTTGATATTAACATTCTTATTGACCGGCTCCGATGACCAGCGTGGTCATTACAGGACAGCAACAAAAAAAAAAAGTTAATTAAAAGGAGCGAGGATTATTCATCACATCAGGGCCTCGCGGGTCTCGCGCGCTCTTTTACTGCAGAGCTGTGATAGATGGCTGATCTCATTCATTTCTCTGTTTCTCCCATTTACACAACAGTTGTGCTCAGTCCCTCTCTGGCCATCACACTAACAGCTAACGGCACGTGAAGAAGAGGCAACACTGAGATTATAGATTTAAGCGCGCGCCGTGCGATAATTAAAAACGTCAAATTAACAAAACAAACAAATATATGTGGTGTATTATATACAAGAACATGTGATGATCATAACGATATGGCTTATAAGTTGGTGCTACTAAAATATATAACATACAAAATTCAAATTTAAATTTGGAGAAATTACGATTAATTGCGATTCACAAAAAAAACGAATAATCTCAACTAATTATTCTATAATTATATATAAATATATAATTTAAACTATTAAAACGATACATTATATAGATAGATAGATAGATATATAAATAGATAGATAGATAGATAGATAGATAGATAGATAGATGAAGGAAGGAAAGGCCTACTCGCCTACTCTATCATAGCAACCCCGGCGCGCGCGTGTGTGTGCGTTCTCCACGCGCTCTGAGCGGGGAGGCGCGCGGACCCTGCAGGATCAATGTTAGTGTGAGGGTTTAATCAGGAATAACGGAGGGTCTGCTCGAGGAAGACCACTCAGTCACGCGCCGCTGCTGCTCCTCTCCTCCTGCCTGTACGTGTAGCTGCTGCAGTCGTTTCTGTTGTTGTAGTTTAGTCTCTAGTTGTAGTTCTTGTCGTTATTGGTGCCGTAGTGTCTCGGTACTGGCTCGCGCCTCTCAGCGAGCGAGTCTTTAAATAAATAAATAATTAATAAATAATAACTATTGTTGGCCAAAAGCCCCAAATCTTCTCTAAACTATCATAAACAGCGTCTCAGACACCAGACAGTGTATTAATAACCATCTACTGTAATAACTTTCTGTGAGGGAGCTTTTAGAGGCGGACGTCTGGTTCCATTCACCACCACTATAAACAGTTCTGACGCTCTGAGCGGAAATTTTGACACGTCGGTGGAGTTCCCCTGCCCGGCTGAAAAGTTGGCCGGTTCTCAGTGCCTGTGTTTTACACCGCGAGTGTTGAGTTTCCTCTCAGTCTGGACTGAACAGATGTCCCACCTCACTCTTTCTTCTCACATGCATGGAGCTGCTACAGGACCTTGGTGAAATCAGTCCAAAGGAAACGCACCGCAATCATCGCGTTATTCTGGCCCAGTGCGCGCGAACAAAACGCGCGCGCTCTGTGCTATACGAAGGGGGGGGAGGGGGAGGTGGGGGGCGCAAAGGGCAGAGATGAAGGGAGCGCGCGCGCGCGCCTTAATCTGATGATTAGGGAAGAAAAGTCTACCTGCTTTACTTCACCTGCGGAACAACGGCGCGCCAATTAGACACAATTACCCGAAACAATCGCCGTGAAAGGAGAGAAGAAGAAAGACTCCAGCACAATGACAGCGGCCTGAGACAGGGAGACAGATGCCGGAGCAGGGTTTACCCACGACTCAGCCTCTTCAACAGGAGTAAACAGCCTGAAGGACACAGTCCGGGTAGTTTCATTCTATAACTAAACGATTACAATGTAAACCAAGTCATTCAGAGAGGTTTGGTGTGAAAGAAACCAAGGCGAAGTGAATGGAACCAGACGTCCACCGCTAAAAGCTCCCTCACAGAGAGTTGTGATGATTGTAAATGCAATGTATTTCACTTAAAGTCCATTCATGGTGGAGGGATACATACAGGATGCTGTGAGGCTAAAAATAGTCCCCAAAGAAAAAGAGATTTTCCCACCATCAACATTCATGTTAACTCAGAAGACACGTGTAGGTTCTCTGGTGGGTTTGATAATAAATACAATGTGTATATGTGTGTTGTAGACATGGGGACGTCTGGTTACCATCACCACCACAGTAAACATCATCACCACCACTGTAAACATCACCACCACCACTGTGAATACCATCACCACTGTAAACAACATAACCACCACTGTAAACATCATCACCACCACTGTAAGAACCATCACCACCACTGTAAGAACCATCACCACCACTGTAAACATCATCACCACCACTGTAAACATCACCACCACCACTGTAAACAACATCAGCACCACTGTAAAGATTACCACCACCACCACTGTAAACAACATCAGCATCACTGTAAACATTACCACCACAGTAAACATCATCACCACCACTGTAAACATCACCACCACCACTGTGAATACCATCACCACTGTAAACAACATCACCATTGTAAACAACATAACCACCACTGTAAACATCATCACCACCACTAAGAACCATCACCACCACTGTAAGAACCATCACCACCACTGTAAACATCATCACCACCACTGTAAACATCACCACCACCACTGTAAACAACATCAGCACCACTGTAAAGATTACCACCACCACTGTAAACAACATCAGCATCACTGTAAACATTACCACCACTGTAAACATCATCACCACCACTGTAAACATCACCACCACCACTGTAAACAACATCAGCACCACTGTAAAGATTACCACCACCACCACTGTAAACATCAGCATCACCGTAAACATTACCACAACTGTAAACATCATCACCACTGTAAACATCGCCACAACTGTAAACATCATCAGCACCACTGTAAACATCAGCACCACTGTAAACATCGCCACAACTGTAAACATCATCAGCACCACTGTAAACATCAGCACCACTGTAAACATCAGCACCACTGTAAACATCGCCACAACTGTAAACATCATCAGCACCACTGTAAACATCAGCACCACTGTAAACATCGCCACAACTGTAAACATCATCACCACTGTAAACATCTCCACAACTGTAAACATCATCAGCACCACTGTAAACATCAGCACCACTGTAAACATCACCACCACTGTAAACACCATCACCACCACTGTAAGAACCATCACCACCACTGTAAACAATATCACCACCACTGTACACATAACCCCCCCCCCCCCCCCCGCTGTAAACAACATCTGAACCATGTCACACCAAATCCACCATAACTGACTCCTTCAGATAAAAAAAACTATTAGTGAAGACTTTTGCCAAAATTTAGAAAAACTGTTGAAACTAATTGTGTTCCATTCAGTTCGGTTCTAATCTGTGCTTCTACATACGATACATCCCAGTAAAATCACTATATACTCATGTAATTAAAAACAAGCACAAGTACAGTAGTCAGTAGTTAAAGTGTTAAAGCTATGAAAGTTTTCAGGTTAGAAAGACACAGTTAGACTTCATAGAATGGACTGATTAATTACAGAAAGCATTGGACAGTAACTGTAAAAGCTAGACTCAAATTACTGTGGTTTGGGTGATTTGTTTATTTGTTATGGTTGACATCTCAGATAAATAGCTAAATGTAGGAGTTAGTGTTTAGTGTAGATGTAGGGGTTAGTGTTTAGTGTAGATGTCGGGGTTAGTGTTTAGTGTAGATGTAGGTGTTAGTGTTTAGTGTAGATGTAGAGGTTAGTGTTTAGTGTAGATGTAGAGGTTAGTGTTTAGTGTAGATGTAGGGGTTAGTGTTTAGTGTAGATGTCGGGGTTAGTGTTTAGTGTAGATGTAGGTGTTAGTGTTTAGTGTAGATGTAGGGGTTAGTGTTTAGTGTAGATGTAGGGGTTAGTGTTTAGTGTAGATGTAGAGGTTAGTGTTTAGTGTAGATGTAGAGGTTAGTGTTTAATGTAGATGTAGGGTTTAGGGTTTAGTGTAAATGTAGGGGTTTGGGGTTTAGTGTAAACGTAGGAAATAGTGTTTAGTGTAGATGTATGAGTTAGTGTTTACTGTAGATGTAATGTTTAGGGTTTAGTGTAAGTGTAAGAGTAAGTGTTTAGTGTAGATGAAGGAGTTAGGATTTAGTGTAAATGTAGGGGTTAGGGGTTTAGTGTAAACGTAGGGGATAGGGGTTTAGTGTAAACGTAGGGGTTAATGTTTAGTGTAGATGTGGGGGTTAAGGTTTAGTGTAGATGTAGGGGTTAGTGTTTAGTGTAGATGTAGGGTTTATTATTTAGTGTAGATGTAGGAGTTAGGGTTTAGTGTAAATGTAGAAGTTAGTGTTTAGTGTAGATGTAGGAGTTAGTGTTTAGTGTAAATGTAAGGGTTAGGGTTTAGTGTAAATGTAGGGGTTAGGGTTTAGTGTAGATGTAGGAGTTAGTGTTTAGTGTAAATGTAGGAGTTAGTGTTTAGTGTAGATGTCGGGGTTAGTGTTTAGTGTAGATGTAGGGTTTAGTGTTTAGTGTAGATGTAGAGGTTAGTGTTTAGTGTAGATGTAGGAGTTAGTGTTTAGTGTAAATGTAAGGGTTAGGGTTTAGTGTAAATGTAGGGGTTAGGGTTTAGTGTAGATGTAGGAGTTAGTGTTTAGTGTAAATGTAGGAGTTAGTGTTTAGTGTAGATGTCGGGGTTAGTGTTTAGTGTAGATGTAGGGTTTAGTGTTTAGTGTAGATGTAGAGGTTAGTGTTTAGTGTAGATGTAGGAGTTAGGGTTTAGTGTAGATGTAGGGGTTAGTGTTTAGTGTAAATGTAGGAGTTAGTGTTTAGTGTAGATGTAGAGGTTAGTGTTTAGTGTAGATGTAGAGGTTAGTGTTTAGTGTAGATGTAGGGGTTAGGGTTGAGTGTAAATGTAGGTGTTAATGTTTAGTGTAGATGTGGAGGTTAATGTTTAGTGTAGATGTAGAGGTTAGTGTTTAGTGTAGATGTAGGTGTTAGTGTTTAGTGTAGATGTAGGGGTTAGTGTTTAGTGTAGATGTAGGAGTTAGTGTTTACTGTTGATGTAATGTTTAGTTTTTAGTGTAAGTGTAGGAGTTAGTGTTTAGTGTAGATGAAGGAGTTAGGATTTAGTGTAAATGTAGGGGTTAGGGGTTTAGTGTAAACGTAGGGGATAGGGGTTTAGTGTAAACGTAGGGGTTAATGTTTAGTGTAGATGTGGGGGTTAAGGTTTAGTGTAGATGTAGGGGTTAGTGTTTAGTGTAGATGTAGGGGTTAGTGTTTAGTGTAAATGTAGGGTTTATTATTTAGTGTAGATGTAGGAGTTAGGGTTTAGTGTAAATGTAGAAGTTAGTGTTTAGTGTAGATGTAGGAGTTAGTGTTTAGTGTAAATGTAAGGGTTAGGGTTTAGTGTAAATGTAGGGGTTAGGGTTTAGTGTAGATGTAGGAGTTAGTGTTTAGTGTAGATGTCGGGGTTAGTGTTTAGTGTAGATGTAGGGTTTAGTGTTTAGTGTAGATGTAGAAGTTAGTGTTTAGTGTAGATGTCGGGGTTAGTGTTTAGTGTAGATGTAGGGTTTAGTGTTTAGTGTAGATGTAGAGGTTAGTGTTTAGTGTAGATGTAGGAGTTAGGGTTTAGTGTAGATGTAGGGGTTAGGGTTGAGTGTAAATGTAGGTGTTAATGTTCAGTGTAGATGTGGAGGTTAATGTTTAGTGTAGATGTAGAGGTTAGTGTTTAGTGTAGATGTAGATGTTAGTGTTTAGTGTAGATGTAGGGGCTAGTGTTTAGTGTAAATGTAGGGGTTAGTGTTTAGTGTACATGTAGAGGTTACGGTTTGGTGTAGATGTAGAGGTTAGGGTTTAGTGTAGATGTAGAGGTTAGGGTTTAGTGTAGATGTAGGAGTTAGGGTTTAGTGTAAATGTAGGGGTTAGGGGTTTAGTGTAAACATAGGGGTTAGGGTTTAGTGTAAATGTAGTGGTTTGTGTTTAATGTAGATGCAGGTGTTAGGGTTTAGTGTAGATGTAGGGGTTAGTGTTTAGTGTAAATATAGGAGTTAGTGTTTAGTGTAGATGTAGGGGTTAGTGTTTAGTGTAGATTTAGGGGTTAGGGTTTAGTGTAAGTGTAGGTGTTAGTGTTTAGTGTAGATGTAGGAGTTAGGGTATAGTGTAAATGTAGGAGTTAGTGTTTAGTGTAGATGTAGAGGTTAGTGTTTATTTTAGATGTAGAGGTTAGTGTTTAGTGTAGATGTAAGGGTTAGTGTTTAATGTAGATGTAGAGGTTAGTGTTTAGTGTAGATGTAGGAGTTAGTGTTAAGTGTAGATGTAGAGGTTAGGGGTTTAGTGTAGATGTAGGGTGTTAGAGTTTAGTGTAGATGTAGGGGTTAGTGTTTTGTGTTGATGTAGGGGTTAGTGTTTAGTGTAGATGAAGTGGTTAGTGTTTAGTGTAGATGTAGGGGTTAGTGTTTAGTGTAGATGTAGGGGTTAGTGTTTAGTGTAGATGTAGAGGTTAGGGGTTTAGTGTAGATGTAGGGTGTTAGAGTTTAGTGTAGATGTAGGGGTTAGTGTTTTGTGTTGATGTAGGGGTTAGTGTTTAGTGTAGATGTAGGAGTTAGTGTTTAGTGTAGATGTAGGGGTTAGTGTTTAGTGTAGATGTAGGGGTTAGTGTTTAGTGTAGATGTAGAGGTTAGTGTTTAGTGTAAATGTAGAGGTTAGTGTTTAGTGTAGATGTAGAGGTTAGTGTTTAGTGTAGATGTAGGGGTTAGTGTTTAGTGTAGATGTAGGAGTTAGTGTTTAGTGTAGATGTAGGGGTTAGTGTTTATTGTAGATGTAGGGTTAGGGTTTAGTGTAGATGTAGAGGTTAGTGTTTAGTGTAGATGTAGGGTTAGTGTTTAGTGTAGATGTAGAGGTTAGTGTTTAGTGTAGGTGTAGAGGTTAGTGTTTAGTGTAGATGTAGGGTTAGTGTTTAGTGTAGATGTTGGGGTTAGTGTTTAGTGTAGATGTAGGGTTAGGGTTTAGTGTAGATGTAGAGGTTAGTGTTTAGTGTAGATGTAGGGTTAGTGTTTAGTGTAGATGTAGAGGTTAGTGTTTAGTGTAGATGTAGGGGTTAGTGTTTAGTGTAGATGTAGAGGTTAGTGTTTAGTGTAGGTGTAGAGGTTAGTGTTTAGTGTAGATGTAGGGTTAGTGTTTAGTGTAGATGTAGGTGTTAGTGTTTAGTGTAGATGTAGGGGTTAGTGTTTAGTTTAGATGTAGGAGTTAGTGTTTAGTGTAGATGAAGGAGTTAGGATTTAGTGTAAATGTAGGGGTTAGGGGTTTAGTGTAAACGTAGGGGATAGGGGTTTAGTGTAAATGTAGGGGTTAATGTTTAGTGTAGATGTGGGGGTTAAGGTTTAGTGTAGATGTAGGGGTTAGTGTTTAGTGTAGATGTAGGGGTTAGTGTTTAGTGTAAATGTAGGGTTTATTATTTAGTGTAGAGGTAGGAGTTAGGGTTTACTGTAAATGTAGAAGTTAGTGTTTAGTGTAGATGTAGGAGTTAGTGTTTAGTGTAAATGTAAGGGTTAGGGTTTAGTGTAAATGTAGGGGTTAGAGTTTAGTGTAGATGTAGGAGTTAGTGTTTAGTGTAAATGTAAGGGTTTAGTGTTTAGTGTAGATGTAGGGTTTAGTGTTTAGTGTAGATGTAGAGGTTAGTGTTTAGTGTAAATGTAGGAGTTAGTGTTAAGTGTAGATGTCGGGGTTAGTGTTTAGTGTAGATGTAGGGTTTAGTGTTTAGTGTAGATGTAGAGGTTAGTGTTTAGTGTAGATGTAGGAGTTAGGGTTTAGTGTAGATGTAGAGGTTAGGGTTGAGTGTAAATGTAGGTGTTAGTGTTTAGTGTAGATGTAGGGGTTAATGTTTAGTGTAGATGTAGAGGTTAGTGTTTAGTGTAGATGTAGGTGTTAGTGTTTAGTGTAGATGTAGGGGTTAGTGTTTAGTGTAAATGTAGGGGTTAGTGTTTAGTGTACATGTAGAGGTTACGGTTTGGTGTAGATGTAGAGGTTAGGGTTTAGTGTAGATGTAGAGGTTAGTGTTTAGTGTAGATGTAGGAGTTAGGGTTTAGTGTAAATGTAGGGGTTAGGGGTTTAGTGTAAACATAGGGGATAGGGGTTTAGTGTAAATGTAGGGGTTAATGTTTAGTGTAGATGTGGGGGTTAAGGTTTAGTGTAGATGTAGGGGTTAGTGTTTAGTGTAGATGTAGGGGTTAGTGTTTAGTGTAAATGTAGGGTTTATTATTTAGTGTAGAGGTAGGAGTTAGGGTTTACTGTAAATGTAGAAGTTAGTGTTTAGTGTAGATGTAGGAGTTAGTGTTTAGTGTAAATGTAAGGGTTAGGGTTTAGTGTAAATGTAGGGGTTAGAGTTTAGTGTAGATGTAGGAGTTAGTGTTTAGTGTAGATGTAGAGGTTAGTGTTTAGTGTAAATGTAGAGGTTAGTGTTTAGTGTAGATATAGAGGTTAGTGTTTAGTGTAGATGTAGAGGTTAGTGTTTAGTGTAAATGTAGAGGTTAGTGTTTAGTGTAAATGTAGAGGTTAGTGTTTAGTGTAGATGTTGGGGTTATGGTTTAGTGTAAATGTAGGGGTTAGTGTTTAGTGTAGATGTAGAGGTTAGTGTTTAGTGTAAATGTAGAGGTTAGTGTTTAGTGTAGATGTAGGGTTAGTGTTTAGTGTAGATGTAGGGTTAGTGTTTAGTGTAGATGTAGGGGTTAGTGTTTAGTGTAGATGTAGGAGTTAGTGTTTAGTGTAGATGTAGAGGTTAGTGTTTAGTGTAGATGTAGAGGTTAGTGTTTAGTGTAGATGTAGGGTTAGTGTTTAGTGTAGATGTAGGGTTAGTGTTTAGTGTAGATGTAGAGGTTAGTGTTTAGTGTAGATGTAGAGGTTAGTGTTTAGTGTAGATGTAGAGGTTAGTGTTTAGTGTAGATGTAGAGGTTAGTGTTTAGTGTAGGTGTAGAGGTTAGTGTTTAGTGTAGATGTAGGAGTTAGTGTTTAGTGTAGATGTAGGAGTTAGTGTTTAGTGTAGATGTAGAGGTTAGTGTTTAGTGTAGATGTAGAGGTTAGTGTTTAGTGTAGATGTAGAGGTTAGTGTTTAGTGTAGATGTAGAGGTTAGTGTTTAGTGTAGATGTAGAGGTTAGTGTTTAGTGTAGATGTAGGAGTTAGTGTTTAGTGTAGATGTAGGGGTTAGTGTTTAGTGTAGATGTAGGGTTAGGGTTTAGTGTATGTAGAGTTTTTCTGGGAGCTCAGTTTGATCTAATTAGCTGTAGTGGTTTATAGTAGTGTGCAGGCTGTTCGTGTTCAGGGTAACGTGCGGTTACAGGACTCCGTTGAATGTCATATGGCTGTGCTGTCTCTCTGTATCTTCTGAATGAGCTGGCGGTGGCAGCGGCTCCGTGTGTTCAGCAGGAGGTCAGAGAGAGAGCAGCAGATGTCTGAGTGAGCGTGGAGCTGCCAACTGAGGCCTGGCCAGCCGAGCCCAGACGCAAATGGCATGCTAAAGGAGCAGGAAGCATTGCTGTGCCTCAGTGAGCCTCAGCCAGATCCCCACCCTCCAACACCCCCCTCCCCCCACCACCACCACCAACCACCCACACCCCCAACCCTGACTACTATACCTTCCCACTGTTAAACTCTTATTCTATATGTATTAGTTTAGATATCCATATGATACCATGTTTACTAAGCTTTATTGTTGTCCATACTATTTTGGAGATGCTTGTTTTTCATTGGACAGTGACGATAGACTTTAACCACCTTTTGCTTCCTGTCTGTACCACCTGGAGCTTTTACGTTATACATGTTGTTGTGTAATTATTTTGTGTAATAACTTTCTTTACTTCTGTTATATATGTTTATATATATATATATATATATATTATACAGTTTGTAAATCTTAATCTAAATCTGATTCTAATTTTGATCCATATTCTAATTCTCAGTCACATTCTGATACTGTTTCTAAATTCAATTTGAAGTCTACTTTTGATTCTGGTTCTGAATCTGATTCTCATTCTGATTCTGATACGGTTTGTGAATCTAAATCTGATTCTAATTTTGATCCATATTCTAATTCTCAATCACATTCTTATACTGTTTCTAAATTCAAATTTAATTCTAAGTTTTATTCTGGTTCTGAAACTGATTTTCATTCCTTTTCTGATTCTGATACTGTTTGTGTATACATTTCTCCTTCTCTTGTTCTGGCAGTGATATATAAAAATTTTGACTTGGTATCTCAAAATTTTGACTTGTTTACTAACTTGGTATGTTGAAATAAGGAGTTATTTTCTTTAAAAAAATCTTTGATTTGGTATAATAATGAATATATATATATTCTTCAATTGCCATCTTCTTTTTGCTATCTTAACTTAGTTTTATAAAGTAATGCATTTCACTTGAATTTCATTATAAAATCACACTGTTAGACTTAATTATATTTAATTTCTACATAATTTAAAAGATACTGATGGTGAAATAGAAAACCTGTTTTTTTGGGGTTTTTTTAAGAAAGAAGCTATCTAGGGCATGGATTTGCTAAAGCTAGTTAAGAGCTAGTACAAGATGCACTTTAAACACACATAAATAAATAATGTGTAAATGTAATGTTTAGTTGTAAATAAATGAATAATGTGTAAATGTAATGTTTAGTTGTAAATAAATAAATAAATAATGTGTAAATGTAATGTTTAGTTGTAAATAAATAAATAATGTGTAAATGTAATGTTTAGTTGTAAATAAATAAATAAATAATGTGTAAATGTAATGTTTAGTTGTAAATAAATAAATAATGTGTAAATGTAATGTTTAGTTGTAAATAAATAAATAATGTGTAAATGTAATGTTTAGTTGTAAATAAATAAATAATGAGTAAATGTAATGTTTAGTTGTAAATAAATCAATAATGTGTAAATGTAATGTTTAGTTGTAAATAAATAAATAATGTGTAAATGTAATGTTTAGTTGTAAATAAATAAATAATGTGTAAATGTAATGTTTAGTTGTAAATAAATAAATAAATAATGTGTAAATGTAATGTTTAGTTGTAAATAAATAAATAATGTGTAAATGTAATGTTTAGTTGTAAATAAATAAATAAATAATGTGTAAATGTAATGTTTAGTTGTAAAGTACTGCCGTACTGATGTAAACGGTAATGACTCTGAATAAATGTACTCTATGATCAGGAGTGATACACGATTCAGTTACTCCCATTTACACACATTAACATGTCACTCTTTACTAAATGTCACTAAACAGTACATTTAGTTTCTTTTTAAGTTTTTATGAAACTCATATTGTGATCTTTTTCATAAATTGATCACTTTTTAGCATTTTATTGGGGCCCAGAAGTTTTAAAGTCTGGATTGGGGACAAGGCCAAAGTAGCAAAATATTAACGTTTAAATCATTATAAAAAATGCAAATCATAATTATTTTGGTGTGTCAGCAGGTCACTTTATCTCAACCAATGTCACTTGGACCTTGCACTTCAGTTCTGTAGAGTGTTTATTGGTAACATCTACTTTATGGTAACATCTACTGCACTGTTTTACCAAGTTCTACCAAGTTCTACCAAGTTCTACCAAGTTTTTAATCTTTTGTGTAGCTATCTATTCTGGGTTAGTGTTAGTGAAACACTAACTCGTGTGTTCTATGTTTACCTCATTGTGTTGTTTTTTAAGTTACTGGATGCCTTAATTTATCGATATGAATATTATCTATATTAATACTATCTGTCTTTGTATCTATGAAAACCAAGAGAATAATTATTGAGAAAAATAAAACTAGTAAATATCGGCGAATCCAGCTCTTTGATGCACCGCACAACCTAGTGACGGCGGCTTCAGCCTTTATCTTGACAGCGTAATGCATGTGCAAACGAGACAAGGTGAAATTTGTCATGTGAAAACATGCTCCACTTCCCCGTGACCCATGTACGAGGGATCATTCATCCTGATTTAATCAGCGCTGCGTGGACGCTGGATGGGGGAGGAGGCGCCGGCAGCTAATCACCATATCCAGGCACCTGGAGGAAGTCACATCATGGGCTTTAGCGTGTGGTCATTAGCATTAGCATAAACCCTCTAATTAACCAGCAAATGAGATGCTCAGCTAAGGCAGCAGCCTACAGCCAACAGGACATCGTTTACGGCATGCAGACATAACGGGGTCTTAAGTACGCCAACAGGTTTTTGGCTTAAATGGTTTCGAAAGAAGGATGTGTTGTTAAACGCTCCTCTCGTTGGCTTCAGAAGAGGGTTACAGTGGCTCCTGGGATCCATGTCAGGAACGTGATGGTCAGTAGACGAAATACCACACAAGGAATTCGGCTTTGTGCCTGAGCTTTGCAGTCAAGGCTAAATGCTTCATAGCTTCATCATCTTGTTATAATGACTTAAGTATTAAGTGGGATGCTGGAACTGGCCAGCGTGGCTCCCTGAAGAACTTCAATGGATGGTCTCATTGAAGAAACAAATGAAGATAATTTTGAAAGAACGTCCACACATTCTAAAAATCTGGACATTCTAGAACCAGAAAACCAAAAATGTTTAATAAAATAATGACTTATATTAAAAAGTATACTAATTTTGTATTTTTTGACATAGCATGAAAACAAATATCTTAATAGTTTTGACTTGGTATCTCAAAATAGTGACTAATTTAGAGACTTTGTATGTTGAGCTAATTAGTTATAACCTAAGAAATTATTTTCTGTAATGAAATAATGACTTACATTCAAAAGTATAACAGTTTCATATTTATTATGACAAAGCATAAAAAAATATTTTAACAGGCAACATATATCAAAATATTGACTTGGTATCTCAAACAAGTGACTCATTTAGTGACTTTGTATGTTGAACTAATGAGTTGTTACCTAAGAAACAATTTCATATAATTAAATAATGACTTACACTCAAAAGTATAATAATTTCATATTTATTATGACATAGCATAAACACAAATATCTTAATAGGCAACATATATCAAATTTTTGACTTGGTATCTTAAAATAGTGACTCATTTAGAGACTTTGTATGTTGAACTAATAAGTATATTAAATTTGTATGTTGAACTAATAAGTATATTAAATTTCATATTTATTATGACATGGCATGAAAACAAATATCTTAATAGGCAACATATATCAAAATTTTGACTTGGTATCTTAAAATAGAGACTCATCTAGAGACTTTGTATGTTGAACTAATAAGTATATTAAATTTGTATGTTGAGCTAATAAGTATATTAAATTTCATATTTATTATGACATGGCATGAAAACAAATATCTTAATAGGCAACATATATCAAAATTTTGACTTGCTATCTCAAAATAGTGACTAATTTAGAGACTTTGTATGTTGAACTAATGAGTTATTACCTAAGAAATTATTTTCTGTAATGAAATAATGACTTACACTCAAAAGTATGATAATTTCATTTTTATCATAACATAGTATAAAAACAAATATCTTAATTTCAAAATATCAAAAGTATAATAATTTTATATTTATTTGACATAGTATAAAAAAAATCATAACAGGCAACATATATTAAAATTTTGACTTCGTATCTCAAAATAGTGACTCATTTAGAGATTTTGTATGCTAAACTAATGAGTTATTACTGTAATGTAATAATAAGAAGTTATTTTCTGTAATGAAATAATGACTTACACTCAAAAGTATAATAATTTCATATTTATTATGACAGCATGAAAACAAAAATCTTAATATCAAAATGTTGACTTGATATCTCAAAATAGTAACTTATTTAGTGACTTCATGCATTGAACTAATTAATTATTCCCTAAAACTAATAATCTTGTATAATACAATAATGACTTACATTGAAAGGTTAATAATTTCATATTTATTCTGACATAGCATAAACAAAAATATCTTAATAACTCAAAATTTAAGAAGATGAACTAAAAATATTTGTTTATTTGGCATTTTTAAGCGAAATTACTATGAAAAAAGAGATTCCTAATGAACAGCAACTTAATCATTAGTAAATACCTGATTTGTAAACAACTGTATTATAAGATAATGAGTGATGGTTGATAAATATTCATAATAATCATTCTGAGTAAATACTAGAAATTGTCTGTGTTTAATTATTTATTATTTATTAATTATTCATGATTACCCTGATGCTTAGTTAATCTTTAGTAGGTAGTTAATATTTTACTGCTCTCAGAATAAAACTTCTTATCTCCAAAATAATAACTTTACAAGAGAAGGAAATTAATCTAATGGAAATTGAATGTAAGTCAATGGAACCAGTAGTTTTTCCAGGTCACCTTGGGCCACCAAGTCCATACATTGTAAAATTTACAGTTTACCTGTACACAGGTAGGTGACGGTAGTTTTACAGTTTATCTGTACACAGGTAGGTGAAGGTAGTGTCACAGGTTACCTGTACACAGGTAGGTGAAGGTAGTGTTACAGTTTATCTGTACACAGGTAGGTGAAGGTAGTGTCACAGGTTACCTGTATACAGGTAGGTGAAGGTAGTGTTATAGTTTACCTGTACACAGGTAGGTGAAGGTAGCATTACAGTTTACACCCAGCATGCTGCCTCACGTGGAACTTTAAAAATACATTTTTTTACAAATATCTATTTTCACAAAACAGCGTGTACAAAAATGTGTTTGAAATTTGTTCATATCTGGAACATCTCCACCATCTCTCCACCCAGCGTCCCTCAGGTCCCTCATCAACCCTGCACTGAGTGACGGTGTACAGTGCTCACAGTTTGTGGTCCCTCATCCATGCATAAAAGGCATTTGTCAAACGTGATGCGTCGTAAGGGTCCTCACTCGGGCTATTTGCTGGCCAGTAAAGGTCATCAGCGGTGGGCTTGTAGCCTTTGGAAGCGGCCCTGGCACAGGTGTAGCGGCAGTGCTCGCTGAAGGAGGGCAGCGGAGCGCAAACAATCATCTAAACGTCTGTGAGATGAAATGGCTAGTTAACAATCTTTTGACTGCCCTAACCTCTTTGTCAGGGATCGATCGGCCAGCTGCCACGGCCTCATTGTCAGTCCGGGTGGAAGCCCCTCTTTGCTGGCGGGGAGGGAGGGAGGGAGGGAGCTGGTGGGGCGGGGGCAGGGGTCCTCTTTTGAAAAGCTGTGAGTCTTTGTGCTTTAAGAAGTGCTTTGATAAACAAATAACAAATATTTGAGAGGTTCCTTTTGACAGCGTTCAACATTAAACTCATCAACATAATCACATATAACTATGAAACCATGTTCCAGCAAGTTGCTAACCTGTTCCAAGACCTTCAAGATAATAGTCCAGCTAGATAAGCAAAACTAAAAAGCCAACCAATCAGCAGCTAGAACGACAACTCTGGGTCAGAACCTCCAGCATACGCCAAAAGATCTTTGGAAGCACCTCCTACATGTGATCTTTTGGATGTTTGGAGAAAATTTCTTTAGTGGAAGCCTAAACTGATCTGCAAGAGCCTGAGAGGCTCCGCCCATGGACCATAGTACATTGGTAAAGATGTTTCCAGAGTTGTTCTCCAAGCCACTGTACAAAACAAACCTGACCGGTACCGTACCTGAGTGACCATGTGACCATCTACCAGAATCATGGTGGCCCTCCAAACCAGCCCAGCAGGAACGAAGCCCTTGTTTCTGAATGTAAACTATATCCTGCCCAGCACAAAGTCACTGGATGGAACCATATACAACACAAATCCTCACAGCAATGTTCCAACATCAGTACCTGACTTCACTGATACTCAATCAAATCCTCACAGCAGTGTTCAACGTCAGTACCTGACCTCACTAATGTTCAATCAAATCCTCACAGCAATGTTCCAACATCAGTACCTGACTTCACTGATACTCAATCAAATCCTCACAGCAGTGTTCAACGTCAGTAGCTGACCTCACTAATACTCAATCAAATCATCACAGTAATGTTCAACATCGGTACCTGCCCTCACTAACAATCAATCAAACCCTCACAGCAATGATCAACATCAGTACCTGACCTCACTAACACTCAATCAAATCCTCACAACAATGTTCAACGTCAGTACCTGACCTCACTAATGTTCAATCAAATCCTCACAGCCAGGTTCAACATCAGTACCTCACTAATACTCAAATCAAATCCTCACAGCAATGTTTAATATCAGTTTCTCACCTCACGAATACTCAATCAAATTCTCACAGCAATGTTTAACATCAGTACCTGACCTCACTAATGCTCAATCAAACCCACACAACAATGTATATCAGTACCTGACCTTACTAATACTCAATCATAATCTCACAGCAATGTTCAACATCAGTGCCTGTCCCTAGTCTTGTGTCCCGGTGACATGATTCCCTGAATAAGACGTAACAGGAAATGGTCCTGAGGTTGGACCCGTCCTCGCAGGCGTGACGTGTTGACGTTGAGGGCTGTGGTCAATGTCACAGGGTACTTGAGGGCTGGAGTATTTGTAAACCTCCTACAGCGCAGCTCTCAGCGTGAACACTTCCACTCTGTCAGAGTGAGAGACACCCTCAGTCAGAGGACTCCCACAGACTCACTAATTATCTCACCCCGACCAATCCGTCCATCAGCAAGCATAATGGAGGCTGGAGTGTCCACGTGTCAGAGAGAGAGACGGAGGGAGTGAGTTCTTAGAGGAAACATCTCCTCATCTTATTTAAGTGAATGTCAAACCTTACACAGCAATGTTCAACCTCAGTACCTGACCTCACTAACACTCAATCAAACCCTCACAGCAATGTTCAACATCAGTACCTGACCTTACTAACACTTAATCAAATCCTCACAGCAATGTTCAAAATCAGTACCTGACCTCACTAACACTCAATCAAACCCTCACAGCAATGTTCAACATCAGTACCTCACCTCACTAACAATCAAATCCTCACAGCAATGTTCAAAATCAGTACCTGACCTCACTAACACTCAATCAAACCCTCACAGCAATGTTCAACATCAGTACCTGACCTCACTACCACTCTGTCAAATCATCACAGCAATGTTCAACATCAGTACCTGACCTCACTAACACTCAATCAAATCTTCACAGCAATGTTCAACATCAGTATCTGACCTCACTAACACTCAATCAAATCCTCACAGCAATGTTCAACATCAGTAACTGACCTCACTAACACTCAATCAAATCCTCACAGCAATGTTCAACATCAGTACCTGACCTTACTAACACTCAATCAAATCCTCACAGCAATGTTCAACATCAGTACCTGACCTCACTAACACTCAATCAAACCCTCACAGCAATGTTCAACATCAGTACCTGACCTCACTAACACTCAATCAAACCCTCACAGCAATGTTCAACATCAGTACCTGACCTCACTAACACTCAATCAAATCCTCACAGCAATGTTCAACATCAGTACCTGACCTCACTAACACTCAATCAAACCCTCACTGCAATGTTCAACATCAGTACCTGACCTCACTACCACTCAATCAAATCCTCACAGCAATGTTCAAAATCAGTACCTGACCTCACTAACACTCAATCAAATCCTCACAGCAATGTTCAAAATCAGTACCTGACCTCACTAACACTCAATCAAATCCTCACAGCAATGTTCAACAGGAGTACCTGACCTCACTAACACTCAATCAAACCCTCACAGCAATGTTCAACATCAGTACCTGACCTCACTAACACTCAATCAAATCCTCACAGCAATGTTCAAAATCAGTACCTGGCCTCACTAACACTCAATCAAACCCTCACAGCAATGTTCAACATCAGTACCTGACCTCACTAACACTCAATCAAACCCTCACAGCAATGTTCAACATCAGTACCTGACCTCACTAACACTCAATCAAATCCTCACAGCAATGTTCAACATCAGTACCTGACCTCACTAACACTCAATCAAACCCTCACAGCAATGTTCAACATCAGTACCTGACCTCACTACCACTCGGTCAAATCATCACAGCAATGTTCAGCATCAGTACCTGACCTCACCAACACTCAATCAAATCCTCACAGCAATGTTCAACATCAGTACCTGACCTCACTAACACTCAATCAAATGCGGCTGAGCAGCGATTTCCCACTGGACAGTCTGTCTCGACCCATTAAGCTGCTTTGCGGGACAATAAAGACGCTCCTCCGTCCTTCCCTCAGCCTGACAGTTGTTTTTGTTTTTAATCACTCAGCTCGTGTCTCCGGGCTCATAATTAATGCTGGGTCGTCGTGGAGACAGCGTAGATATCACGCGGCGAGAATCCTCATGACTGGACGGAGGTCATCAGCCAAGCGGCGTCTCTTCAGCATGCGTCCTTTATGGGGTCGAAGACACACATGGGTTCTAAGCACTGTATACTTTCTGTGATTCTAAACATCTTTAATGACAATGTTTATGACTATGATCACGGTGCGAAAAACAGGGGGTCCTGGGGGGTCTAGAGAACTCAGGTCATACTTACACTGGGTCCAGATAATTGTTCTTTGAGGGTTCTCCAGTGAAGGCAACAGTTGTATTATAGAACCATGAGTTTTATGTATAACCATTTCAGATCTTTCCATGGTGATATGCTTCTTCAGACTAATAGGGAATGTATTGCCGGTTCTATGTAGAACCCTTGTAAAAATGGTTCTATGTAGCTCCAATAAAGGTTCTTCCATTGTAATGATTTGCATGGTGAGATGGTTCTTCAGATTAATGATGAACGTCTTCTTCAGACTTCGAGACTTGAGGACTAACCACTAAACAGATCTTTGCATGGTGAGATGGTTCTGTAGATTGATGGAGAATGTGTTGTATATGGTTCTATGTAGAACCCTTTGGTATCATGAAGCACCAATAAACGTTCTTCCATTGCTATGATTTCAAATCTGTAACAACACTCTTATAAAACATTGTTCCTCAAGGGTTCCTCAGTGAAATTATAGAACCATGAGTTCTATGTATAACCATTTCAGATCTTTCCATGGTGAGATGGTTCTGCAGATTGATGGAGAATGTGTTGTATATGGTTCTATGTAGAACCCTTTGGTATTATGTAGCACCAATACGGATTCTACCATTACTATGATTTCAAATCTGTAACAACACTCTTATAAAACATTGTTCCTCAAGGGTTCCTCAGTAAAATTATAGAACCATGAGTTCTATGTATAACCATTTCAGATCTTTCCATGGTAAGATGGTTCTGTAGATTGATGGAGAATGTGTTGTATATGGTTCTATGTAGAACCCTTTGGTATTATGTAGCACCAATACGGATTCTACCATTACTATGATTTCAAATCTGTAACAACACTCTTATAAAACATTGTTCCTCAAGGGTTCCTCAGTGTAATTATAGAACCATGAGTTCTATGTATAACCATTTCAGATCTTTCCATGGTGAGATGGTTCTGCAGATTGATGGAGAATGTGTTGTATTTGGTATTATGTAGCACCAATAAGGATTCTACCATTGCTATGATTTCAAGTTTGTAACTAATTACTTTGTCTTTAAGTTATAAGCTAGAACAGCAGGAGAACCCTGGGTTCTGGTGAGTACAATCACTCTTCAGATGATATTGATGATGAAAGGATAATCTTGATTGTGATATTGATTAAAAGTGATGTGTAATTTCTTTGGAAAGGCGTCTGAGGTTTCCTTTCAGCGCTCGGTTACAGTAGAGCAGCGCTCAGTGGCACCCAGTCGAGCAGCTCTGGCAGCAGAACATGTTAGCATGTTCCGCTAGTCGCAGGCGCTTTAGGAAATAAAAGCCTGACAGGCGGGTCGCACGGTCTTCACTGTATGAATGACGACATCATATCTGCCTGAACGTGGAGCTAACAAGCGTGTAATGAGATTATAGCGCGCCGACATTACACTAACTGCTGTTTCTGCCAGTTCACCAAATCTCTCCACTTATTTATCCATTACAGCATATATCAGTACATACCGCGACAGAGAGAGAGAGAGAGAGAGATAGAGAGAGAGAGAGAAAAGAAGAGATAGACAGATAGACAGATTCATAGATGGATACATACATTCACATTTTTGTTCATTAGCAAATACACAGAAATCAATTTATTTTAAAAAGTTTATTTTAATTAAATTAACAATTAATTTTGAATTTGTCATGAAAACAATTTCAATTCAGCTTAAATTTGCAGCAAAAGACTGCATTTCCTGGGTAAACATTCAATTCAGATTAAATTTATTGCAAAGGCAAAATCACTTCTGATGAAATTTACTGTTAAAAATATTAAAATTAGGTAAAATTGTACAAATTTTGAAAAAAATAAAAAATTCGACAAAAGTGGAAGGAAAAAATCCAGTTCAGAATTCATTTGCTGTATAAAATAATGATTTTTTTATTCAATTTGATGTCAATACAAATTCAATTCTGATTCAATTTAAACGCTTTACAGAAAAATACAATTACGAGTTAATTTGCTGTAAACAGACATTCGGAGAGAAATTCAGAGATGGTAAAAGTTATACAGAACAAATTTGCTGCATGTATATACATTATATACATGTTCAATACATTCAGATTAAATTTGATGTAAATACAAATTAAACTCTAATTAAATTTGCTGTAAAGAAAAATACAATTCAGAATACATTTGTTGAAAACATTGATATTGAATAAATTTGCAATAAATTTGCTGTAAACATACAATCAGAGAGAAATTTAGAGATGGTAAAAGTTATACAGACAAAGTTGCTGTATGTATATACAATGCATTTCAGATGAACATTGCTGTGTAAGGGTTTGATTGAGTATTAATGAGGTCAGTAACTGATGCTGAACATTGTGAAAACTTTTTATTCAGATTAAATACAAATTAAACTCTAATTAAATTTGCTGTAAATAAAAAAAAAAATTCACATACATTTGTTGAAAACATTAATATTAAATACATTTGCTGTACAAACTTTCTTTTAAGAATAAATTTGTTGTAAAAAGTTTCAATTCAGAATAAATTTGTTGTGAAAACTTTCAATTCGCAATAAATTTGCTGAGACAACACAAATTCACAGATTAAAATGGTAAAAATTATATAGACCAATTCAGTTCAGATTAAATTTGATGTAAATACAAATTAAACTTTAATTAAATTTGCTGTGATAAAATCCTGTTAAGGATTCATGTTAAGTTTTCTAACATGGAATTTAGATGAAATTTGCTGTGAAAACATCCAGAAGACTACATTTAGCTATTAAGCAGTTCAATTTAGATTCAATCTGTTGTAAACATAAAAGTAACAGACAACAATTATAAAAAAATAAACATTACACACTACAATTTCAACACACTCCTCTAAAAAACCTACTGAAACTCACATGCAGTTAAAGAGTAACTGATTTGAGAGTAAACACTGACTCGAGGGCAGTACCGGAGACAGGGGGTGGGGGTGTGGGGGTACGGGGGGTGGTCTGAGGTGGAGAATCCGAGCTTCTCTCCGTGCAATTTAATCACTGTATAGCCGAGCAGGTATTGACAGTTGTCCTGTGGAAGCTATTAAAGTTGCTGTCCAAGGTTAAATGAAATTGCAGTTTATCAGGCAGCGGTGGGAGAATAAGGGAACGCGCCTGAGCGGCTGATTAATGTGGAGCGTGATCAACACAACAGGGTTCATTAAGCCATACATCACCACCGTAATTTAACATGTCATCACGCCTGCTGCCTGCCTGCCGCCACATGTGCGCCCGTGTGTTGATATCATAGATTCAGTATCACGCGTGATGACGGCCGCCTTCGCCAGGAATCGATCCAGAGCGAAACATAAACAAACAAAAACAAACACTCAAATATTCAAACAAACAGTCTTACACTTCTAAACTGAAGAGTATTAACGGGGACAGTTACAGTCTCTACTGGTCTGGGAATTAAATGCTGGAACATTGCTGTGAGGATTTGATTGAGTGTTAGTGAGGTCAGGTACTGATGTTGAGCATTGCTGTGAGGATTTGATTGAGTGTTAGTGAGGACAGGTACTGATGTTGAACATCGATGTGAGGATTTGATTGAGTATTAAAGAGGTCAGGTACTGATGTTGAACATTGCTGTGAGGATTTGATTGAGTGTTAGTGAGGTCAGATACTAATGTTGAAACATTGCTGTGAGAATTTGATTGAGTGTTAGTGAGGTCAGGTACTGATGTTGAACGTTGTTGTGAGGATTTGATTGAGTGTTAGTGAGGTCAGGTACTAATGTTGAAACATTGCTGTGAGGATTTGATTGAGTGTTAGTGAGGTCAGGTACTGATGTTGAAACATTGCTGTGAGGATTTGATTGAGTGTTAGTGAGGACAGGTACTGATGTTGAACATTGCTGTGAGGATTTGATTGAGTGTTAGTGAGGTCAGGTACTGATGTTGAACATTGTGAGGATTTGATTGAGTGTTAGTGAGGACAGGTACTGATGTTGAACATTGCTGTGAGGATTTGATTGAGTGTTAGTGAGGTCAGGTACTAATGTTGAGCATTGCTGTGAGGATTTGATTGAGTATTAGTGAGGTCAGATACTGATGTTGAACATTGTGAGGATTTGATTGAGTGTTAGTGAGGTCAGGTACTGATGTTGAAACATTGCTGTGAGGATCTGATTGAGTATTAGTGAGGTCAGGTACTGATGTTGAAACATTGCTGTGAGGATCTGATTGAGTATTAGTGAGGTCAGATACTGATGTTGAACATTGCTGTGAGGATTTGATTGAGTGTTAGTGAGGTCAGGTACTAATGTTGAGCATTGCTGTGAGGATTTGATTGAGTGTTAGTGAGGACAGGTACTGATGTTGAACATTGCTGTGAGGATTTGATTGAGTATTAGTGAGGTCAGATACTGATGATGAAACATTGCTGTGAGGATTTGATTGAGCATTAGTGAGGTCAGGTACTGATGTTGAACATTGTGAGGATTTGATTGAGTGTTAGTGAGGTCAGGTACTGATGTTGAACATTGCTGTGAGGATTTGACTGAGTATTAGTGAGATCAAGTACTGATGTTGTACATTGCTGTGAGGATTTGATTGAGTGTTAGTGAGGTCAGGTACTGATGTTGAAACATTGCTGTGAGGATCTGATTGAGTATTAGTGAGGTCAGATACTGATGATGAAACATTGCTGTGAGGATTTGATTGAGTGTTAGTGAGGTCAGGTACTGATGTTGAGCATTGCTGTGAGGATTTGATTGAGTGTTAGTGAGGTCAGGTACTGATGTTGAAACATTGCTGTGAGGATCTGATTAATAGTGAGGTCAAGCACTGATGTTGAACACTGCTGTGAGGATTTGATTGAGTATTAGTGAGGTCAGATACTGATGTTGAGCATTGCTGTGAGGATTTGATTGAGTGTTAGTGAGGTCAGGTACTGATGTTGAACATCGCTGTGAGGATTTGATTGAGTATTAATGAGGTCATTTATAATGAATACTAATATTCTACTACATCCTGAGTATTTCTTGTTCATGTCGAGTAATAAGTTTTAATAATAGTAATTATTAAAATATTTTCTTTAAAACTCTACTTCATGCAATTTAAGCAATACAATATTAAGAAACCGGTCTTATTTTATCTTATAGATTTACTATTGCTCTTTAATTAATTATATATATATAATTTTTTTTTAATCCGATTACTTGATTAACTAATGAAATAATCGATATAATACTCAATTACTAAAATAATCGATAATCGATAATAATCCATGCAGCCCTACACTGGATAGACTTCTTTAGAACAGTGAGTCTAGTGGGTTTCCATTCAGGCCAATGCAAAAAGCTGACCCTGCGTTAAGCTCTACTCTCATACTGTGGCCTGTCCATGTTTAAGAGTCTACAGCAATAAACAAGACCTCATGCCCGTCCAATCATTTTAATTCATTAATTAATTTTCTGGGTTTCAGCACCACACAAACATGCGAATAGGTTTCGGGGACGTCAGTCGACGTCAATGAGAGAAATAATGTACGAATAGGTTAAACAACGTTCTGCTTATCTTACAGTTCGGTTTTCGCCCCATCCAGCTTTCCAATCAGGCCAGGCTGCCGATGGCTTGCCGGCGGTGCCGGCGGTGGCGGCTGTGGCAGCGAGCAGGCGGGTGTAAATAAGGCTATGCTAATAGAGCTCAGCTCACCGTGTCATTTATTATCAAGGATTTGTTTACCGGAGGATAATTGATGGTGCCTGAGGGACAGTGGAGAGTCGGACATGAATCAAAAGCCCGACGAGGCTCTTGATAAGGCGCTGAGAGTCGCTCGTAATTAAGCGGGGCACTAGAGACCAATTGTTTGCGGAATGATTTGGCCGGGGCTAATTGACACTAATTGTTTAATGTGATTTTCTTGCCTTCCTCGGCGGCGCTAAGTCAGGCCCTGCCGAGCGGCCATCCACAACACGCTATTAATGAGGTATGATATGGTCACGTGGGCAATCGTGTAACAGAGAGAGAGAGAGAGAGAGACCCCAGCTGTTAGCTCTCCAATCTCAAGAAGTGCAAACATTGTTCATTGTATTAATTATTAGAAGCTCTATATAATTATTATTAGCAGCTCTATATTATTATTATTAGCCCGGTCCCCAAAAATGCACTCCTTCCTAAATAGCACACAGGCTTACTCTCATAGGTTGAACCTCAATCGCATTAGTCGGACAGTCTGATTGGCCGAGTCATGTTTAAGGCCATTATAAATGATTTAATTTCTATATATCTATACATCTATATCTATATATATCTATATCCGCAATGACAGACAAAGGACTGACCTCTTTTTTGTTTGAACTGAAAGGTGGACAACCTATTTTCATAAGCTAACATGCTAAACAGGCTGAAATTTAGCTACAAGGCTACTTAGTTAATATTTTATGTTAGCCAGAATTTAATTGAAGTATTTACTGAGAGATTCACTGTAAAGAACTTAAACTTAACACAACACATACAAAGCACCAGAAGTAATTAGTAATTAGAACTGATATTTGGTGAGCACAAAATAATTAAAAAGATATAAGTTTCTCCATTAAACACTGATTAGCAGGGAAAGTTGCAACAATAAGAATAACTTAGAATAACTTCAGACATGCTAGTGTAGCAGTACAGACTAAAATGCTAAATTAGCTTGCTAGTAACATTAGCAAATCCCTTACAGTAACTTCTGTCAGCTGGCTAGCAACTTTAGCAAATACCAGAGTAATGTCAACCATGCTACAATTGTGGTGCATCCAATGACACTAACTTAGCTGACTAGCAACATTAGCAAATCCCTTAAAGCAACTTTAGCCATGCTAGAGTAATGGTGTACCCTAAAACGCTAACTTAGCTGGCTACTAACCTTAGCAAATCTCTTAGAGTAACTTTAGCCATACTACCGTAGCCGTATAGACAAAAATGCTAAATTGGCTGACTAGTAACATTAGCGAATCCCTTAGAGTATCTTTATCCATGCTAGAGTAGAGGTATAGAGCAAAATGCTACATTAACTGGCAAGTTACATTAACTAATTCTTTAGAGTAATTTTAATGAATAGCAGGACGTGTACAGTGGTGGTCTTGTGTTGGTCAGATGGTGGACGTAGTGCGTCCGAGGTTGCGTGAATACTAAGCACTCGTGTACTGAAAGAGCTTGACTGCTTTATTCAACTCAACAATGATCACAAACGTCAACACAAGCAGTTAAACAGTTGACTAGTAACATTACCAAATCCTTTAGAGTAACTTTAGCAGTGCTACAGTAGCAGTATAGACTAAAATGCTAACTTAGCTGGCCAGAAACATCAAATCTCTTAGAGTAAATTTAGCCATACTACAGTACTAGTATAAATTAAAATGCTACCTTAGCTGGCCAGTAACATAAGCTAATTCTTTAGAGTAACTTTAATGAATAGCAGGACGTGTACAGTGGTGGTCTTGTGTTAGAGGATGTTGGTCAGATGGTGGACGAAGTGAATACTAAACACTCACATACTAAAAGAGCTTGACTGCTTTAGCGGTCCGGCAGTGACCACTGAGACCAGTCTAGTACATAATGCTTAAGTAGCCTTTGATTCAACTCAATCAATGATCACGAACGTCAACACAAGCAGTTAAACAGTTGACTAGTCACATCAGCAAATCCTTTAGAGTAACTTTAGCAATGCTAGAGTAGCAGTATAGACTAAAATTCTAACTTCGCTGGCCAGTAACATCAAATCTCTTAGAGTATCTTTAGCCATGCTAGAGTAAAGGTATAGACCAAAATGCTACCTTAGCTGGCTAGTAACATTAGCGAATTCTTTAGGGTAATTTTAATGAATAGCAGGACGTGTACAGTGGTGGTCTTGTGTTAGAGGATGCTGGTCAGATGGTGGATGTAGTGTGTTCGAGGTTGTGTGAATACTAAACACTCGCGTACTGAAAGAGCTCGACTGTTTTAGCGGTCTGGCAGTGACAACTGGGTCCAGTCTTGACTAGTAACATTATCAAATCTCTTAGAGTAACTTTAGCCATGCTAGATTAGAGGTATAGACCAAAATGCTAACTTAGCTGACTAGCAACATTAGCGAATCCCTTAAAGCAACTTTAGCCATGCTAGAGTAATGGTGTACCCTAAAACGCTAACTTAGCTGGCTACTAACCTTAGCAAATCTCTTAGAGTAACTTTAGCCATACTACCGTAGCAGTATAGACAAAAATGCTAAATTGGCTGACTAGTAACATTAGCAAATCCCTTAGAGTATCTTTATCCATGCTAGAGTAGAGGTATAGAGCAAAATGCTACATTAACTGGCTAGTTACATTAACTAATTCTTTAGAGTAATTTTAATGAATAGCAGGACGTGTACAGTGGTGGTCATGTGTTGGTCAGATGGTGGACGTAGTGCGTCCGAGGTTGTGTGAATACTAAGCACTCGTGTACTGAAAGAGCTTGACTGCTTTATTCAACTCAACAATGATCACAAACGTCAACACAAGCAGTTAAACAGCTGACTAGTAACATTACCAAATCCTTTAGAGTAACTTTAGCAGTGCTACAGTAGCAGTATAGACTAAAATGCTAACTTAGCTGGCCAGTAACATCAAATCTCTTAGAGTAACTTTAGCAATGCTACAATACCAGTATAGACTAAAATGCTAACTTAGCTGGCCAGTAACATCAAATCTCTCAGAGTAGCTTTAGCCATGCTAGATTAGAGGTATAGACCAAAATGCTACCTTAGCTGGCTAGTAACATTAGCGAATTCTTTAGAGTATCTTTAGCCATGCTAGAGTAAAGGTATAGACTAAAATGCTACCTTAGATTACTAGGAACATTAGCAAATTCCAATAGTAATTTTAATGAATAGCAGGACGTCTACAGTGGTGGTCTTGTGTTAGAGGACGTTGGTCAGATGGTGGACGTAGTGCATCCAAGGTTATGTGAATACTAAACACTTTAGCGGTCCGGCAGTGACCACTCGGTCCAGTCTAGTACATAATGTTTAAGTAGCCTTTGATTCAACTCAATGATTACGAACGTCAACACAAGCAGTTAAACAGTTGAGTAGTAACATTAGCAAATCCTTTAGAGTAACTTTAGCAATGCTACAATACAAGTATAGACTAAAATGCTAACTTAGCTGGCCAGAAACATCAAATCTCTTAGAGTAGCTTTAGCTATGCTACAATACCAGTATAAACTAAAATGCTAACAGCTGTGTAGTAACATTAGCAAATTCTTTAGAGTAACTTTAATGAATAGCAGGATGTGTACAGTGGTGGTCTTGTGTTAGAGGACGTTGGTCAGATGGTGAACGTAGTGCATCCAAGGTTATGTGAATACTAAACACTTTAGCGGTCCGGCAGTGACCACTGGGTCCAGTCTAGTACATAATGCTTAAGTAGCCTTTGATTCAACTCAATCAATGATCACGAACGTCAACACAAGCAGTTAAACGGCATGTAACCTCGAAAGTACAAAAACAAAAGTGGGCCCTGATTATAAAAAACATTTTTGAAATTAAATCGTAATCCTGGTGGGCTCGTCCATCCTGCAGCGCTAACAGCTGGGCTGCCACAGCCTTCGCAATTTACCCACCGCGCCCGCGTCGCACGCCGCCGCGTTCCAACTGACTGACGTTTAATAGCTTTTAATAGCCATATTACTTGTAATTACTGGGTCAACAGCAGCAAACGTGCTTCACGGCTCATTAGCCAAAGATGTTCGACAAAAAGGTGCCTCTATATTTAACACTGGAGGAGACGAAGAACAAATGTTTTGGAGGAGCCCGTGCGGCCCGTCGCTGTGCCTTCAGGGAAATCAACCTGGCACCGTAAATGAGGATGGACGTGTTTATTAATAACTGTTATTACGTGTGTTATGGCTGCGATAGGCATGTAGTACATACATATGAGCGCCAGCTAACATCCAGAGTGACCGCTGTACGGACAGCGACTAGATGGACTGGGAGACTCAGGAAGGTCCTGGTAGGTGGTCACAGGTATCTGGAGCTGTAGTGCATCCAACAGCTGCTGGAGGGAGCGTGGAGGAGGATCCATAGAGCCAACACCACCATCCAGGTGGTCCCTCAGATGCTCAACTGGGTTCAAGTCTGGCGAATTAGGGGGTCAAGGGTAGGACTTGGAAGTCTTGGTCAGCTCCTCCAACCAATGTGGGACATTTCTAGTGTGGCATTGTCTTGTTGGATGATCCCATCCACCCCAGAGAAGACAATCACCATGGATGGTGTGCATGATCTGCAAGGATGGATTCACAACCCAAATCGGGTTAGTGGGTCCAGAGAATGTCATGGAAACCACATATGCACTGCCGACATTGAAAGTACGAATAATAGTAATGGGACTTGACTGTGTAGTAGAGACACTGTCCAGCTTCACATCAATGGGACAAATATTGAGCAGTTTGGACGAGTGTATTTCAGTGCGTCCAGCGTTTTTAGCTTTCCAAGCAAAAACAAGTTGACCCAATCGATCCCGAGCCGTTGTATCAGCTCTAATTGACCGCTGGCTTTTAGCTATTAGCAGACTGACTTAATGTGGAAAGTAAGTACGGATTAGAGTTCGAACACCCCCTCGCTCTGATTACATTAGACACGTGTAAGAAACGAGCCGTTGATGGATAGAGCTGAACAAATGAACATTAGATCCAAGCCATTAGGCCTGTAGCTTTCTTAATTAACACCAACCCTGATGAGTTATTAATGACGATTAGAGGAGAAGATGTGGAGATTTCGCCCGATCCTATCAGAGCTGGGGATCGAGGTGAAGTTAAGCATGCTCGCACGCAGGAGGGTCCACAGTAGATGCTCACGATGCTTTGACTAATAAATGCAACGGGATTAAAGGCTACAGAGTAAACGAGACTCTGAAGAAACACCTGGAAGAGCTGGTGGACCCACCAACACTGTCCCCATCAGATAATCAGCTCTTAGAGCTTTCCTCCTTGAGAGAGAGGAGAACGTCAAGCTACTTCAGATCTGAGAACATCTAAAGGTGTTTCTGTCCATCCTTCCACTGTGAGAAGGCTCTCAGTGCTATGGGTCTCAAATGATGTGGAAGCTTTCAGGAAGCTCCTCACTGAGCAAAGGAGATTAGATACAGAAGCAGAGTCCAGACCTCAACATCAGAAAATACTAAGCCAGCTCTGGATGTGTGGCAGCAGACGTCTGAGAAGTGGTGGGTGGTGGAGAACGCAGGGAGTGGTCAAAGGAGTCAGTGCTTCAGGGAAAGAGGATCTGGGTTGAGGGGAAAACTGGTGACTGCTGGAAGGGTGGGGGGCGGCATGCTTCCATGGACTTAGTTAGGTCAGTGGTGTAGCATGGCATCCAAGTGGCTTAGATGTGCAAGGTCTCAAAGGAAACACCGGACTCAGTAGGAGAGAAATGACATCCTCTCAACCTCTGGATCACAAAGCCAGTCTTCATGCAACTGGAGATCAGAACCTTGGAATCTCATACATTCGTGTCCTACTTGGGCGCACCCAAGATGGCCTTGCTAAAATGTATGACCATTGCAGAGAATGGAGAGATGTTCAGCTCACTGTAGCTCAGTGAAAGTAAGAGTGACTGACTTTAAACTTGGCGGGATCATAGATTGTTACGCTGCCTCTCCAACCACACATGACCTTTTATTGTAGTCTTTAGGAAACCAGAGGTAACGATGGCCAATGTCTGATCTGTGAAGCTCTGTAGATATCTGTATGATATGAAGCTCTGTGTGATATGATATATACTTTATATACTATTTGTGTATTTTATTGTATTATTTTTCTATTGCAGTTTTTGAGACATCAACTCATCCCAACTCCAGATTGTCTGATCTGATTGTGTGATTTAGTCTTCTATACAGCTTTTTGATTGGCTGCATGGTTTCCCATTAAGAATGTATGGGATATGATAGGATATATACTTCTTATACTATTTGTGTATTTTATTCTATTATTTTTCTCCTGCAGTTTTTGAGATATCAACTCATCCCACTTTCAGATTGTCTGATCTGATTGTGTGATTCAGTCTTCTATACAGCTTTTTGATTGGCTGCACGGTTTGCCATTAAGAATGAATGGAATATGATATAATATATACTTCTTATACTATTTGTGTATTTTATTGTATTATTTTTCTGCAGTTTTCGAGATATCAACTCATCCCAACTCCAGACTGTCTGATCTGATTGTGTGATTCGGTCGTCTATACAGCTTTTTGATTGGCTGCATGGTTTCCAATTAAGAATGAATGGAATATGATATGATATATACTTCATACACTATTAGTGTAATTTATTGTATTATTTTTCTCCTGCAGTTTTTGAGATATCAACTCATCCCAACTTCAGATTGTCTGATCTGATTGTGTGATTCAGTCTTCTATACAGCTTTTTGATTGGCTGCACTGTTTCCCATTAAGAATGAATTGGATATAATATGATATGATGTAATATAATATAATATAGAGCAACATTGTTATATGTCATCTACTATTCTTGTATTTTATTGTATTATTTTTTCTCCTGCGGTTTTCAAGATATCTGATCTAATCTGATCTGATTGTGTGATTCAGTCTTGTTTACAGAGTGCTAAGCTGCCTCTTCAACCGCACATGATGTTTTATTGTAGTCTTTAGTAAACCAGAGGAAACAATGGCCAACTTCTGATCTGTGAAGCTCTGTAGATCTTCAGGAAACCCAACATACTGACCCCAAAATGATCAGACTTCTCACCTGTTCTTAAGGCAGCCATTATGTTAGTGATTATGTATCATCACTGAGCAGTAATCAACTAATCAACAAGTCTGTAACACAATCAGAGAGTAACCCTAACCTGAACCTGGGCCTTATAACAAGCACCCATATATTTATATGTTTGCCTCGTGACTCCGGGGGTCACGTCTTCTTCAAGAGCACTGTATGGAATTTAATACCAAATGGAATGTTTACACCATTTATTTCTTCTGCAAATCAAGCACGCAGTCATTACATCCCTGAAAAACAATGTTATTAATGTAACTGAGCCAAATCATTCCTCATGGGCGCCTGTCAAACGTCTCCCACCGTCCGGAGTTTGGCGGCGCTGCATTGAGCCCTCATTTGCATCGGAGTTTTCATTTATCACGTCGGCGGCTCTCCTCAATGAAGTTTTTTTTTTCTGATTTATCGGACGTGGCCGCCTTTACTTTGTGCTAATAATTGGATGCTATTGAAAGGATGAGTTTCATTGATTTCGTTGATGACTGCAGACGTTACCAGCCCAAACCCCGGACTGTCAGCAGGGCGAGCGTGTTGCGCCCGATCAATGGCGGTGAATCTTCCCCCCTGCTTTTTATTTACTCCGGCCGCCATTGATTGAAACATGCTGCGGCTCAGGAAGACATTGTCACAAGCGTGGAAAAGTTTCATCTTCGCATCCTCCTAAGTGGTCAAACCCATTCGTCCAGGTTTAGCGGCTGCTCATTAATGGGATTAGATGACTGACCTTTGGCTTCTGTAGGGAACTAAGCTGGGTGAAGGTTAGTACACTGCAGAACATAAATACAGTATGGCTGTAGATCTGTTCTACCAACCAGTGTTGAGCAATTGTATACAGCTTTTTGATTGGCTGCATGGTTTCCCATTAAGAATGTATGGGATATGATATGATATATACTTCATATACTATTTGTGCATTTTATTGTATTATTATTTTTTTCCTGCAGTTTTTGAGATATCAACTCACTCTAGATTGTCTGATCTGATTGTGTGATTCTATACAGCTTTTTGATTGGCTGCACAGTTTCCTATTAAGAATGAATGGGATATGATGTGATATCATGATGTAATATAATACAATATAATATAGAGCAACATTGTAATATGTCATCTACTAGTCTTGTATTTTATTGTATTATTTTTTCTCCTGCAGTTTTTGAGATATCAACTCATCCCAACTCCAGATTGTCTGATCTGATTGTGTGATTTGGTCTTGTATACAGCTTTTTGATTGGCTGCACGGTTTCCCATTAGAAATGAATAGGATATGATATGATATGATATGATATATACTTCATATACTAGTCTTGTATTTTATTGTATAATTTTTCTCCTGCAGTTTTTGAGATATAAACTCATCCCAACTCCAGATTGTCTGATACAGGTTTTTGATTGGATGCACAGTTTCCCATTAAGAATGAATGGGATATGATATGATATATACTTTATATACTATTGGTGTATTTTATTGTATTATTATTTTTTTCCTGCAGTTTTTGAGATATCAATTTATCCCAACTCTGGATTGTCTGTTCTGATTGTGTGATTCGGCCTTCTATACAGCTTTTTGATTGGCTGCATGGTTTCCCATTAAGAATGTATAGGATATGATATGATATATACTTCATATTCTAGTCTTGTATTTTATTGTAATATTTTTCTCCTTCAGTTGTTGAGATATCAACTCATCCCAACTCTGGATTGTCTGATCTGACTGTGTAATTCAGTCTTGTATACAGCTTTTTGATTGGCTGCACAGTTTCACCGTTAAGAATGAATGGGTTGGAAAAGTGCACGCCCATGTGCTGTACTTCTGCTTGACCGTCTGACATTGCATCGCATGCATTAACTCAGGACAGACCACAAATCGCGAATGTAGTGTAGGTTTGACTCGCACTCATCTGTTTGTCTTATTTTTCTATCCCTTCTTCCTCCCATAGAGTCCCATTCATTTCAGGACCCACAAAGAAATGTGTTGTTTATTCATCCCTCAATCCTTCCATAGAGTCCCATTCATTTCAGGACCCACAAAGAAATGTGTTGTTTATTCATCCCTCAATCCTTCCATAGAGTCCCATTCATTTTCGGATGAACCCAAACATCATGGTTTTGTTTAACCTCAAACCTCCAAACTGCTAGTACTCACTCAGAGCAGATCTCTGATAGAGCTGACCTGCACTCCTCTACCTATTGTTTATTCATCCCTTGTTTCTTGTACTGCTCAAGCTATGCAACCATCTTGCATTTCATTCGCTTTTGTAGTTCATTATGTAAACCAATTTTCCTTGAAGGTTATGGATGGTGGGGTGCGGGTGCTGGAGCCTAGCCCAGTGCTCATTGGGCGGAAGACAGGAAACACCTCGGATGACGGGTTGCCAGTTCCTCACTGGGTAGACACACAGACATGAGCAGAACAGATTCTGGTTACCCGGCCAAGGAACCTAACCCTTGCCCTGCTTGCTGTGAGGCTACAGCACTACCCACCGCACCACCGTGCCACAGGTAAATGTGATATTACTTTCATTTCAGACGACACTGGAGAACTTACTTTCCACACCTGCCCGAGAATCAAACGACATCTGAACGTTTAGCTGCTGGTGGCTTGTGAGTCCTCTGCCAACTGGGTGTGAAGAGAAATTCTTCTGAAAGCAATTAAAGGATGATTTGTGTGGACAAAGTGAAAGCTTGTGGCTTTCTGGATGTTTGGCTGACAGCACATTTTTGATTTTGTGCCCTGAAATTCCTCCTGGGCTCATTTCCAGTTCAATACAATAGTCTTCTCTCTGTTTTCACCTCTCCAACACTGGACCAAGGGTTGAGTTGTTTGTTGTATTAGTTGATTGTTTTGTTTTACTGCAATAAACGGAAATGTATTCATAAATAAATTCATAATTAAATGAAAACGTTCTATGAGCCTGATTATAATTAGATTTGGATCCATTGTAGGTAGATAAGGGTGTGGATGTCAGTAGCGAACCGTGACCGTTAAGACTTGGCGGGATGTGACTCAGCAAACTAGCTAGCGGTGGTAGCCTAGCGTGCTAGCTAGCTGTTTCTTCAGCCAGCGTCGCCACTGGGAGCAGAAATGATCATACAGTTAAGCCCGCCCACTTAGAGGGAAGATATGATTGGTCAGTTTTACTGTCATTTGAAACTGGTATCTGAATTATAACTGCCTGGCCCCCTCTGTACATTAACAGGGGAACCACCAATCAGCAACATTCTGCAGAGGCATTACAGTCCTTATAGGGGGAGACACAGACTGAATAGACACGATTAAATAATTTATTTGTCTATGTTTTTATAGATGGTCAATATGTAAGTAGATAAAATAAAATTTTATATATATATATATATATATATATATATATATATATATATATATATATATATATATATATATATATATATATATGTGTGTATGTTAAGAATATTAAAGGCCCTCTGAGAAGGCATAGAGGGCCGTTACCCACTGGTAGATGTAGATCTTGATAAAGTATTTAATTACCAAATGGCAGCACACTGGGATTATAATCTGTAATGCATAAAACAGGAATAAAACAAAATGTTTCTAATAAAAGAAATATAGAAAAATGTCATCAACTTGGAATCTGACTTAAAAAACATGCAGAAATTGAAGTTTTCACTAAACGTGTTGTCATTCACACTCATGTTGCACACTGCAGCCCCTGGTTTGAATTGCTTTTATATTATATTCCATAATTTTTTTATAAAACTTTAGTATCTAAACAGTTTTTATGTGTGTAAAAAAACAGATTGTGAAGTCGTTGTGTATAAATTGTTAAATTGTGAACTGTAATCTGAAACAATGTATATACACTACCTCTCAAAAGTTTGGGATCACAGTGAAATGTTCTTGTTTTAATGGAGTATCTTCTTCTTTAACACAACAATGGACTGACGGGTCTCTAAAGAAAGTTGTTTCTTTCTGGTCATTGTGAGTCGGTCAGCAAGCCATCAACTGCTGATCTTCAGATACTAAACTAACCTAGAATGTTGTTCCCTTTTATACTCACTTATTAGTAGAATGTTTTTCAGCTGTGATCACAATTGATCAAGAGTGTCCTAACAACCAATTAGTCCAATAACATCCTTAACTTGGATTGGTGGTCGTACCAGGAGATTTAGACAGAGGACTGAGAATTACTGATAATAGACTATATGTAAAATAAGCCTCTATACAAAAATAGACTTTAATACAAACATTTTTATTCTTTAAAAATCATCTGATACACTTACATTAATTGTGAAATGGACAGTATTGTTTGTGAATTGCATGAAAATTGCATGAAATGAAATTCTAAAGTGATCCTAAACTTACTGACCATTGAAGTGTAGGGTAAAATTGGACTAACATAGTATTTAACTCTTAAATAATAATCACACTTCATTATTATACACATTTTACACAATTTAATATTTTCTTTATTGTAATATTAAACACTGTGTATGACAATCATACATTTGAAAGTGTTTCTTTAAGTGTATATCTTTAAAGTCTAGCTGGACTTAGAAATTCTGGAAAAGTCCTAAACACATACAGACTTTGGATTCGCCAACAGAATCCATTGTCCACAGTTTGGAAAGTGAAAAACTCAATCGAAGCCTTGAAACGAGCTGATAGTTGTGCATTCGCTGGAGCGTCTTTGCTTTAATTCGAGCTTTTTCCCAACGACTCGCTTCCAAACAATCACAGCGATAACCTGCAGAAGCTGCCTTCGGCCATTATGTTCCCCATAGATACCCAGCGGTCGGCGGGCCTGCGGGACAGCACCCGTTAGCATATCCCATTTTCAGAGGGGCTTCGAGGAAAGGTCACTTGTTGTAACCCATCAGGGACTCTGCGGCCTGAATGTAATCAGTATACACTTGTTATTCCGGCTGCCCGGGCTTCTCTTTTCCCTTTTATTTGCGGCTCGGAGAGAAGTTAATTTCCCTCGTGACCTTTGTGCAATAAAACAGTATTATCTGTTGCGCCGGGGAAGAAGCAAATTAGCTTTCTTGCTGGCGTTTTGTCACTAAGGTGATCACTTATAAGTTTATTTCCTTAATTAGATTAAGAGCTGTGTAAAAGGCTGCGTCTGGAGTGGAGGGGGAGGGGCGCGTATCTTGTCCGTCTGAATTATATCACCCCCCCCTCCCACCCCACCTTCTTTGCCTCCTACCACTGGGATTCTTTACCCTGCTGACAGCATGCCAGACTCTTCCACTCTCCGTTCAAGAGGGCTGTGATGACATTCCAGAAGTCGTATCTTCATGAACACGGGCACATTCGGAAAGTTCAGGCCCTCCGTCCACACCGAAACCGAGACCTCCACAAACACCAACTTAAAAAATGGCTTCACAAAGTTTTCAGGTGGACTTTTTTCGTCTGGCTTCTCCCGATTCTTCCATAGGCTGTCTGATATTGAGAGGACCTCAAACTAAAATATGAACGTCAGCTCAGCTCAGAGTTATACTTAATACCTATTAAACTAAACTTCTTGGTTTAGTTTAAAAGTATGGTTCGGATTTTTTAAAATTGACAATGTGATAAAAATTAAGTTGACTAATCGCTAATGATGTCTTGGAACCACAGGAGAAGTGAATGCATCGCAACTTTGCAACCTTACCACGTTGATCTCCAAATGCAGGACCCTTTCCAACGAGCAAGCCTTCAGGGAACCGGAAGTTTGCATCCGACTTAGGCGCACCCTAGACGGACTTGGTGAAATGCTCACCGCCAGAGAAATGAAAGCTGCTGTAACTCTGGGACATGGTGCCTCCTTTCCCTGGATCTCATTTCCAGCCTGCAGAAAACCAGAGATACAAATCTTAGGGGGTGGTTGTGGTGTGAAGTCTGGTTGTGTGACCGGAAGGTTGCTGGTTCGATCCCCGGGGACCGGCAGACCACGACTAAAGTGTCCTTGAGCAAGGCACCTAACCCCAACTGCTCCCTGAGCGCCATAGATAGGGCTGCCCACCGCTCTGGGCATGTGTGCTCACTGTCCCCCAGTGTGTATGTTCACTAGTGTGGGTGTTTCACTGCACGGATGGGTTAAATGTGGAGGTCAAATTCCACTGTATGCGAACACATGTGTGGCACAAATTTGGCCATGGATGCAAGCCCCCTGGGAGAACCCCAAACAGTTGGGACCTATAGCTTTAAGTGCCTGCCTGCTCTCCTGGCTTTTCAGTAGTGCTGTGTGGCTACTGCATTCTTACTCTGGGTTTGATTTAGTTTCAAGAGTTTCAAGAGTTTCAAGAGTTTTATTGTCATATGCACAGCAGAAACAATGTACGGTGAAATTCTTACTTTGCTGTTCCTCCATTCACCAGTAGATAAAAATAACAAAAAAAATAAATAATAATAAAAAAAATTTAAATAAAAATATGTTAAAAAAATAATAAATTAAAAAAAAAAAAAAAAAAAAAAAAAAAATATATATATATATATATATATATATATATATATATATACAAAATATATAAAATGTAATCATATATTATAAGTTGTAATTAATAAAATTAAAGTAATTTTAAAGTATTTTTTTAGTTTTTTATAATAAAAAATAAAAAATAAAAGTTTGCTTTTATCACATATGCTTTTATGTGTAAGTATAAAGAGGCTGCATTTGCTTGTCAAATGAAGCTGATTAGGTTCTGATTCTACTGTGATATGTTCATGATTACCTTAAGGAAGTATGTTCCCTCAGAAGCTGTAGCTGATGTATCTACTTCAGCAGCATATTGTTGGTGATTGGAAACTGCTTTTCAATTCATTTCACCACGGTCACCAAAGATACAGTCCTTTAGCACTCACTATAGCTTCCTCCAGCTAGCTCCTGCTAAGATACTCCGACTCCCAACTCTATGGAAAGCTGGTGAAGGAAGCTGGATGACAACCACTCCATCAACCCACTCCAAAGCGAGCGCCGAACTATTGTCTGGAGTCACCTGAACTGCTAGCGATGACTAAAGCCGAGGGCTGAAAGTATTGTGAGCGCCAAATCTGCCACCCAAAGCCGTTAATGTGGCTATTTCACATGGCACCGCACGAACATGTGCTATTTGATCGCCTCGGGTTTCTTTCAGCCATTCAGGCCTCTAATCCTTCCTCCCGCTCCTCGGCTCAGGGCCGGTTTGTCAGCAGAACTGGATCCACCACACTGAGCCTGACACAGCTTGATGCTAATCTGTCAGCGCGGAGCAGAAGTTCTCTCTGGTGGTGTTTTTCTCTTCTGGAGGACACACGTACCGCCGGGCGCCGTCACCGAGCGCCGTCACCGAGCGCTGTCACCGAGCGCTGTTCTAGGAACGCCTGGTTGCCGTACAGAGGTGTTGAGTCACAAGGAGAAGAGCGTTTCCAGGGCTGGACAGTAACCTAGCGCTAACGACCGAGACGACTGTTTCCGGGACAGTTAGCGCTGAAACATTAGCTCTCGTCGAGATTTCTCCAGCTCAGGTTTTCTCACACGCACACACGCTAAACAGAGCAGTTTCTGTGGATTAAACTGTGCTGGTGAATCAAAGTGGCCTAAGTTAGCCCACCCAGCTCAATCAGGTGGTCTAGATAGATAAATGCATAGATAGATAGACAGATGGATGGATAGATGTATGGATTCATGGGCAGATAGATTGACAGATAAATGGACAAATGAAGAAAAACAGATAGATAGATAGATAGATAGATAGATAGATAGATAGATAGATAGATAGATAGATAGATAGATAGATAGATAGATAGATAAACATATGGATGGATGAATGAATGGTCAGACCAATGGATTGACAGATTAATGGAGATAGATAGATAGATAGATAGATAGATAGATAGATAGATAGATAGATAGATAGATAGATAGATAGATAGATAGATAGATAAACATATGGATGGATGAATAAATGGTCAGACCAATGGATTGACAGATTAATGGAGATAGATAGATAGATAGATAGATAGATAGATAGATAGATAGATAGATAGATAGATAGATTGGTGGAATGATGGATGGAAGGATGAATGGATGGAAGGATGGATGGGTAGATGGACAGATGGATTATAAATGCCAGAAGATAGATAGATGTAAATAGATAGATAAACAGACGGATAGATAAACAGACGGATGTATGGATGGATGAATGGTCAGACCAATTGATAGACCAGTGGATTGACTGAAAAATGGAGAAAGATAGATAGATAGATAGATAGATAGATAGATAGATAGATAGATAGATAGATAGATAGATAGATAGATAGATGGGTGGAATAATGGATGGAAGGATGAATGGCTGGAAGGATGGATGGATAGATGAATGGATGGGAGGATGGACAGATGGATTATAAATGCCAGAAGATAGATAGATAGATAGATAGATAGATAGATAGATAGATAGATAGATAGATAGATTGATAGATAGATAGATAGATAGATTGATAGATACATAGATAGATATATATATAGATAGATAGATAGATAGATAGATAGATAGATAGATAGATAGATAGATACATAGATAGATATATAGATAGATAGATTGATTGATAGATAGATAAAGCAGGATGTATAAATATACTGATACTTTACTTTTTTACTTATATAGTTCTATCTACTCGGTAACTGATATCAGCCAGTTAAATGTAAGTAACCGTATTTAATATTTAATTAATAATAATATATAAAATAATAATATTTCACTTAATATTATTACACTTAAGTATGATACTTGAAGTTGGTCATCCTCACTGTAGTGAGCAAAGTTGACTACCTGACCTCCCCCCGATATACCCCCTCTCCTCCACCACCACCAGTAACCAGCCCCCCCTAAGTGAGGTTGTGTGTACGGCTGGTGTGTGTGTGTGTGAGTATGAGTGCATGTGAGGCTCTGAGGGCGAATGCGATGCTTAACTGACCCGCGGAATCCACCTCATTATCTCCTCCATTGTGCCCCTCTACTTCCTTGGCCCCATTCACACCCTGCCTGCTATTTCATGCCCCTTCAGCCCATTGTGCGGCCCCCAGGGGCCCCGGGGCCCCGCAGCCGGCGGGCTAAAGGGCGGCCCCTGCTTTGTGTTCCCCTCTCCGCTCTTCACACGCCCGGCGGGGGACTTCCTTTCTCATGTCACCGAAACCGGCACGGCCCCTAATCCGCCCGGCCGTGCCACCCGCCGGGCATGCTGGGAAGAGCCATTTAAAAAGCGGCCCCTAATGGTTCGTTAATAAATCGCTTCCATTTTACGCTCGGCTCCTCACAACCAGCGCGGCAACACCGACAGAGAAGGGGGCCGCAGGGAGAACAGCGCTGTCCCTACAGCCCCCCAAGCTCAACATGAGTCATCTGGATAGATAGATAGATAGATAGATAGATAGATAGATAGATAGATAGATAGATAGATAGATAGATAGATGGATAGATGGATAGATAGTTGGATGGACTAAAAGATAGATAGATAGATAGATAGATAGATAGATAGATAGATAGATAGATAGATAGATAGATAGATAGATAGATAGATAGATAGTTGGATGGACTAAAAGATAGATAGATAGATAGATAGATAGATAGATAGATAGATAGATAGATAGATAGATAGATAGATAGATAGATAGATAGATAGATAGATAGATAGATAGTTGGATGGACTAAAAGATAGATAGATAGATAGATAGATAGATAGATAGATAGATAGATAGATAGATAGATAGATAGATAGTTGGATGGACTAAAAGATAGATAGATAGATAGATAGATAGATAGATAGATAGATAGATAGATAGATAGATAGATAGATGGACTAAAAGATAGATAGATAGATAGATAGATAGATAGATAGATAGATAGATAGATAGATAGATAGATAGATAGATAGATAGATAGGTGGTAGAGCAAGGCAGGGACAAAGTGAGCGAGGCAGGGACAGAGTGAGAGAGGCAGGAACAGAGTAAGTGAGGCAGGGACAGAGTGAGCGAGGCAGGGACAGAGTGAGAGAGGCAGGGCACTAATGTGGGAGTGATTATGGAGGAACAGCTCATAAACAGTAATGAACTCATGGCCCTGTAATGCTTTGGCTGAAGGTTAATGGTTTAGATCAGCGCCCTACTGACCTGTTTAACCCCTTCAGCTCTGAGGGTCCGTCCACCCTCACTATGATCCTCAGCGGAACTCCTTAATCCGGTCAGCATCTATCAGTGTCGGAGCTCCACGGTCCGGATCTGCTCCTCTCTCTCCGGATCCTTCTGGACTGAAGTTAAAAGCCAGCAGACCAGGATGAACGGACCCATACAGGCCTGGAGTGGAGGGAGTTAAATCTCTCTGGGGTGCTGGTCTCTGGAGAGTGCAGTGCTGTAACCCGGAGTGCGCGGAGATGGTTGGGGTTAGAGCACTCCGAGGGTTACAGCGCTCCTCCATATTGACTGGGACCGTTCGGGGAAGCGCGTGTGAATAAAGCTCAGCGGGAGCGGTCAGGGTTGTTAGGGGTGTCGGCAGCACACAGGGCTAATCTCGTTAAAGTGTGACACACAGCCAGAGGGAGTGAAGGGGTGGTCCCGCAACAACACATACACACACATACACTTGTTTTTGTGCACTGTCAGGACATGAAGTCATACTTATATCCCACATGTTTATATATATATTAGTCCACGTGTAACCATAATATGCCACATGTATATGTCTGTACAGCTGCTTGTACATCCTCAACATATTAACTTTACAGGAGAAGAAAAAACATACTTTAATTTTAATGTAAGTCAATGGAACCAGAATTTTTCCCAAGTAGTTGTGAGTCATTTCTTTTGGTCCATTCATCAAGAAATTTACACACAGTGTAAAAAACAACAGACACTTTCAATTTATGTCAACAACTGAAAAGCAACTGGATATTCATTGTTTGTATTCATGTCATATATATCATATATAGGTCAGTATCTATATGTAACATATGTCCCATAAATATCATATATAGGTAAGTATCTATATGTAACATGTCATATATATCATATATAGGTAAGAATATATACTAAACATATGTCCCATATATATCATATATAGGTAAGTATCTATATGTAACATATGTCCCATATATATCATATATAGGTAAGTATCTATATGTAACATATGTCCCATATATATCATATATATGTAAGAATCTATATGTAACATGTCATATATATCATATATAGGTAAGAATATATACGAAACATATGTCCCATATATATCATATATAGGTAAGTATCTATATGTAACATATGTCCCATATATATCATATATGTGTAAGAATCTATATGTAACATGTCATATATATATTATATATAGGCAAGTTTCTATATGTAACATATATCCCATATATATCATATATATGTAAGAATCTATATGTAACATGTCATATATATCATATATAGGTAAGTATCTATATGTAACATGTGTCCCATATATATCATATATAGGTTAGTATCTATATGTAACATGTCAAATATATATCATATATAGGTAAGAATATATACGAAACATATGTCCCATATATATCATATATAGGTAAGTATCTATATGTAACATATGTCCCATATATATCATATATATGTAAGAATCTATATGTAACATGTCATATATATCATATATAGGTAAGTGTCTATATGTAACATGTCAAATATATATTATATATAGGCAAGTATCTATATGTAACATATGTCCCATATATATCATATATATGTAAGAATCTATATGTAACATGTCATATATATCATATATAGGTAAGTATCTATATGTAACATGTCATATATATCACATATAGGTAAGTATCTATATGTAACATGTCATACCTATCATATATAGGTAAGTATCTATATGTAACATGTCATATATATCACATATAGGTAAGTATTTATATGTAACATGTCTCATATATCATATATAGGTAAGTATGTATATGTAACATATGTCCCATATATAACATATATAGGTAAGTATCTATATGTAACATATGTCCCATATGTATCATATATATGTAAGAATCTATATGTAACATGTCATATGTATCATATATAGGTAAGTATCTATATGTAACATGCCAAATATGTATTATATATAGGCAAGTATCTATATGTAACATATGTCCCATATATATATCATATATATGTAAGAATCTATATGTAACATGTCATGTATATCATATATAGGTAAGTATCTATGTGTAACATGTCAAATATATTATATATATAGGTAAGTATCTATATGTAACATATGTCCCATATATATCATATATATGTAAGAATTTATATGTAACATGTCATATATATCATATATAGGTAAGTATCTATATGTAACATATGTCCCATAAATATCATATATAGGTTAGTATCTATATGTAACATGTCAAATATATATCATATATAGGTAAGTATCTATATGTAACATATGTCACATATATATTATATATAGGTAAGAATCTATATGTAACATATTTTGCATATATATTATATATAGGCAAGTATCTATATGTAACATGTCATGTATATCATATATAGGTAAGTATCTATATGTAACATTTCAAATATATATCATATATAGATAAGTACCTATATGTAACATGTTATATCATATATATATATATATATATATATATATATATATATATATATATATATATATATATATATATATATATATATATATATATATATATATATACACTTCTTGTTCCATTAACATCCATTTCAATAGTTGGAGTTGTAGAGACAAGGTTTTAATTTACCAGCAGGGAGGTATATACTGTATGGATTGGAGGGATTGATTGATGGATATATGGATGGATGGAGCATGTGGAAGATAGATAGATGGTAGTTTGTATATATATATATATATATTGCTATGTTATTGCTGTCCAAAGAAAAACATATAACTGCTATAACTGCCAACTTTCCAGGAGAGGCTGAAAACCTTCTTTACTTTCAATGTAAGTCACATCTTTCCAAGTGATTTTGGAGCATTTCTATTGGTCCATTCATCCTAAAACTCAGATGGAAAAATAAAACTTGACCAAAATGGAGATGTTTTTCTTTGGACGGCGATAAAAGCTTACTTTATTTCCCCGCCGGAGGAACTAAACTCAAACTTTGTGTACGCTGAGTAGTCGTAACCAAATTAAAGCGGCAATTAGTGTTTTTTAATATATTTTTTTCTGGTTTGCAGTAAGTGGTAATTTTCTCAGGTCATGTGGTTTGTCGGAGTGAAAGTGCGAGCGGGTCAATTAGTGTGTAGGAGGACGTGTGCGTGTCATTTGATAGCTCCATGTGGTGGTACAAATATGCAAAGATTAGCCGAGGGGAGGTGGGCCGGGAGGAAGCCGGGGTGGGGTGTGGTGGGGGGGGGTTAAAAAAGAAAAGCATTATGTTTGGCATTACTGTTTGATCTGGCTATTACAGTCATTACGAGTGCGGCTGCTAAGTGCTATCAGTTATTGTTTTCCATTTTCATCTCGAACAAATCCAAATGATTGCGGCCGAAATTCCTCAGAATATGGAATGGGCTCTTAATCGGCTGAGCTTTTTTTTTTTTTTTTTTTTTTTTTTTTTTGGAGACCATTGGGACGATCTCCTGTAGTCTTTAGCAGCGCTATTACCCGCTTTGTTCACCTTGAGCAATCTGCGGCCGGCGCTTTGTCAGTCAATCAATGCAGTGTGTTATCCGGAGAGGCATAAATGGAGCGGTTATGGCAAACAAAAAGCTATCAGTGGCTCTGAATAGACCGACACTAGAGAGAGGGGTCAAGCGTCAAAAGCTCCGGCTAACTACGAGCAGAGCTACTGTCATCAGTAATGGCTGGAGAGAGAGAGAGAGAGAGAGAGAGAGGGAGAGAGAGGGAGAGAGAGAGTCTTTTAGTGCTTTAAAATAAGCCTCAGCCATACAATTCATTACACACGTCCATAAAAAGACATTACCCCACTGTTTATCACTAATAATCACCTCCTCACACTCTCACTGCTTACAGCACGCTCTCAGATTTACTCCTCCATTCCCGACGACTCCAAGTGAAGGGTCACTCTGTGGTCATCAGGCTACAAGTATAAGATTCCAGCCTGTAAATGGCGTGTAGGATAACCTATAATAGTTGAGAGCCGTTGGTTCAAAGTTGTGCTGCTATTTAAACATGAATGCATAGTTATTACATAGTTATTAACACTAATTTACATAATTAACTACACCCGTTTTGTATTTCTCACTCTTTTTAGAGTCCAATGTTTTGAAAAATTAATAAAAGTGGCCTCAATTGTTTTTAATTGCAGTGGTTGAGAGCTTTTGGTTGAAGTTTGTGCTGCTATTCAAATGTAATTACATTGTTATTACACAACTATTAACACAAGAAGAAATTAGCATTTCTTAATTTTCTTACAGTCTCAGGATTCCGAGTATAATAAAAAAAAACTTTTCTACATTGTTTTAAGGTTTTTACTCTTAAAGAAGGTCCAACAATAGCTTTACACCAAATTCAAATTATAATAAAATTTTTCGAAATCTGGTATGTATGAAATCTTCAGAACTTGCATCTTTCGCACTTGTTTCAATGAATTGTGAGTCAAAAATATATTTAGTCAATATTAAAAAAATTATTCGTCAAGATTCTTACAAGCATTTTATTATCTTAAATGTAGATGTAATTAATATATCTCACATCTAATATTTCTAATTATAAATACTGTAAGGATATTTCTTATTTATAGACATTTGAATGCATTTCAGGTGATTTTATTAACTAAAACTGTTTACAACAACTTAAATACCACAAATATTTGCTTATATATTGAGATCATTTGGCTTCAATTACTTAAAACAAACAACAAACATCTAAAAATAAGTTGTGTTATCTTATGAAAAGCTTGCCACACTCTCAAACATGAGAAATATTGGATATATTAAGTGATTTTAAGATCATATTACTCGCCAAGATACCATTGTTTGTGGTGTGTAATTGCAATTGAGTAAAACTGCCAGTACTGAGTTTTAATAAGATTATAAATAAGTATAAATTCTCTGGAATCAATAAATAAAGTATAAATAAGTAGTATATAAAAAAATGATTCTGATTTACACTATTTACACAAAATTCACTCTGAAAGTGTGATTGGAGAGAATCGACACTCATGTCAATGGTCAGAACCCCCACAGGACCACCACAGAGCAGGTACTATTTGGGTGGTGGGTCATTCTCAGCATTGCATTCACTCTGACCTGTTCCTCTAGTCCTTCATCAGTGGTCACAGGACCCCCCCACACAGGATGCTACCCATTAGAAACTGCCCATAGAACACTGGTGTCTGGATAGTTTTGGTTGGTGGACGATTTGGTGGTGGTGTGATGGTGTGTGTTATACTGGTATGAGTGGATCAGACAGAGTAGTGCTGATAAAGTGTTCATGTAGTCCTTCATCAGTGGTCACAGGACGTCGACCACAGGACACTGTTGAAAGTTTTGGTTGGTGGACGATTCTCATATCAGCAGTTACACCGACATGGTGGTGGTGGTGGTCTAGTAGTGTGTGTTGTGCTGGTGTGAGTGGATCAGACTGTTGTTTAAACACTGTGTCCACTCACTGTCCACTCTATTAGACACTCCTACTACTTGCTGGTCCACCTTGTAGATGTAAAGTCAGAGACAGTAGCTCATCTGCTGCTGCACAGTTTGTGTTCCTCTAGTTCTTCATCAGTGGACACAGGACACTGCTGTCCGGATAGTTTTGGTTGGTGGACGATCCAGCACCAGAGCATCCTTATCCAGAGAAATGTCTCTCTCATGAAGCTCTGAGGAAGCAGACGTGTCGGTGCTGGTGAGTCTATCAGTTAAGTAACTGTTTTCTGATCAGTGTCCACCACGCTAGGCTATCTGGACTGTAACTAACACCCACGCAGAGTGGCTCGGGCAGCTGCTGGACTTGGGTTTAACCGGCTTTCAGAAATATAAACTCACCGTCTGTGTGTAGGAGGACACGCCCACCTTCCCACTGTGCAGGTACTGATACGCTTCAGTACTTTTATAGTTTTTCATTACTGAACCGTCTACACCTTCCGAGAGTACAGAGTAATTAAACATGTCTCCATAAGTAACCTCAGACCACCTTCTCATATCACCCACCCACTGAGTTATTAACCTCAGACCACCTTCTCATATCACCCACCCACTGTGTTATTAACCTCAGACCACCTTCTCATATCACCCACCCACTGTGTTATTAACCTCAGACCACCTTCTCATATCACCCACCCACTCTGTTATTAACCTCAGACCACTTTCTCATATCACCCACCCACTCTGTTATTAACCTCAGACCACCTTCTCATATCACCCACCCACTGTGTTATTAACCTCAGACCACTTTCTCATATCACCCACCCACTCTGTTATTAACCTCAGACCACCTTCTTATATCACCCACCCACTGTGTTATTAACCTCAGACCACCTTCTCATATCCCCCACCCACTGTATTAACCTCAGACCACCTTCTCATATCACCCAACCACTGTGTTATTAACCTCAGACCACTTTCTCATATCACCCACCCACTGTATTAACCTCAGACCACCTTCTCATATCACCCAACCACTGTGTTATTAACCTCAGACTACCTTCTTATATCACCCACCCACTGTGTTATTAACCTCAGACCACATTCTCATATCACACACCCACTGAGTTATTAACCTCAGACCACCTTCTCATATCACCCACCCACTGTGTTATTAACCTCAGACCACCTTCTCATATCACCCACCCACTGTGTTATTAACCTCAGACCACCTTCTCATATCACCCACCCACTGTGTTATTAACCTCAGACCACCTTCTCATATCACCCACCCACTGTGTTATTAACCTCAGACCACCTTCTCACATCACCCACCCACTGTGTTATTAACCTCAGACCACCTTCTCATATTACCCACCCACTGTGTTATTAACCTCAGACCACCTTCTCATATCACCCACCCACTGTGTTATTAACCTCGGAGGAAACAGTGTTTTCCCATTAGAACTTCTTAGTGTCTCTCTGGTCTCCTCCCATCCAACTGTATTCATTTTGGTTAGCTGAGCGGAAGTTCTAACACAAAGTCGGGTGTGGCCAAATACGGTGAATACAGGATCTTCTGATTCTCATTGCTCACCAGCAGCCCATTGATTGTCCATGTAATTACTGAACAGTGAGGAAAGTCAAAGTGTAAGAGATTAAAAACACTGAAGTCATAATTCCTGCAGTGAATAATGGTCAGTCAGCCTGTCCGGCTAATGTGACCATTATTAATGTGCTCTCATGACTCTGGATCCTGAGCCGGCGTTCCAGAGCAGTATTGCATTAACACAGTGCACAGGTGCTGACGGTGGGTCATTTGTCACGCTGCTTATGGGGCAGTCGGGCCTGCGCTCCGGGCACGGGGCTCGATAAGACGGTCTGGGAGGCTTTGGCGGCTTTGCATTCAGGTCGAGCCGGGGCAGCACATAATCACAGCCGTGCCTCCAGAGGTAGAAACATCTCGTCTTGTCAGGCTGAAGCAAAAGCATCTAATTACCGCCGCTGCTACTGTATGCGTGTGTGTGTGTGTTTGTGTACGTGTGTGTGTGTGTGTGTGCACGGTGGGGATTTCCAGTGTCTTTACAAATCAAACCAGATCGCAGAATGTGAGGACTGCTGTGCGGCTCTTAAAGACTTTTTCTTTTTTTAAACAAGTGCACCACGTGACGCCGGAGGACGTGTCCAGAGGAGAAGAAATGTCAGAGTTGGCGTAAGTGCATTTTCCGTGACATCCGAGGTCACCCAGGCCCCCGAACTGTAATTTGTAGACCCTCCTGCAGCCTTTTAACAGCTCCAGAGGGGCCAAATGTTAGCTAGTGTTTTTTTGCGGGGGGGGGTTTTGGAACGCACCGTCCTCAGCGTGGCACTTAGCCTTGTCGAGGGGAATTCTGTGGATGTTTCTGCATAACTTCACAGTTCCAGAGAGGTTTGATTGGAGAAACAGCAGAGTTGTTCACAGTGGTGGTGAATGGAACCAGACGTCTGCACTGCCTGCTGAGCTGAGACGTTGGGTTTGTATTAAAGTCCAGTGAGCTGACTAAGTAGCTTTAATCAGCTGTGTAAGTATCACTGACTCTGGATCAGCTGTGGAAGCATCACTGACTCTGTATCAGCTGCGTATCACTGACTCTGTATCAGCTGTGTAAGTATCACTGACTCTTGATCAGCTGTGCATCACTGACTCTGGATCAGATGTGTAAGTATCACTGACTCTTGATCAGATGTGTAAGCATCACTGACTCTGTATCAGCTGTGCAAGTATCACTGACTCTGTATCAGCTGTGCAAGTATCACTGACTCTGTATCAGCTGTGCAAGTATCACTGACTCTGGACCAGCTGTGTAAGTAGCACTGACTCTGGATCGGCTGTGTAAGTAGCACTGACTCTGTATCAGCTGTGTAAGTATCACTGACTCTGTATCAGCTGTGTAAGTATCACTGACTCTGGACCAGCTGTGTAAGTAGCACTGACTCTGGATCGGCTGTGTAAGTAGCACTGACTCTGGATCGGCTGTGTAAGTATCAGTGACTCTGTATCAGCTGTGTAAGTAGCACTGACTCTGGATCAGCTGTGTAAGTATCACTGACTCTGTATCAGCTGTGTAAGTAGCACTGACTCTGGATCGGCTGTGTAAGTATCAGTGACTCTTGATCAGCTGTGTATCACTGACTCTGTATCAGCTGTGTATCACTGACTCTGTATCAGCTGTGCAAGTATCACTGACTCTGGATCAGCTGTGTAAGTATCACTGACTCTGTATCAGCTGTGTAAGTAGCACTGACTCTGGATCAGCTGTGTAAGTATCACTGACTCTGTATCAGCTGTGTAAGTAGCACTGACTCTTGATCAGCTGTGTAAGTATCACTGACTCTTGATCAGCTGTGTATCACTGACTCTGTATCAGCTGTGTATCACTGACTCTGTATCAGCTGTGCAAGTATCACTGACTCTGGATCAGCTGTGTAAGTATCACTGACTCTGTATCAGCTGTGTAAGTATCACTGACTCTTGATCAGCTGTGCATCACTGACTCTTGATCAGCTGTGTAAGTATCACCGACTCTGTATCAGCTGTGCAAGTATCACTGACTCTTGATCAGCTGAGTAAGTATCACTGACTCTTGATCAGCTGAGTAAGTATCACTGACTCTGTATCAGCTGTGTAAGTATCACTGACTCTGTATCAGCTGTGCAAGTATCACTGACTCTGTATCAGCTGTGCAAGTATCACTGACTCTGTATCAGCTGTGCAAGTATCACTGACTCTGTATCAGCTGTGTAAGTATCACTGACTTTGTATCAGCTGTGCAAGTATCACTGACTCTGTATCAGCTGTGCAAGTATCACTGACTCTGTATCAGCTGTGTAAGTGTTACTAACTCTGTATCAGCTGTGTAAGTGTTATTGACTCTGTAACAGCTGTGTAAGTATCACTGACTCTGGATCAGATGTTCAAGCATCACTGACTCTGTATCAGCTGTGTATCACTGACTCTGGACCAGCTGTGTAAGTATCACTGACTCTGTATCAGCTGTGCAAGTATCACTGACTCTGGACCAGCTGTGTAAGTATCACTGACTCTGGACCAGCTGTGCAAGTATCACTGACTCTGCACCAGCTGTGTAAGTATCACTGACTCTGGACCAGCTGTGTAAGTATCACTGACTCTGCACCAGCTGTGAAAGTATCACTGACTCTTGATCAGCTGTGTAAGTATCACTGACTCTTGATCAGCTGTGTATCACTGACTCTGTATCAGCTGTGTATCACTGACTCTGTATCAGCTGTGCAAGTATCACTGACTCTGGATCAGCTGTGTAAGTATCACTGACTCTGTATCAGCTGTGTAAGTATCACTGACTCTGGACCAGCTGTGCAAGTATCATTGACTCTGGATCAGCTGTGCAAGTATCACTGACTCTGGATCAGCTGTGTAAGTATCACTGACTCTGGATCAGCTGTGTAAGTATCACTGACTCTGGATCAGCTGTGTAAGTAGCAGTGTTCTCTCCTCATCTCTCCTCATGAGACAGATCACTGAGACGCTCTAGTTGGAGAGAGACTGGTTATGGCTTGTTCTCGTCCACTGCATGTGAGCAGTGTTTACTGACCTCAGCTGCAGTGTCTCCTCAGCGTCTCAGCTCTATGGATTCTCCTCTCGTGGGTTTTATTGTAGTTTATATGTTTTTTGCTCTGGAGGAGGTTTTAACACTTATTTATCCAGAACCTGCTTACATTACCACTCACATTCAGTTATCTAGAACCTGCATACACTACAACTCCTATTCGGTTATCTAGAACCTGCCTAAACTACCACTCATATTCACTCATCTAGAACCTGCTTACACTACCACTCATGTTTGGTTATCTAGAACCTGCTCGACCATGTAGGCCTAAAGTCCATTCCTGGTGGAGGGATAAATGCAGGGTGCTGTGAGGCAAAGTAGTTCCCCACCATCTTCAACATTCATAGAAACACTCAAAAGACATGTGCAGGTCTCACATCACATCTCATCTACTCTCTCTCTCATTTTCTCTTTTCTGTCTCTTTCCTCACTATTTCTCTCCTTATCTCTTCTATCTATTCTCTCTTTTTTCTCACATTCTCATCTTCTCTTTTCTTTCTTTCTTCAATAATTTTCTCCCCCTCTCTTCTCTCCTTACTCTCTCTATATACTCATCTATTCCCCATTTCTCCTCATATCTCTCCTTTCTCAATTTTTTTCTTTCTCTCTCTTGTCTCTCTCCTCTTTCTTCTCTTGTTCTCTTACATCTCACTCTCATTCTCCTTCCATCCATATTTTTCTCTCTCTTGTTCTCCTCTACCTCTCTTTTTTCCTCTAACTATATTTCCTTTTCTCATCTTTCTTTTCTCTCTCTCTTTTACATTCTCTCTGTCTTTCCCTGTTTCTTTTCACATCTTTTTCTTTCTCTTCTGTCTCTTTCTATATTTTATCTATCTATCTTCATAATAACATGGCTCAACCATGTAGGCCTAAAATCCATTCCTGGTGGAGGGATACATGCAGGGCGCTGTGAGGCAAAATAGTCCCCCCCCATCATCAACATTCATAGAAACACTCAGAGGACACATGCAGGTCTCACATCACATCTCATCTACTCTCTCTGTCTTCTCTTTTCTTTCTCTTTTCTTCACTAATTTCTCCCCCTCTCTTCTCTCCTTACTCTCTCTCTCTATATATACTCATCTTTGCCCCATTTCTCCTCATATCTCTCTTTTCTCACTTCTTTTTTTTCCTTTCTCTCTCTTGTCTCTCTCCTCTCGTTCTCTTACATCTCACTCTCTTTCTCCTTCCATCCATCTTTTTCTCTCTCTCTTGTTCTCCTCTATCTCTCTCTTTCCTCTAACTATATATCCTTTTTTTCTCATCTTTCTTTTCTCTCTCTCTTTTACATCCTCTCTATATTCTATATTCTATATTCTATATTTTATCTATCTATCTTCATAATAATGTGGCTTGACCGTGTAGGCCTAAAGTCCATTCCTGGTGGAGGGATACATGCAGGGTGCTGTGAGGCAAAATAGTCCCCCACCATCATCAACATTCATAGAAACACTCAGAGGACACGTGCAGGTCTCACATCACATCTCATCTACTCTCTCTGTCTTCTCTTTTCTTTCTCTTTTCTTCACTAATTTCTCCCCCTCTCTTCTCTCCTTACTCTCTCTATATACTCATCTATTCCTCATTTCTCCTCATATCTCTCTTTTCTCATTTTTTTTCTTTCTGTTTCTTCTCTCGTTCTCTTACATCTCACTCTCGTTCTCCTTCCATCCATCTTTTTCTCTCTCTCTTGTTCTCTTCTGTTTTTTGTCCTCCTCTATCTCTCTCTTTCCTCTAACTATATATCCCTTTTTTCTCATCTTTCTTCTCTCTCTCTCTTTTACATCCTCTCTAAATTCTATATTCTATATTTTACCGTGTAGGCCTAAAGTCCATTCCTGGTGGAGGGATACATGCAGGGTGCTGTGAGGCAAAATAGTC
>CM038705.1:3963490-4028490 GCA_021613375.1 Megaleporinus macrocephalus
ACCTACATTTAGAGTTATACATTCAACCTGATGAGGAACTGTAGATTCAGTAATAGTGGAGTTTGACTGGGCTTATAGTGGTGTCAGCTGAGGTTGCAGGTCAGGACTTTATGTCTGAAATCATTACAGTGAATGAGCCACCACTTACTGACGCCTACTGATTTAGTGTAAATCTATCCGATTCAAGGACCTCCATCACTTCAGCACTTCCAGCGCGGCCAGCGAACCACCACCGGCGGCCTTCAGCGGAAATACTTTCCGTTTGACTTGCTCTTATTAAACGCGTGTGGAACTGGCTGCTGTATAATTGTAGCGCTGCCCACACTTGCTTTTAAACTCACCATGCCAGAAGTCAAGCACTCTTCTCCTGCACTCGCTGAAAGGCTCGATTACGAACTGTTGTAGCCTAATTGTAGTGATGTGCCGTGCTGGAAAAGTGCTGCGCGAATGTCAGGGGCCGCGAGGGTCCTCATAAGCACGTACGCGCAGTCGCTTACAATTACATGAGTAAGAAGGCCGGCATATGAAAACAATATCTCCCGTGACCTGTACCTCAATTACTCGAAAGGTCTGATGTTAACGTGAAGATTTTAATTGAAAAGTTCAACAGCTCTCTCTCCGCACTCGTTCCCTAAACGCCTGGGATTGAAGTTAGCTTTGTCTTTCAGATCCATTGTACGAGATCTTAACCTCCACAACCTCCACAGAGGAGCCTCCACTCTGAACAGCCGCAGCAACACCTACACCAGTACAGCAGCCAGGCTGTTTAAGCTGGAACGTTAGACTGAACGTGTGCTGACTTGTTTCACTCTATCTAGCATACCATCAAATCCTCACAGCTATGTTCCAACAACCATGCCTGACCTCACTCATGCTCAATCAAAACCCCACAGCTATGCTCCAACATCAGTACTTGACCTCACTAATACTCAATCAAATCCTCACAGCAATGTTCCAACATCAGTATCTGACCTCACTAACGCTCAATCAAATCCTCACAACAATGTTCCACATCAGTAACTAACCTCACTAACACTCAATCAAATCCTCACAGCAATGTTCAACATCAGTACCTGACCTCACTAACGCTCAATCAAATCCTCACAGCAATGTTCAACATCAGTACCTAACCTCACTAACACTCAATCAAATCCTCACAGCAATGTTCAACATCAGTACCTGATCTCACTAACACTCAATCAAATCCTCACAGCAATGTTCCACATCAGTACCTGACCTCACTAACACTTAATCAAATCCTCACAGCAATGTTCCACATCAGTACCTGACCTCACTAACACTTAATCAAATCCTCACAGCAATGTTCCACATCAGTACCTGACCTTAATAAAGCTCAATCAAATCCTCACAGCAATGTTCCACATCAGTACCTGACCTCCCTAACGCTCAATCAAATCCTCACAGCAATGTTCCACATCAGTACCTGACCTCACTAACACTTAATCAAATCCTCACAGCAATGTTCCACATCAGTACCTGACCTCACCAACGCTCAATCAAATCCTCACAACAATGTTCCAACATCAGTACCTGACCTCACTAACACTCAATCAAGTCCTCACAGCAGTGTTCAACATCAGTACCTGACCTCACTAACACTTAATCAAATCCTCACAGCAATGTTCAACATCAGTACCTGACCTCACTAACGCTCAATCAAATCCTCACAACAATGTTCCACATCAGTACCTGACCTCACTAACACTCAATCAAATCCTCACAGCAATGTTCAACATCAGTACCTGACCTCACTAATACTTGATTAAGTACTCTAGTACTTACTCTAGAGTAAAGTCTCCTCAGAGGAGCCGTTAATACACTTCATTTGCTGTGAGCCTGTGGCATCTACAAACTTGTGGACAGTTTCTGTGTGCTGTCCTGATTACTGTTCCGCCGCCCTCCCAGCACCTCCCGCACCTCCCAGCACCTCCCGCACCTCCCAGCACCTCCCGCACCTCCCAGCACCTCCCGCATCTCATCATCTCGCCAAGTTTCCCCGAGCCTGAAGTTCCCGAGCTGTCGTAGACGAGCTTTCACCGACAGACCGATCATGTCAACATTTAGCCTGAGCGCTCCGAGTTCGGAGTTGTTGCAGTAGTCGCTGTGGGGGTGGGGTGGCTGGTGTTTAGCAGGCGGGGGGGTTAAAAAAAAAAAAAAAAAAGGAAAACAGTTAGTGGAGGAAGAGTGACAGGCCGGCGACGAGGAGAATGTCACAGCAATTGCGGGTCCATCAGAGCGGCGGTGTGATGGGTGATTGCCTCATGTTTGGCTGCGCGAGTCCATCGGCGGGGACGCGGCGCTCTCAGACCCCGAACCTCCGCCGCTGACATTTAAAGTGTTGATTCCTGAGCACTTATGTTAATTGTTGTAATTTTCCTGATGAAGCGCCGGCCTGATACCTTGATGCAGCCAAGATAGTTTTGCATTTTCCGTCGGCGCGCCGCTCGGCCATTTGGTCCTTGCAGTGTCAGCTTGGAGTGCTACTGAAAGCCCACGAAATTGCAAGCAAATTGCATCAGATTGCCAACATTGTGAAAAGGTAAATTGCTTGCAAATCTATTTAAACCACTGGCCTATTTTCATCAGCCGCAGTACTTGGTATTCATGATTGCTTAATTGGCGACCTTTTCTATTGTGTAGTGCTTTATGGTGTAATGGAAAGCGATCTTTACCAAACCAATTACGCCTCTTTTTTTTTTTTCTTCTTTTTTTTTTCCTACTCCCCCCACCCCACCCGCTCCCCCCCAGTCGCTCCACGCCAGTACATTATGTGGTGATTGCGATGGCTAGTTCTTTGTAAATGAACTTTCTGATTCCAATTATTTCTTTATATAAGCGCCCGAGCACAAAGAGTCATTTGTTTGCTATGATGTTGAATTCGAAAGCTCTTTGTGCCCAAGACTGTCAAAGCAAATGGAGGCTCAAAGTCATGCCCCGCTTTTTTTGACCGACCCCCACACACCACAAACCCCCCCCCCCCCACCAATTCAGAGCCGCTTTCTCGCGCTGGGGACCAATTAGGCCTCAGCCGGTGAAATATTTTGTCAGGTGGTCGAAAACAAGTACGGGAAAAATACTGTTTTAGCCCGGTGATGGAACGCCCGGTGGTGGATCTGAACGTATGGTGTAATGTATGTAATGTACCTGAAGGGGACGTAGTGTATATATATAACTGAAAGGGAAAATGACGTATCTGAATACCCCAGCAAGTAACGGGTGAGGGGGCCTATCTTTTAGGCTATGACCTGAAAGCCACCATATTGGATCAAGAGCAAGTTTTTCCAATGTGAAGGTGGACAACTCACTAATACTCAATCAAATCTTCACAGCAATGTTCCAACATTAGTACCTGACTTTACTCATGCACTATCAAATCCTTACAGCAATGCTCCAACCTCAGTACCCGACCCCTTACAGCCATGTTCCTGTGTCTAGAGTAAAGCCTCCCCAGAGGAGTCGTTAATACACTTCATTTACTGACAGCCTCTGGCGTCTACAAACTTGTGGACAGTTTCTCCCTGCTGTCCTGATTACTCCCGTTACTGTTCCGCGGCTGCCGCCGCCGCCACCCTCCCAGCACCTCCCGCACCTCCCAGCACCTCCTGCGTCTCATCAGCTCACCAAGTTTCCCCGAACCTGAAGTTCCTGAGCTGTCGGAGACAAACTCTCACCGACAAACCGATCATGTCAACATTTAGCCTGAGCGCTCCGAGTTCGGAGTTGTTGCAGTAGTCGTTGGTGAGGATACCCCAGCAAGTAAGGGTGAGGGGGTCTATCTTTTAGGCTATGTCCCGAACATGGCTGCCACCCAGAAAGCCGCCATATTGGATCAAGGGCAAGTTTGTCCAATGGGAAGGTGGTCGTGTAGCAGATCAAAGAAGACCAGAATTGTCTTAGAACTTGACTGATGCAGATCAGATTTGTAATATCTCTTGTGGTTCAAACGTTATCAACACAGAACAACAGTTGCAACAACAACCACATTGAACAGCAAGTTCAGTGTGCTGACCCTGGAGCTAAACACAGACCTGAAGGCACAGTCTAGATCTGATGGCGGCCATGTTCGGGACATAGCCTAAAAGATAGCCTTACTTGCTGGGGTATTCAGATACATCTTTTTTTCTTTCCTTTCTGAAATAAAAGGGTGGCCTGACACTTTTGGCTCACCCTGTAAGTTTTATATATAAATATATATATACTAAAATATAACTTAAAATATTACAAATACTCAGATATTACTCAGATACTACTTAAATATTACTCAGATATTACTCAGATACTACTTAAATATTACTCAGATATTACTCCGATATTACTCTGATACTACTCAGATATTACTCTGATACTACTCAGATATTACTCAGATATTACTCAGATATTACTCTGATACTACTCAGATATTACTCAGATACTACTCAGATATTACTCTGATACTACTCAGATATTACTCTGATACTACTCAGATATTACTCAGATATTACTCTGATACTACTCAGATATTACTCTGATACTACTCAGATATTACTCAGATATTACTCTGATACTACTCAGATATTACTCAGATATTACTCAGATATTACTCAGATACTACTCTGATACTACTCAGATATTACTCTGATACTACTCAGATATTACTCAGATATTACTCTGATACTACTCAGATATTACTCTGATACTACTCAGATATTACTCAGATATTACTCTGATACTACTCAGATATTACTCAGATATTACTCAGATATTACTCCGATATTACTCTGATACTACTCAGATATTACTCTGATACTACTCAGATATTACTCAGATATTACTCAGATATTACTCTGATACTACTCAGATATTACTCAGATACTACTCAGATATTACTCAGATATTACTCAGATATTACTCAGATATTACTCAGATATTACTCTGATACTACTCAGATATTACTCTGATACTACTCAGATATTACTCAGATATTACTCTGATACTACTCAGATATTACTCTGATACTACTCAGATATTACTCAGATATTACTCTGATACTACTCAGATATTACTCAGATATTACTCAGATATTACTCAGATACTACTCAGATACTACTCAGATATTACTCAGATATTACTCTGATACTACTCAGATATTACTCTGATACTACTCAGATATTACTCAGATATTACTCTGATACTACTCAGATATTACTCAGATATTACTCAGATATTACTCAGATACTACTCAGATACTACTCAGATATTACTCAGATATTACTCTGATACTACTCAGATATTACTCAGATATTACTCTGATACTACTCAGATATTACTCAGATATTACTCAGATATTACTCTGATACTACTTAGATATTACTCTGATACTACTCAGATACTACTCAGATATTACTCAGATATTACTCAGATACTACTTAGATATTACTCTGATACTACTCAGATATTACTCAGATATTACTCAGATATTACTCAGATACTACTCAGATACTACTCAGATATTACTCAGATATTACTCAGATATTACTCTGATACTACTCAGATATTACTCAGATATTACTCAGATAGTACTCTGATACTACTCAGATATTACTCAGATATTACTCTGATACTACTCAGATATTATTCTGATACTACTCAGATATTACTCTGATACTACTCAGATATTACTCAGATATTACTCAGATATTACCCTGATACTACTCAAATATTATTCTGATACTACTCAGATATTACTCTGATACTACTCAGATATTACTCAGATATTACTCTGATACTACTCAGATATTACTCAGATATTACTCTGATACTACTCAGATATTACTCTGATACTACTCAGATATTACTCAGATATTACTCAGATAGTACTCTGATACTACTCAGATATTACTCAGATATTACTCAGATATTACTCAGATAGTACTCTGATACTACTCAGATATTACTCAGATATTACTCTGATACTACTCAGATATTACTCAGATATTACTCAGATATTACTCTGATACTACTCAGATATTATTCTGATACTACTCAGATATTACTCTGATACTACTCAGATATTACTCAGATATTACTCAGATAGTACTCTGATACTACTCAGATATTACTCAGATATTACTCAGATAGTACTCTGATACTACTCAGATATTACTCAGATATTACTCAGATATTACTCAGATAGTACTCTGATACTACTCAGATATTACTCAGATATTACTCAGATATTACTCTGATACTACTCAGATATTATTCTGATACTACTCAGATATTACTCTGATACTACTCAGATATTACTCAGATATTACTCAGATAGTACTCTGATACTACTCAGATATTACTCAGATATTACTCAGATAGTACTCTGATACTACTCAGATATTACTCTGAAACTACTCAGATATTACTCAGATATTACTCTGATACTACTCAGATATTACTCAGATATTACTCAGATATTACTCTGATACTACTCAGATATTACTCAGATATTACTCAGATATTACTCTGATACTACTCAGATACTACTCAGATATTACTCAGATATTACTCAGATATTACTCAGATAGTACTCTGATACTACTCAGATATTACTCAGATATTACTCAGATATTACTCAGATAGTACTCTGATACTACTCAGATATTACTCAGATATTACTCAGATAGTACTCTGATACTACTCAGATATTACTCAGATATTACTCTGATACTACTCAGATATTACTCAGATATTACTCAGATATTACTCTGATACTACTCAGATATTACTCAGATATTACTCTGATACTACTCAGATATTACTCTGATACTACTCAGATATTACTCAGATATTACTCAGATACTACTCAGATATTACTCAGATATTACTCTGATACTACTCAGATATTACTCTGAAACTACTCAGATATTACTCAGATATTACTCTGATACTACTCAGATATTACTCAGATATTACTCAGATATTACTCTGATACTACTCAGATACTACTCAGATATTACTCAGATATTACTCAGATATTACTCTGATACTACTCAGATATTACTCAGATATTACTCAGATATTACTCAGATAGTACTCTGATACTACTCAGATATTACTCAGATATTACTCAGATATTACTCTGATACTACTCAGATATTATTCTGATACTACTCAGATATTACTCTGATACTACTCAGATATTACTCAGATATTACTCTGATACTACTCAGATATTACTCTGATACTACTCAGATATTACTCAGATACTACTCAGATATTACTCAGATATTACTCTGATACTACTCAGATATTACTCAGATACTACTCAGATATTACTCAGATATTACTCTGATACTACTCAGATATTACTCAGATACTACTCAGATATTACTCAGATATTACTCTGATACTACTCAGATATTACTCAGATATTACTCAGATACTACTCAGATTCCAGCACTTGAGACAAACAGAAAGAGTAGAGTCAGTACAGCATATCAACATCTCTCTGTCTCTCATATCGTGCGCTCTCTCTCTCTCTCTCTCTCTCTCTCTCTCTATCTCTCTCTCTCTCCCTCTCTCTCTCCCTCTCTCTCTCTCTCTCTCTCTCCCTCTCTCTCTCCCCTCTCTCTCTCTCTCTCTCTCCCTCTCTCTCTCTCTCTCTCTGTCTCTCTCTCTCTCTCTCCCTCTCTCTCTCTCTCTCTCTCTCTCTCTCTCTCTCTCTCTCTCTCTCTCTCTCTCTCTGAGCGCCTCATCCTCCTTAAAGAACCACAGTTTTACTATAACGTGATAAAAACCCGAGTGTGAAGTGAGTCTCTCTCTGTAACTGCAGTAAACATGTGGGCTGTGTGGAGGTATTTGTTTAATGTAACAGGTTAGTTTTGGGAATGGAGAGATGTATGTTACACTCATATCGGTCCATCTCTACTATGTAGTATAAGTTACAATGTTTAGCTCTCATTTTGTTCTTAACATAAATATATTAACATAAAAATTGATTCCAAACAGTTTACAACTCCTCAGAAGTCTTTTTAAGCTCAGCTTTTCTCTCGATTCTCTTCTTCTTTAGTGTTCAGACGCAGAAATGCGGAGATGACAGTGAACATCACGGCCGAATCCCTCTGCTGTGATGAATGTGAGCCTCAGGCTGGAGTTTATTCAGGTACATACTGTGTTGGCACATTTACTTAGAGCGCGGCCCGTGAATCCAGCGAGGGGAGGTGAGTGTTTCATCATGACAGAAGTGTCAGCAGCAACAGATTCCCTAGATTAGCCTATTTTACCATGTGGTCAGGCAGGCTGGACGCGCTCGTATGTGCTCCGGCGTGGCCAGTGGGCCGGAGCGGGGGGCGCTGGACTGTAAATTTTGTCTGCGTCAGGCCGAGAGCTGATTGATCTCTCAGTGTGAGATCGATAAGCGGGTGCTGTCAGTTTTATGACGGATGAGTCGGCCTGCGGAGATAAATTAAGACTCCACAGATCACACCAGCCAGGCTGAGCGCCGCGCTCATCAATCCCCGCCAGCTAGCGCTCCGTCTTCAGCCGCCTTCAATCTCACTCGCGGCCTCTGCTCTAGCCAAGGCTCCTACTGCCTTCCGCTGTATGTTCACTGTAGGGGGAGCCACCAGGGCCGCCTAGACCTTCAGAGACCTCCTACACTTTTCCACTATTTCTCTTTCTTCCTTTAGTGCGCTGTAGCTTTCTCTGCATGTAGATGTTCAGCAAAGTTCTAAAGACCCAAAGGGGGGCCACCAAAGGAAGAAACTCTTGCCCACAGAAACCACTTTTCTCAACTACCTCCAGCCTTTTTCTCTGTTGCATGGTGACATCATCTTGTAACACAATCCAAACTGCCCGCCTGCAAGCTCGGCACATCCTCAGACAACGTACTGAGAGCTAAAGCAGTAAAAACGTACCACTCTGAAATCTCCTGCTCCAGTCTAGCTTGCTTAGGTGGATCTACCAACAACATCCAGCCAGACTTTCAGGTTTCGGATTCTGACTTAAACTGATACAATAGAACCAACATCACTGTAGAACTTGGAGTACGATGCCACCCTGACCCCACACTGGTAGGCTCATTGGTAGGCGGAGCTCTAACAGAGCGTTTCAAACTCAGAGTGAATACAGATGTACAGTAGGTAGGGCTGGAGCAACGCGGCGACGTAATCGATTATGAAATCACGTTGATTAGCATTAGCGTCACTGCCTTTACACTTCTCTGCGTCAGCTCCGTTTACATGGTTGCTGAGCAACACTTCCAGAAGAGGGCAGTTTGGAGTAAACGTTGAGAATAAATGAGTCTTTAACATGTTTCTTTCAGTAGTGTCAATAGACTACGCATTGCTAACTGTTTCTTAATCGCCCAGTGTAGAACCTAAGACTGTTCTAGATAACGCGGAAGCTTTAAAACACATATAGGTTCACACGCTGGTTCTTAAACGGCTCTCTGCCAAGTATATATATATATATAGTCCACAAACTGTCCAATTTCTTGTGTATGAGGCGTGTAGGCTAGGTGTCATTTGTGCCTCTATTAGTCGAGGCACAACATAAACTCATTTAATACACATATATATACATATAATGTAAAAACTAGTCACCACCATACTAACCACTACACCACCGTACTAACCACTACACCACCATACTAACCACTACACCATCATACTGACCACTACACCATCATACTAACACTACACCACCATACTAACCACTACACCACCATACTGACCACTACACCACCATACTAACCACTACACCACCGTACTAACCACTACACCACCATACTGACCACTACACCACCATACTGACCACTACACCATCATACTAACACTACACCACTACACTAACCACTACACCACCATACTGACCACTACACCACCATACTAACCACTACACCACCATACTGACCACTACACCACCATACTGACCACTACACCACCATACTGACCACTACACCACCATACTAACCACTACACCACCTTACTAACCACTACACCACCATACTAACCACTACACCACCATACTGACCACTACACCACCATACTGACCACTACACCACCATACTGACCACTACACCACCATACTAACCACCACACCACCATACTAACCACTACACCACCGTACTAACACTACACCACCATACTAACCACTACACCACCATACTAACCACTACACCACCGTACTAACCACTACACCACCATACTAATCACTACACCACCATACTAACACTACACCACCATACTAACCACTACACCACCATACTAACCACTACACCACCGTACTAACCACTACACCACCATACTAATCACTACACCACCATACTGACCACTACACCACCATACTAACCACCACACCACCATACTAACCACTACACCACCGTACTAACCACTACACCACCATACTAACCACTACTCCACCATACTAACCACTACACCACCATACTGACCACTACACCACCATACTAATCACTACACCACCATACTGACCACTACACCACCATACTAACCACTACACCACCGTACTAACCACTACACCACCATACTAATCACTACACCACCATACTGACCACTACACCACCATACTGACCACTACACCACCATACTAACCACTACACCACCGTACTAACCACTACACCACCATACTAACCACTACACCACCATACTGACCACTACACCACCATACTAACCACTACACCACCGTACTAACCACTACACCACCATACTAACCACTACACCACCATACTAACCACTACACCACCGTACTAACCACTACACCACCATACTAACCACTACACCACCGCGCTGACCACTACACCACCGTGCTAACACTACACCACCATGTTGACCACTACACCACCATACTAACCACTACACCACCATACTAACCACTACACCACCGTACTGACCACTACACCACCATACTAACCACTACACCACCATACTAACCACTACACCACCATACTAACCACTACACCATCGTACTAACCACTACACCACTGTGCTAACACTACACCACCATGTTGACCACTACACCACTGTACTGCCATGGGCGCATCTCAATTTAGTCAAATCCATTAATTAAGGTGTCTGGACACTTACAGGTCTATAGCACCCCCCTCGTAGATATACCCACCCTGCCAGCGGGCTTAAATGTACCCTCTCGCTCCCCTCTCGTGTCTCGTCCCCCCTGATTAATCCCTTTTATTATTTGCTGAAATACATCACGGCGAGGGCCGTTGATTAAATCAAAAATTGAGAGCCATTGTCTTTCCCGCACGTCCTTTATCAGAACTACTGCTCGCAGGGCGCTCATTTGTCTCCGCTTGTTACGAGGCATTGTGGCGGCGCTTCTTGGCGAAGGGTGAGATTACAGGGAGATTAATACAGTGGCCCTCGTCTCCGGCTTGTTCCGCTCTCTGTCTGGCCTGTCACCGCTCATTCCTCCGCCGCCGAGACAGACGTGTTGTTTTCCTGCTGTTTTCGTTCGCGGGATCCGTTTAACCTTCATCCGCTCATCTGTTACCGTGCTCCTCAGGAATACAGTCGTCACAGCTTCATTGGATTGATAGCGGGAGAGGAACCGTTGCATAATCTCGACTTTGCCGAGGCCATTTGTCAACGGGCTGTCTGCACCGGTTCCTCTGATATGAACTCATCCTGAGACAGAAGGAAAGAACTTATGATCATGCATTCATGAAGTGATTCAGTGGAAGGTGTACGTGTAAAACTTCCCCTCCCAGGAACTGGGAATCACATCGCTCCGGTGCCCGTCCCAGCTGACGTCCCAGCGGATTTGTGAAGAATCTTGGTTACACCCCATCATCGGCGCCATCAGTTGCATCTTGTTTCTAGCCCTGCCTGTACTTGTTGAGTCCGAAGACATGAAGTCTGGTTAGTTGGCTAGTTGCTAGTGGGGTATGTGTAGGTGTCTGCCCTAGGATGGAGCCTGTCCAGGTTCTTTTAATCAAAAATTATTATGATGGTGCCTTAAAATATTCCAGGACCTTTCATGTCATGTTCTAGTTCTGGGCCCAGTGACTTTCATGGTACCTGACCCTCTCCTGGTACATGACCCTCTCTCTGTCCTAGTCCTGGCTCCAGTCTCTGTCCTGGTAACTGACCTGGTCCAGGACCTTATCTTGCCTTTCTCTAAGTACCTGACCCTGGCCCGGTCTCTGCCACTGTCCTTGCTTCAGTTTGTATTCCTGTCTTTTTCTCTGTCTAGGGCTCCTGTCTAACTCATGGTACCTGACAATATACCAGTACCTTTCTCCATTCTAGTCCTGGCCCCAATGTCTCTCCTAGTAACCCACTGCTAGTACCTGACCCTCTCTCCATCCTAGTCCTGGTCCCAGTCTGTCCTGATAATTGACCTGGTCCAGTATCTTATCTTGCCTTTGCCTGACCCTGGCCCGGTCTCTGCCACTGTCCTTGCTCCAGTTTGTATTCCTGTCTTGGTCTCCTGTGTAACTTCTGGTACCTGACAATATACCTTTCTCCATTCTAGTCTTGGCCCAATATCTCTCATGGTACTTGTCCTGCTTCTGGTACCTGATAATATTCCAGTAACTTTCTCCATTCTAGTCCTGGTCCCAGTCTCTTTATAGTTGCCTGACCCACTGCTAGTACCTGACCCTCTCTCCGTCCTAGTCCTGGCCCCAGTCTCTGTCCTGGTAACTGACCTGGTCCAGGACCTTATCTTGCCATTCTCTAAGTACCTGACCCTGGCCCGGTCTCTGCCACTGTCCTTGCTTCAGTTTGTATTCCTGTCTTTTTCTCTGTCTAGGGCTCCTGTCTAACTCCTGGTATCTGGAAATATACCAGTACCTTTCTCCATTCTTGTCTTGGCCCAATGTCTCTCCAGGTACTTGACCTGCTTCTGGTACCTGATAATATTCCAGTAACTTTCTCCATTCTAGTCCTGGTCCCAGTCTCTTTATAGTTGCCTGACCCACTGCTAGTACCTGACCCTCTCTCCGTCCTAGTCCTGGCCCCAGTCTGTCCTGGTAATTGACCTGGTCCAGTGTCTTATCTAGGGGTCCTGTCTAACTCATGGAACCTGAAAATATACCAGTACCTTTCTCCATTCTAGTCTTGGCCCAATCTCTTTCTGGGTGCCTGACCCTCTTCCAGTACCTGACCCTATCTCCGTCCCAGTCCTGGCCCCAGTCTGTTCTGGTAATTTACCTGGTCCAGTATCTTATCTTGCCTTTGCCTGACCCTGGCCCGGTCTCTGCCACTGTCCTTGCTCCAGTTTGTATTCCTGTCTTAGTCTCTGTCTAGGGCTCCTGTCTAACTCCTGGTACCTGACAATATACCAGTACCTTTCTCCATTCTAGTCCTGGCCCCAATGTCTCTCCAGGTTCTTGACCTGCTTCTGGTACCTGACAATAGTCCAGTAACTTTTTCCATTCTAGTCCTGGTCCCTTTCCATGTGTGGGTGCCTGACCCACTCCCGGTGCCTGACCTCCTCTTCTTTCCCCCAGTTCCTCTCTCTTGCCCTGGTGACTGACAAAGTCCAGTGTCTGACCTTTTGCTCAAGTGTTTGTTCCTGTCTTGGTCTCTATGGTCTTGGTTCTCCATTCTAGGCCTGGCTCCAAGCTCTGTCCTGGTTTTATGTCCTTTCGCAGTCCCAGTCCCTATCTCTGTCTCTGTACCAACACCTGACAGTCCCTGTCTTTGGATGTGCGCCAGACCTTGTGTCCTGTCTTTGCTCCAGTGCTGACCCCTGTCTAGATCCAGTCCCTGTCTCTATTCCCATTGCTACTTTAAGCCTAGGAGTTCTGAGCCAGTATTCCTTGCTTTCTGGTCCTTGTGCTTCCTAATACTCACGTAATTTGCCTGTTATTTGTTATCGGATAAGCAGGCATCATACTTGTCGGCCTGATTATTGGCCCCTGCTATTTAACCCAGACTGTGATTCTTGTATTTACGGGAATAAACACTCTTCTTATTTACCTCCTTACCTTCTTCTTCCAAAAGAAAATATAATAATATAATACGTTTTATAAAAGAAATTCCCAATTCTCAGTCTAAGCTATGTCCTTAGTAGGCTTGCCAATGACTGGGTATCTGTATCAATTCATTTACTCCATCTACTCCATCAAGTATATCAAACAAGGCGATACGTAGCCACATTCTCCTAATTCTGCAACAAGTGGTTGTTGTGTTCATTGGATTACGCTGGACCACCAATAACGTGCTTAGCCCACCACAAGACAAGCCTTAAAATTTCAGAACAAGGAGGAACAGGCGGGCTCGTGTAATTCCCGCTGGGTACACTGCTTATCAAATTAAAGTGGAGGGAGAGCTCTGTCAGATTTGATGTCGGGGCCTTTGGGCTGGACACCATGTGTAAAATTGGCCAACAAGAGATTTGAAGTGGTGCTTAGGGCGGGAGACGTCAGCCCCTCTCCCCCTGGTCCCATCAGCCCCTGCCTCGCCCCCCCCGCTCTCGGCTGAGGTCAGCTGTCCCGGAGCGGTGGCTGTAAAGACTGGCACAGAGAGGCTGGGGCCCAGTACATCGCCTCCAGCTGGGAGACTTTATTACCCCCCACCCCTCCTCACCTGGCCCGGCCATTCACAGCATCCTCACCCTATTAAATATACATGAGGCGGAGGGCAGCGGGGCGGGGGATTGGCTGGTGGGGTGCAGAGAGGGGGGGGGGGTTCACAGTGCAGGTGGCTGTCAGGACTGTAATTGGTCACTGCTTGCCTCCGCGGCGTAAAATTGTTTTCATTATGTGCCGAGATGGAGCGAGAGATAGACCGAGAGGATGAGAGAGAGGGGCACTCCACTTAAACAAGTGGTTGCTGGTGCAGGGAGAGGAGAAGGGACGGCGGCGGAGGCGAGAAGATGGAATGTCTCCAGCGACTGCTAACAGTGAGAACGAGGGGAGGAGACGAGGGGAAGAAGATCACTCTCCACGTCTCAGTTAGCAGAAGGGAGTGTGTATTTATTTTTGTGGCTTCGGCCGTCCTCGTGGCCCTCGAGAACCTCTCCGGTCACCGGGGAGCACGGAGGGAGAGAGGAAAATAGAGGCGGAGGGAGAAAGAGTGCGGGAGAGAAAGAGCGAGGAGTTTCCACCTGACTGGAGTTCCCATGGTTTGCCATGCAGGAGCGTAAGCTGGTTTCTGCAATAAACTCGGCTCATTGTCCCTCAGAAAGGCCAGACGGGCCCCCCTCCTCACCTCCTTTCCAAACCCCCAGCCCCCACCTCCCCATTTGGATTCAAGGGTGTCTCTCTCGCTCTCGCTCTCTCTCTTCACTGAACTAATCACCACCACACTCTGTTTAATTGCAGCCAAAAGGAGAGTTGTGTACAAGAAGTCATTATGATCCCACCCACCCTCTCTCAACTCGACTCTAGAAGCTTTAGTGACACCAAAGTCTATTATTCCTGTTATATATACATGTATACATACAGTACACATGCCAGAGTCATAGTGAAAACGGTCATTATAAGGAAATTCATAGACTGTAAATCTGTATATACATGGTTGTATAGAGTAATACTGAGAGTTCAGTACTCTGAACTGTACATACCCTGAACCTCAAACTCTGTTTTTCAGATACAAATCCTGCTTTTACAGAAGAGGGAGGATAAACGGGTCTAGCTCCAAATACTACACTGTTACATAACAGACTGGTTAATATTTACACCCCAACATTTACACACCACCACAACACCAACCAGCAACCAGAACATTTACACACAACCACAACACCAACCAGCAACCAGAACATTTACACACAACCACAACACCAACCAGCAACCAGAACATTTACACACAACAACAACACCAACCAGCAACCAGAACATTTACACACAACCACAACAACAACCAGCAAACAGAACATTTACACACAACCACAACACCAACCAGCAACCAGAACATTTACACACAACCACAACACCAACCAGCAACCAGAACATTTACACACAACCACAACAACAACCAGCAACCAGAACATTTACACACAACCACAACAACAACCAGCAACCAGAACATTTACACACAACAACAACCAGCAACCAGAACATTTACACACAACAACAACAACAACCAGAACATTTACACACAACCACAACACCAACCAGCAACCAGAACATTTACACACAACCCCAACACCAACCAGCAACCAGAACATTTACACACAACCACAACACCAACCAGAACATTTACACACAACCACAACACCAACCAGCAACCAGAACATTTACACACAACCATAACACCAACCAGCAACCAGAATATTTACACACAACACCAACCAGCAACCAGAACATTTACACACAACCACAACAACAACCAGCAACCAGAACATTTACACACAACCACAACACCAACCAGAACATTTACACAAAACCACAACACCAACCAGCTACCAGAACATTTACACACAACCATAACACCAACCAGCAACCAGAATATTTACACACAACACCAACCAGCAACCAGAACATTTACACAAAACCACAACACCAACCAGCTACCAGAACATTTACACACAACCACAACACCAACCAGCAACCAGAACATTTACACACAACCACAACACCAACCAGCAACCAGAACATTTACACACAACCACAACACCAACCAGCAACCAGAACATTTACACACAACCACAACACCAACCAGCAACCAGAACATTTACACACAACCACAACAACCAGCAACCAGAACATTTACACACCACCACAACACCAACCAGCAACCAGAACATTTACACACAACCACAACAACCAGCAACCAGAACATTTACACACAACCACAACACCAACCAGCAACCAGAACATTTACACACCACCACAACACCAACCAGCAACCAGAACATTTACACACAACCACAACACCAACCAGCAACCAGAACATTTACACACAACCACAACACCAACCAGCAACCAGAACATTTACACACAACCACAACAACCAGCAACCAGAACATTTACACACCACCACAACACCAACCAGCAACCAGAACATTTACACACAACCACAACAACCAGCAACCAGAACATTTACACACAACCACAACACCAACCAGCAACCAGAACATTTACACACCACCACAACACCAACCAGCAACCAGAACATTTACACACAACCACAACACCAACCAGCAACCAGAACATTTACACACAACCACAACAACCAGCAACCAGAACATTTACACACAACCACAACACCAACCAGAACATTTACACACAACAACAACCAGCGACCATAACATTTACACACAACCACAACACCAACCAGAACATTTACACACAACCACAACAACAACCAGAACATTTACACACAACCACAACAACAACCAGCGACCATAACATTTACACACAACCACAACACCAACCAGAACATTTACACACAACCACAACACCAACCAGAACATTTACACACAACCACAACACCAACCAGCAACCAGAACATTTACACACAACCACAACAACCAGCAACCAGAATCTTTACACACAACCACAACAACAACCAGCAACCAGAACATTTACACACAACCACAACACCAACCAGAACATTTACACACAATCACAACACCAACCAGCGACCAAAACATTTACACACAACCACAACACCAACCAGCAACCAGAACATTTACACACAACCACAACACCAACCAGCAACCAGAACATTTACACACAACCACAACACCAACCAGCAACCAGAACATTTACACACAACCACAACAACAACCAGAACATTTACACACAACCACAACACCAACCAGCAACCAGAACATTTACACACAACCACAACAACAACCAGCAACCAGAACATTTACACACAACCACAACACCAACCAGCAACCAGAACATTTCCACACAACCATAACACCAACCAGCAACCAGAACATTTACACACAACCACAACACCAACCAGCAACCAGAACATTTACACACAACCACAACACCAACCAGCAACCAGAACATTTACACACAACCACAACACCAACCAGCAACCAGAACATTTACACACAACCACAACACCAACCAGCAACCAGAACATTTACACACAACCACAACACCAACCAGCAACCAGAATGGTGGTGGAGAAATCCAGTGTTCCAGGCTGTGAAGGGAACGTCACCACTTTTCATTCCTTCCCAATAAACAACCCAACTGTCAGAGCTCCATGTTGATCTTTAAACCAGCCTGAAGATCCTCTTCTCCACATTCTTCATCTAATGTTCCACCTTAAACACTTCAGCTCCTACAGATGCCAGAATGGAACCACAGACAAGCTGCTAAACTTCCTACATCTTTAACAGAATCCTGGAACACTGACACGAGATACGTATGCCAGGTTAAAAGGTTAACACAAAAATGGTGCCTGGCCTACCATCAGGAGCTTAAAACACATCACAAGCTTGATGCCTGGTGATGCCACATCCATCCGGGGGGGTCCCAGAGATTATTATGGTCCGATTTTCTTGGTGGGTACAATTTCTGGTGCTAACTAGCAAAGACATCAGTAGAAATTGAAGCTCTTGGTGAAAGTTCTGCCAGGAAGACTCTACCTACTCCCGACCAATTGCTGGCCTAGATTTGTCTGGCCTACCAATTTTGCTGCTTTCAGATACCAACGATCCCATCTTCCCTCCCCTCAACAATTGTTACCGCACTGTCCATTTGTCTGGGTGGGTAGTCTTGTTTCGGCAGGAGCAGCGAGGGTCTAGGCGATCCAAGATCTGGATCAATGTTGAGGCCTTCATCAAAGAATAGATCATTTCTATTGAATTTGAATCAAATTATGGACTAAGATTGAGTCTTTCTGGTAGATCCACCAGCTAAAGCATGTTGAGCCCCAGCGACGTCGCTTTAGCTGCAGTTTGAAATGATGTGGTGGAGCTCTCAGAGAAAACCTGTGCCAGATGTTACCCTCCAAGCTTGCCAGCATTGTGTGATAGAGGTGGGTAAGAATTCGACCAGAACCTCTAGAGATGCCTATTAATTAATTGGTGGAAGGATGACTTATTTAAATTAGATAGGTTAGTGACCCTTAGAGTGTGTCCATGGCTGAAAGCTGGTTGGACTATGGCTTGTATTCATAGTAACTCATGCGCCTACAACTTTCAGAAGGCCTAGAGTGACCAATGGAAGAGCTCGATTGGCTGTATCTACCCAGATACCTCTGAGAAAGCAATCCTGATTGGACAATAGGGTGTTTCCAGATTATAAGCCTGACCACAAGGCCTGATTTTTGGAATTACACCAAAAAATTCCAATATCAGTCCAACATTTTCCATTTACCAACAAACGATAAATATATTGTGAATTGTGATCTGTGTTGGCTGTAACATATATAGCCGAAAGCATGACCCCACACAGGAATGAAGTGTCAGTGCAGTTAGCTGCTGAGCCGGGGGGGTCAGTATAATAACCCTGAGCCACCATAATGGACACAAATTCACCCCTGCTCTTTTTAAAGCACAGCTTTGGAGAAAGAAGGTGCCGGGCCATGTGTGGGATGACTTAGGGGTCATTCGCTCAGCAGAGAGTGCATAGGTGGGGAGGTGAGTGGGGGGGGGTGCAGGATTTATGGACTAGACCCCCCCACAACACACACACATAGGCACTCACACAAGCCCTATCCCAGCCAATGATAGACAAACCATTGCCCTCTTTTGAGTAGCAGTCTTTTCTTATTCATTGGATCAGCCCACAGCCCTCAATTCCCTCCTCAACTCTTTTCCCCTTTTCACAGTTAGAGAGACTCTCAGAGGAAGTGAGTAAGCTCCAACAAGGGGCCGAAAGAAAACACCCCATCTGAGTGGCCCTCGCTGCAGTTCAGACCGAAATTTGAATAAGTGCAAGAAATTTCGGTGGACATTACGTGGAAAAAATAACTGAAACTGATGCTGTGCGTCTATACCTGTTAGGAATTTCACTGTAGAGAAGGGAAACTTTAGAGCGAATCAAATTACAAGTGTAAACATTTTCGAGGTTGAACCATATGGGTTTCAGAATGTTCAAAATTAGAAATTTCAAATTTTAAGAAAATTAAGCACAAATTTTTGGTTTACTATCTAAGTTCCACAGTTGAAAAGTATGATTCTGCAAATACTTGCATGTATTAGTGTATTTGTATCAAATCTTTTGATTAATTACCCAAAATAATTTAATCATATTGTGGTGGAATATGATTTTTTTATGTCACCAACTAAAATTCACACTATGCTAATTTTTTTTAGATCAATCACAATCAATCATGCACAAAGACCCCATAATAAAAATTAGAGGTGTAAACATTTTGGAGGTTGAACCAAATGGTTTTCAGAATGTTCAAATTTTTTAATTTCAAATAAAAAAAATTAAACACAAATTCTTGTTTTATTATCTAAATTCCACTGTTAAAAAGTATGATTCTGCAAATACTTGCATATATTAGTGTCACTTTGTATCATATCTTTTAATTAATTACCCAAAAGAATTGAATCAAATTGTGGTGGAATATGAATTTTTGGAAATTTCATGACTGAATTGTTAAATTGAAAAATCAGGAGATCAAAGAATCACACTATGCTAATATTAAGGTTTTTTTAAAAATCAATCACAATAAATCATGCACAATCATCCCATAATAAAAATTAGAAGTGTAAACACTTAGGAGGTGGAACCATATGAGTTTTAGAATGTTTAAATTACGAAATTTCAAAAAAAAAAAAAATTGGTTTATTTTCTAAATTCCAAGGTTGAAGAGTATGATTCTGCAAATACTTGCATATATTAGTGTAATTTTGTATCATATCTTTTAATTACCCAAATTACCCAAAATAATTGAATCGAATTGTAGTGAAATATGATTTTTTGAATTGTTGAATTTAAAAATCATGAGATCAAAAATTCCCACTATGCTAAAATGGAGTTTTTTTTAGATCAAACTCCAAACTTTTAGATTTGAAATAAATAAATAAATAAATAATAATAATAATAATAATAATAATAATAATAATAATAATAATAATAATAATAATAATAATACCTGTAACTCCTACAGAATAGCCATAATATCCATAATTCCAATCAGAAAATCAATTAATTCATGCTTATTCTTGTTTAACTAACATGTTCGAGAACAGCACAACAGTTTTTTACTTTAATAACATTTTTTGGATAATTGATTGTTTATTTTTGCTCCCACAGTAGTTGTTCCGTAATGTAAGCCCGTGTGAGGACGATGGACAATTTTTTCTTGTTTCCATTCTTGTCTATTCTTGGATTAGCTTCAGTCCAGCTCTGCAGTTCAACCTCACACATTCTCTAGAAAAGAGCACATCTCCCAGTGAGCAGAGATAGGACAATTAGCAGGAGCAGCAGTGGGAATGGAGGTCTATGGCAGCTTCCCTTGTCATCCCAGCATGAGCTGGTCCTTCACAGGGTGGGACACTCAAATCCATCCCAGGCCTTAAAGACTTCCCCGCTGACCCGGCACCACTTACTTAACCTCACACCATGCAGGCCTTCCACTGCCTCATGCATCTTTAGGGGGACGTCCCACCCGGATTCCAATCATTTGGCCCCCTGGGTGAAAGGAGACCATTTATCTGTTAACTGTTGCCGCTTCCTCACCGTTTCTGTTAACCTAATGACACCCATTTTTCTTTCGAATCTTCTGACTCTCACAGAAAAGCAGTATTTAAAAAATATATATACATTTTACTTAGAACTTTATGTCATCGCTGCCTAATGCAAAACAAATACCTCCAATATGGCAACTTTACAGGAGAGGCCAAAAACTGCCTTCACTTTCAATGCAAGTCAATGCAACCAGAATTTTTTCCGAGCTATTTTGCAGCATTTCTATTGGTCCAACGGTCATGAAATTTTCACACAATGTAAACGGCAGCTGTTGTGTTTAGTTGATGTGGAAAAATAGAAATCGGCAAAAATTGGGTTGCATGTTTTTCATTGGACAGCGAGGATAAGCTCTGATCTTAATATGCAGTTCACTTTCCTCTCGAGCTGAGGAGCCGCGACGGCGGAGGTCGTGGTGGAGACGAACTTTAATCTGAACATATGAATCGTTTCCTCGCATTTTGGAGAGTTTTCGAAAACAAGAGATTAATGGAACACAATTGCTATTCATGAAGCCCTCGCTGTGAAGAGACGGGGGGATTTTGCATTGTGTGGCCAATTGCGCCGGCCCTCCCTCGCTCTCTTGACTTCTGGGAGGGCTGGCGGCCGCCGGGTTCCGGCCAATCGGAGCTCTCGGCTGGGTCGTGAAACGCTGCATCCTGGCCCTATAACTCTCACTGTCTCAAAGACTGTTTAAATGGTTTTGGTTTATTATTGCCCACTGAGGGCCAAAGGGATATTCTGTCAGGCTTGAGAGAAGGAGGGGTGGGGGGTGGGTGGGGTGTAGTTGGGCTGGGGGTGGGGGGCAAGAGCCTGGCTTTTTCTGCAGGAGCTTTGGCCAGACAGCTGTTCGGGCCTTGCCTGACTTTTCATATGGATATGTATGGTAATGGCAGGCAATAGAGTGGGCCTGAAGAGCAGGCAGCGCTCGGGCCCTCACTCCGGCCGCCATGCTCCAAAGGCCCCACAAAAGGAGCAGTAAAAGAGTAAAAAGGGGCAGCGCCGGTGAAGCACCCACTTTTTGTGGGCCTGAATTAGTTCTGCGAAAGGAATGAAAGTGATCTTTTGCAGCGCGACAGGGGGAAGGCTGCCCATGGGAGCCGGCAGCCTCATTAGCACAAAACCATCCGACACAGACAGATAATCAACTGCAGCAGATTCAACCATCACGCCCACGAAGCCTGTCACAACACTAAACCTCCAAAAGCCTCCTCCCCTCCCTTCAAGAAATGATACAGGCTCATCCCCGTTGCCTTCTATTATGGCTTTTCTCTTTCTTCAGCTGGCCATTTGGTTGCTTCATTGTCAGCTGGTGCCCTGAATATTGTCAATATCTAACCACAACAAGGATTCCTCTTTTCTTTCCAACAGCTGTTGTCTCTACTGGAGAAACAAAAAACCCTGAGTGCTCAGTAATTGCAGACCAATCTTCAACATCCAATGAAAAAATTGAGAAATAAAACATTCTTGCATAGCAGTGAAGCAGAATTTAGCAAATAAGAACTTAAGCAGCCTGTCTTTCTTGGTTCTTCTATATCTAGTACTGCTTCTGCTACAGTAGACCCTAAGATACTTCTCAACCAACTGTAGAGTGTGCTTGACCTCTATGATTCAGGTTAGGCTACCATGTTGGACTGGGCACCTTTGTATCTAAACAGCAATGTCCTGGGGGTTCCCCAAGGCTCAGTTCTAGGGCCTATCATTCATGTGAGCTTTTTCTTGTATAACAAACTAACCTTTGCTCTTATTAGTAAACAAACTCTACAACACCTTGGGGAGCCTGTCTTTCTTGGTTCTCCTATATCTAGTACTGCTTCTGCTACAGTTGACCCTAAGATACTTTCTTAACCAACTTCAGAGTGTGCTTGGCCTCTATGATTCAGGTTAGGATACCATGTAGGACTGGGCACTTTTGTATCTAAACAGCATGCAATGTCCTGCGGGGTTCCCCAAGGTTCAGTTCTAGGGCTTATGATTTATGTGGGCTTTTTCTAGTATAACAAATTAACATTTGCTCTCATTACAAAAACTACAACTAACCTTTGCTCTTATTAGTATACAACCTCTACAACACCTTGGGGAGCCCGTCTTTCTTGGTTCTCCTATATCTAGTACTGCTTCTGCTACAGTTGACCCTAAGATACTTTCTTAACCAACTATGATTCAGGTTAGCCTACCATGTTGGACTGGGCACTTTTGTATCTAAACAGCAAGCAATGTCCTGCGGGGTTCCCCAAGGTTCAGTTCTAGGGCTTATCATTTATGTGGGCTTTTTCTTGTATAACAAATTAACATTTGCTCTCATTACAAAAACTACAACTAACCTTTGCTCTTATTAGTATACAACCTCTACAACACCTTGGGGAGCCTGTCTTTCTTGGTTCTCCTTGCTTGGCCTCTATGATTCAGGTTAGGCTACCATGTTGGACTGGGCACTTTTATATCTAAACAGCAAGCAATGTCCTGTGGGGTTCCCCAAGGCTCAGTTCTAGGGCCACACTTTATTTTTTTTGTATGTGCCTCTACTTGTACAATAAACTAACATTTGCTGTCATTAGTGTACAAATACTATGATACCCTGGTAGGACTGTCTTTCTTGGTTCTCCTATATCTAGTACTGCATCTGATATAGATGAGACAGGCTTCTTCTTAGCCAGCTTTAAAAGGTGTCAGCCTCTATGGCTCAGTTATAGGCTATTTTGTTACTGTAGGCACTTTTGAATCTGAAGATCATGGAGTGTCTTGTGGTGTTACCCAGGGCTCAATTCTGGTAGACCTGTCTTTATTGGTTCTCCTACATCTAGTACTGCTTCTGCTACAGTTGACCCTAAGATGCTTCTCAACCAACTGCAGAGAGTGCTTGACCTCTATGATTCAGGAAAGGCTACCATGTTGGACTGGGCACTTTTGTATCTAAATAGCATGCCATACCCCAAGGCTTGGTTCTAGGGTCTATCATTTATGTGGGCTTTTTCTTGTATAACAAACTAACCTTTGCTCTTATTAGTATACAAATACTACAACAACTTGGGAAGCCTGCCTTTCTTGGTTCCACCTATATCTAGTACTGCATCTGATGTAGATGAGACAAGATTCTTCTTAACAAACTACAAAATATGGTCAGCCTCTATGGTCTTGTTAACAGGTTACTATGTTGCATTGGGCTCTAAACAGCATACAGTATCTGGCATGGTTCCCCAAGGCTCAATCCTAGGGCCTAGTTTATTTCATTTGTATGTGTTTTTTCTTGTATAACAAACAAACATTTGCTCTCATTAGTATGCAAACACCACAACAACTTGGGAAGCCTGTAACCTTGGTTCTCTTATATCTAGTACTGCATCAGACACAGTCCTCCACAAGAGTTGTCAATAGAATACACTGCTGAGAGCTAACAGCTTCCTTTGCCTATTGAACCAGCATAACAGCAATGCCATCTAATACAGACCTATTTTTAATGTTGTACTTATGCCAGAATTCTTAATATAAGAAATTGTATTACATCAGTCCCTTCTTGACTACGTCTGTCTGTTAGAATTGATTTTAGACGTTGTTTTACTTTTAGAATGTAACTCTCTACCTTAGCAAACAGGTCTCTGGTCAATCTACTGGTCACCGCAGGAACATGGCTTGGGGGTGGCCTTTAGGTAACATGGCCCCCAGCTACCTGAAAAGCATCTTAAAACATACTTATTTAATTTAGCATTTTAAATAGAATCATTGTCTTTCAGAAAACTCTTTATTGTTTCCACTGATGAATGTAATAAGCTGACAAACTGTGCAGTAAACGATGGGGTATAATCAGTAAACAGTAAACAGTATAATCAGTATTAAAAGTAAAGTGTTTCTGATAAAATGGCCAAATAGTATATCTGAAAACTGGGTATAGCCAAAAAAATAACTGAACACCATATCATATGATATTTCTTGTGTCCACTTTTTACTTTTATTACAGCTTCCATTGCTTTTAGGTCATGGTTAGAGTTAGGGTTAGGTTAGAGTTAGGGTTAAGGTTAGGGTTAGGTTATGGTTAGGGTTAGGGTTAGCACATTTTCAAAGACACTAACCCTAACCCACAGCCACATCTTCAAAGATTAGTCTGAGAAGAAATTGGATAAATTAGGCAGCAATAAAATACATTTTTGAAAATATTTAATGGAACTTTATAACTTTAACTTTATCAGACTTTCAAATCCTCAAAAAAATTTTAACTTAGAAGTTCATTAGATTTTCTGCTTCTTGCAATGATCTCATATCAAATCTTCTCACCAATATGTCTTAAAAATTAACATTTGTACTGGAAAATTATTGAATAATTCATAAATCATAGTCTTCTCACAGTAACTTCCAGGCCCGGAGTGGCTAATCGGGAGATTCAGGAGGATTCTCAATGGGCCGGCTCATGTCAACCTCGAGTTTGGGCCGGTTGGATGGGAAAAGTTCCTTACTTAAGTAAAAGTACTAGTAATCTAGTAAAAAAAAAATACTCAAGTAAAAGTATAAAAGTACATGCTCCCAAATGTACTTAAAGTATAAAAGTAAAAGTATTTCTTTAAAAATAGTTCTCTTGAGAAACTAAAATTTCTTTAACAGGGTATCTGAGCTCTTGCTTCTTCGGGAGACACAATAGACATCTCATTCGCCGAGAGCTGTCTTGTTTGTTTGTTTTCTTTTCTTTTCCAAGCACTCACTGCTGAGGCCTGAAACTGTCAAAGTAGCCAATCACAGCCCCCCCCCTTCACATCCAGTAGGATTATGATTTGCGGTTCATTGGGACCCTGAATAGAATTGATTAAAAAATACATAAATAAGGAGATAAAAGATGGTTGAAACTAAAGTAACGAGTCTAACAAGTTTTCAAAATGTAGTAGGTAAAAAGAAAAAAGTACTTAAGTACAGTAACAAAGTACTTGTACTTCATTACTTACCACCTCTGTTGGTTTCTGACGCGCTGGTGTATTTTGTCTTGCTCACAAACCTGAGAAAAACTAAATATCATGCTACATATTTTTTATTTATTTATTTATTTATTTATTTTTTATTTAACCTTTATTAAGGTTAAAAAGGTTTATTAAGATTAAAACCTCTTTTTCGACGGAGACCTGGCCAAGATACCACACCATTTACAGCTACAAGAGCATAAAACATAACAAACAGACCTCAGACAATTTACATACCCATATGTAAACAATACAAAACCATAAACACAAGTAGAATACATAATAATAAGTGTATCAATTACAGGCTTCTGATGTACAGTTCTTTACAAAATCTTTAAACTTACTCAAGAAGATTAAATCATTAAGCTGTAGTTTGTTCTGAAGGTTATTCCAAGACCAAGGTGCAAAATAAGAAAAAGACTTTCTGCCCAGTTCTAATTTGATATTTGTTAAAAGATTACTCAAAAAGGAGGGAAGTTTACCCAACAAAACTTCATAAAGAAAGATATACCAGTGTTGTTGTCTCCTTAGACTTAATGAAGGCCAAGAAACCAGACCATAAAGTACACAGTGATGTGTGCTAAACAATGAATTTGATATAAAACGTAAGGAACTGTGGTACACGGGCTCTAAAGAGGAATCAGCATGCATGTAAATGATGTCCCCGTAATCTAAAACACTTACAAATCTAGCTTGTACAATTGTTTTTAGAGCGGCAAGATCCAGACGGATCCTATCACGATAGTAAAGACCTAATCTTCATGATGCATCATGTGAAAAACCCCCATCTCTTACTGCACCATCACCCGCCGCCAGGTCTGTGTGGTCCAGCTGGGTCAGTATCTGGTCTGAGTGACCCCTAGAAGTTGTGGAGGAGTTGTGTTTTTTTTTTTTTTTTGATGACGGCGAGTGGGAAAAAGCTGTGTGGCGCACACCCACGCCGAGCCTTTGCTGAGCGTAATAGCTGCCTAGCCGCCTCGAGCTTAAATGGAGCGGAAAATGCCATTTTAATTTTCATGTTAATTGAGATGGACTAATTGTTAATATGTCCAGCAGCAAAAAACACCACAATGAAACGGAATCTGGAACCATTTCGACTTAAATCGTGTGGAAATTACATACTAGCACGCAAGCTGTTTATGAAAAAGAGGGAAAAGGTGCTTTCATTCTAATAGTTTTTACTGCGCCGGTGGTCATTAGCACGGGCCACTGTGAGGGGTCTGTGTAGATCGGTCGGATGTTGGTGCACAGCTGTACACACGTGTGTGCATTTCATGTTTATCACTACTGATCTGGACAGCGTGTGTGTTTATATTAGTACATATATATATTAGAGATGGAAGGATCGATCGGCTATGTATTGGTATCGGCCGATTTTTAATCTAAATATGTAATAATATGTGATCGGCCAATATTTCTCCAATTTAGAGCCGATCCCAAGAGCTGATCGATGGTGTTAAACAAATGAGCCTTCGTTTCATCCAGGAAGAGGAGAACCCCCTCCCAGCAATTCCTATCTGAACCACTAGGTGGAAATAGCATGCGCTGATAGAAAGCATGTCGTCCGTCTGGCAGTGTTTAGCGTGTGTGACTCAGACTCATCCAGGTTGTTTTTAAAATTAGTAAAATCTTGTGGGCGAACCAAAGATATTTAACACTACTACAGCAGTACAGTGAGTATCAGCAAACAGCAGAGCTAGCACGCACAGCTAGCACAAAACAAACAACCCAGAACACCTACAGACCAGATCTGACCAGTACGAACAGAACAGCAGCAGCAATTCAAGATCTACATGTAATGATTACAGATTTAGTTTAAAATAACAGAGTCTGCGTTTAATGACTGCAGTTTTTATTTAATTAGCTTCTTTTAGTTTTAAAGTAAGGGTCTAAATGTAATGATTGCAGTTTTGGGGATGTTAGTTTGATGTACTTTGTTTATTTACTGATAATTTAGTTAAAAATATGATGCTGTTTCATATGAGCTCGTTAAAAATGGTAATAAATCATTTTAGATCATGTTTCATGACTTGCTTGCGCTAATAACTACATGTAGCCCTGCCGTGGCATATAGCCCCGCCCTCACTATCGGCCTATCGTGCTGAAAGGTGATCGGTGATCGGAATCGGCCTCAAAAACGCTGAACGGCCAATCTCTAATATATATAATACTATAATAAGTAATGATTGATACAGTTATGAACTAAGATTTCTGGTTTCTGGCTTCTTGCTGCACTCCAGTCGTCCAATGGCCTTATTGAAGAACTGGTTAGAGGTACTAGGTCAGGGGTATTTTTATTTAGAGTCAGTAAGGTCCAGTTAGAGGAGATCTCCTCAGGCCAAGGTCTGGACCGTCATCATCTCTAACGTGTGTTCTGATTCAGTGGTGTATCCTGTTTACTGAAGTAGTCTAGTATCAGTATCTTATACCATCAACTACTGAAACACCAACACCACACATACCGTTCAGTATATTTCAGTATATTTACTGTTTAAATGCTGAACTGAATGAATTATTTATAAACTAATAATAAATGTTTTTTACTCACTTCAATAAAAACAAGAGATACATTAAACAAACAGAATGCTTTTGAACAAAAGTTCATCTTAAAGTGTTTATTTATAGAGAAAGTTCATAAAACCTGGTTCTTCTTGTTAACTCAGCTTCACAGATGAACATGTTGGTTGTACAGAGCGGTGTTCTCCAGAACTAGACGAGCAGGTTCATTCCAGAACCGTTCCTGTTAAACACTCAGTTCTCTCTGTTCACTTTTCTGTTTTTAGAGCTCGTTATTCTTTCTGACTCACTTTAGATCTGATAGGCTGAGGAGTCTTCGGTGATCTTACAGCGCACGTGATTGGTCTGTGAGTTCACTGCACCCTAAAGCCTGTATACCGTAAAGACAAGAAAAGCTCCGCCTCTTAAAATAAACACGGTCTAAACAAAATCATTCTCAATAGATTATCAGTTTGGGTCCGCATTGGACAACGTCTGGGTCCGGACCCCTGTACTAGATGGTCACTGGTGGTAACATTAGGTGCTGGTTCTTCTATAGGACTGTGCGAAGAACTAACCTTTGCTGGCCTCTTTGGAGAATTCCAATTTAATAGACCCATAGAACATTTACATTATGTGGAGGTTCCTTAAACTGTTGAATCTAAAGAAGCATCTACAGATACATTCAGATACAGATGGTGGTTCTTCTATGGCAGTGTACAAAGAACCCTTACACTCTTTAGTGTACTTCAGTTTAAGGCTTATCCCTAGAAGCTTTACATCATGTGAAGGTTCCTTAAACTGAAGAATCTAAAGAAGCTTCCACAGATATGTTCTGTAGATGACTGTTCTTCTGTGGCTGTATACAAGGAACCCTTGCTGGCCTTGCTTAATGTTCTTCAATTTAAGACTTATTCCTAAAAGCCTAGAAACTTTAAATCATGTGGAGGTTCCTTAAACTAAAGAGTCTAAAGAAGCATCCACAGAAACATTCTATAGGAAACTAAAGATGATGGTTCTTCTATGGGTGTGTACAAAAAACACTTGCTGGTCTCCTTAGTGTTCTTCAATTTAAGGTTTATTCCTAGAACCGTAGAACCTTTACATTATTTGGATGCTCCTTAAACTGAGCTCCTTACTCTGTGGCAGTGTACAAGGAACCTTGCTGGCCTTGCTTAGTGTTCTTTAATTTAAGGCTTATTCCTAGGACCATAGAACCTTAACATTATGTGGTGGTTCCTTAAACTGAAGAATCTAAAGAATCATCCACAGATATGTTCTGTAGGTGACTGTTCTTCTATGACAGTATACCATGAACCCTTGTTAGCCTTACTTAGTGTTCTTCAATTAAAGGCTTCTTCCTAGAACCATAGAACATTTACATTATTTGGAGGTTCCTTAAACTGAAGAATCTAAAGAAGCATCCACAGATATATTCTATAGGAAACCAAAGGTGATGGTTCCTCTATGGCAATGTACAAAGAACCCTTGCTGGCCTCCTTAGTGTACTTCAATTTAAGGCTTATTCCTAAAACCATAGAACCTTTACATCATGTGGAGGTTCCTTTAGCTAAATAATCTAAGGAAGCTTCCACAGATATGTTCTGTAGGTGACTGTTCTTCTGTGGCAGTATACAAGGAACCCTTGCTGGCCTTGCTGTTCTTCAATTTCAGGCTTATCCCTAGGACCATAGAACCTTAACATTATGTGGAGGTTCTGACTCGTTCTGTAGGAACCGAAAGTGGTGATTCTTTCCATGGCAGGACCGGCCATCCGGAGAACCGGAGTTTCTATAAGCTTGAAAAAGTTTAATCATCTCATTTACAACAACGGTTCTCTAGAGGATCTTCCACTGGGAGGTTCTTCAGTGGTTTCGTTATAGAGTCACAAATCTACTTCTACCTACTTCTAACCTTTACATCATGTGGATGTTCCTTAAACTGAAGAACCTAAGGAAGCTTCCACGGATATGTTCTATAGATGTTGGTTCTTCCATGTAACCGTACAAAGCACCTTTAGTATGTGGAGTTTCTTTAAGCTTGAAAAAATGTAAACATCTCATTTACAATAACGGTTCTCTAGAGAATCCTCCACTGGGAGGTTCTTCAGTGGTTTCATTGTAGAGTCACACATCTACTTCTACCTACTTCTAACCATTACATCATGTGGATGTTCCTTAAACTGAAGAACCTAAGAAGGATTTTATGGATATGTTCTATAGATGTTGGTTCTTCCATGTAACTGTACAAAGCACCTTTAGTATCTAAAGTTACTATAAGCTTGAAAAAGTTAACCATCTCATTTACAATGTTCTCCAGAGAATCCTCCACTGGGAGGTTCTTCAGTGGTTTCGTTATAGAGTCACAAATCTACTTCTACCTACTCCTAACCTTTACATTATGTGAAGGTTCCTTAAACTGAAGAACCTAAGGAAGATTTCATGGATATGTTCTATAGATGTTTGTTCTTCCATGTAACTGTACAAAGCACCTTTAGTATGTAAAGTTTCTATAAGCTTGAAAAAGTTAACCATCTCATTTACAATGTTCTCTAGAGAATCCTCCACTGGGAGGTTCTTCAGTGGTTTCGTTATAGAGTCACAAATCTACTTCTACCTACTCCTAACCTTTACATTATGTGAAGGTTCCTTAAACTGAAGAACCTAAGGAAGATTTCATGGATATGTTCTATAGATGTTGGTTCTTCCATGTAACTGTACAAAGCACCTTTAGTATGTGGAGTTTCTTTAAGCTTGAAAAAGTTTAAACATCTCATTTATAATGTTCCCTAGAGAATCCTCCACTGGGAGGTTCTTTAATGGTTTTGTTATAGAGTCACACATCTACTTCTACCTACTTCTAACCTTTACATCATGTGAAGGTTCCTTAAACTGAAGAACCTAAGAAGGATTTTATGGATATGTTCTATAGATGTTGGTTCTTCCATGTAACTGTACAAAGCACCTTTAGTATGTGGAGTTTCTTTAAGCTCGAAAAAGTTCAAACATCTCATTAACAATAACAGTTCTCTAGAGAATCCTCTACTAGGAGGTTCTTCAGTGGTTTCATTATAGAGTCACACATCTACTTCTACCTACTTCTAACCTTTACATCATGTGGATGTTCCTTAAACTGAAGAACCTAAGGAAGCTTCCACGGATATGTTCTATAGATGTTGGTTCTTCCATGTAACTGTACAAAGCACCTTTAGTATGTGGAGTTTCTTTAAGCTCGAAAAAGTTCAAACATCTCATTAACAATAACAGTTCTCTAGAGAATCCTCTACTAGGAGGTTCTTCAGTGGTTTCATTATAGAGTCACACATCTACTTCTACCTACTTCTAACCATTACATCATGTGAAGGTTCCTTAAACTGAAGAATCTATGGAAGCTTCCACGGATATGTTCTATAGATGTTGGTTCTTCCATGTAACTGTACAAAGCACCTTTAGTATGTAAAGTTACTATAAGCTTGAAAAAGTTAACCATCTCATTTACAATGTTCTCTAGAGAATCCTCCACTGGGAGGTTCTTCAATGGTTTTGTTATAGAGTCACACATCTTCTAGTTTTATGTTTATGGGCCAAAACCTTAAAGAAAAGTAGATCCCATAAAAAACAAGAGCCGGAGACATTAAGCAGGATGGAACGCTGGCGTTTGGCGCTTTGATTAAAAGCTGTTAACAAGGAAAAAATGACAATCGCTGGAAAAAAGGCATCTTTTAATACATTCCTTCTAATCCAATTTCCAAATTTCCCTAAAAAGGAATTACGAGATACGGCCGGTGGGGGGTGAATTCGTATCCAACAATCGCCATCCATTTTCCCGATCCGAAAAGAAAAGAAAAAAAATTGTCAGGCAGCTAAGCAGGCCTATTCTCCGCGGTAGTCCCTTCCTTCACGGGGCCACTATAGAAATTAGCCCGGGCTTCTCTGTGCTCTCACACTTGGCTACACATGCTTGCATGGACACAAGGAAGAGGGGAAAAAAACTCTTTTCTTTCTGTCAGCATTCCTGGCCAACAATGGCTAGATTAGGCAACGAGAGGCCCCCTTCGGAGCGGGGAGGGTGGGGGTGCTGGGGGCTGGAGGGAGTATTGAGCGTATTGAGTGGGCCATTGGCCCTGGCTGGAACAGCTGGTGGGGGTTAATGGCGGCTGAACCCTTTCTCTATTGTGCGTGCCACTCATGGGAAGGGAAGGGGAACACTGACAGGTTCTGGGGTGTGAGGAACCCCTCGGCAGAGCATGCGGGGGTCACCCGACCGGGGTGCGCGAGGTGGTACACCCTCCCCGCGTCCCTCTACTGCCATCGCTTTTAATGTCGTCGCCGTCCAAAGACTAACAAGTATCTTCAAAATGAGAACTTTACAGGAGAGGGCGAAGAAGCTCTACACTTTCTATGGAAGTCAATGGAACGGTATTTGGTTTGAAGCAGGTTTCAAGGCACTTTTCTTGATCCAATCATCAGAAGATTTGGAGGGGATGTAAAGGATGATTGTAGAGTTCAATCTATGTAGAAAACTAAATTTCACAAAAAAAAAATTGAGACCATCATTCTAAATGAGATAAACGTTGCCAGAACATTTCAAATAAAAATATCAGATATTACTGCATAATTCAGTGTTTCAGTGATTCAGAGCAGTTTGGTGTGAAATGGTTCAGATGGTGTTTACAGTGGTGGTGATGGTAACCAGATGTCTCCATGTCCACAACACAAATATACACATTGTATTTACTATGAAACCCACCAGTGAACCTACGCATGTCTTCTGAGTGTTTATGTGAATGTTGATGATGCTAAAATCTGGAAAAAACACCATGAATTGGCTTAAAATAAGCCTTAGAAGCTAAAACAGGCTTCAGAACCTTCAACATAATTTTTATGTTTCCAAACTTTTCAGCACTGGACACTGATTCCAGGTGATTCTGCTCTTTTGAATAATTAAATCAGTGATGATTTTAACAAAGATTTCAGGATATTAATTCCAAACTCTTAACCATAATTCCAAATATTTTAGCATGGATTTAAAATATTCCACCAATATTGAGAGCAAACTTTGAAATACTGTTTGAGCTTCTAATCAGTGACATTTTTGATCATTGATTCAGATTTGTTTTAACATTGTTTACAAAGTTTTGAATGTGGCTTCTTAACATGGATTTTAAAAATATAAATGGTAATTTCAAACTTGATTCCAAACTTTGAATAATGTAATCAAATTTGGAATTATTTTAAACTTTCACACATCAGTGATCCCAAAATTGTTTTCAAAGTTTTTTAAACATTGTTTACAAAGTTCTTAATATTGTTTCCAAAGTTTTTGAGCATTGTTTCTAAAGTATTTTAACATTGTTTCCAAAGTTATTAATATTGTTTCCAAAGTTTATTAAGATTGTTTCTAAAGTATTTTAACATTGTTTCCAATTTTTTTATATTGTTTCCAAAGTTTGTTAATATTGTTTCTAAAGTTTTTTTTAACATTGTTTCCAAAGTTTTTAACATTGTTTCCAAAGTTTTTATATGTTTCAAAAGTTTTAGAATATTATTTCCAAAGTTTTTAACATTGTTTCCAGAGTTTATATATAGTATTTCAAAAGTTTTTAACATTATTTCCAAAGTTTTTTAAATTGTTTCCAAAGTTTTAACATTGCTTTTTACTTTTAAATGTAATTTAAAGAATAATTTCAAACTTGATTCCAAACTTCTAAAAATCACACCAATTCTACTTTTGAATAGAGATTTTGAAGTTTTTAATGCAGTTACTTCAAACTTTTGAAAATTGAATTCAAATTGTTTGAACACAAATTGCATCTTTTAACATTGATTCCAAACTTTTGAACACAGCTTTGAACTTAACTGAAAGGATTCAAAAAATGTCAATTTCCAAACATTTTTTACAATAGATTTTTATATTTAATATTCATTCCAAATGTCTGAATACTGATTTTAAACCTTTGTAAACTGATTTTTATATGTTGGATGTCAGCGCTGGTGGAAGGCTAGAAAAGGGGGATAAAACAGAGATGAGAAATGAGATGTTGCAGGGAGAGTAAGATAGATAGCATGTGTGAGATAAGCCTCTTTCTAGTTCTTATTTAACAATCCAACACAGGCTCAAATACTAGCGCAGTATGTTTTACCACTGAGAAGATTTATTCTCATGAATTGATCAAAACAGCCACTTCACTATATCCTACACGCTCCTACAGAGCCATCACTCAGCCTGGCTGATGGCCTGCAGAGAAAACAGCAGTGTTTATTTTTAAATCTGTATGGAAATGTAGAAAACGCTCAGCATTCAGGAGGTGAAGAGGAGCGTCCACGGAAGCTCTGTTTAAGGCTCTTTCATCTTAATGCTGCTCTGGCCTTGTTATTCCATGTAGGTGCTGAAGAACACACCCCCACCTCCAGCAGTAATAAAGCCAGACATGTGACGCCTACTGTTTCAGTGATATTTAATGATATAAAACAAGAGCTGATAAACAATTAGAACAATTAATCACTTCCGTTTGCTTAGATGATCACAGTCCGACACATTTTTCTTATTTCCTCAAATTTAGTCCCACAGGATTTTCTTCCATTTATAAAGCAGTGAACTATTTTAAAGCTATATGAGTTGACAAGCTTGATCAGAAATAATTAATTAATTTCAATAATTTAGTAAAATTATTTTTATCATATGAATACAGATAATAAACATAAAAATCAAATGACTTATGATTTCATCATCAATATCCAGTAATATCAACAGTGTCTGCAAGTTCCAAGCAATGAGTTTATATCATTTATATACCATATCTATCATAAATAAAAGCAATGTATTTATATATAATATACATATATCATATTTAAAAGCAATACGTTTATATATCATATAGGTCATAGAGAAAATCAATGAGTTTATATATTATATACATATATCATATGTAAAACCAATTTTATATATCATATATGCCATAGAGAAAATCTATGACTTTATATATTATATATGCCACAAAGAAAACCAACAAGTTTATATATTATATACATATATCATATTTAAAACCAATTTTATATATCATATATGCCATAGAGAAAACCAGCACGTTTATATATCATATGTATCATATATAAAACCAGAGTTTCAAATATACCATATATAAAAGCAATAAGTCTAGAAATCATATACATATATCATAAATGAGTTAATGCATAAAAAAAAATAAATTAGTTAATGAGAAGGTATTTTGTTTAAAGCAGTTTTGGAGCATTTCTATTGGTCCAGTCATCATGATACTGTAATGAAAGTGTATATATCATATGTCATAAATACAGATAAAAATATACATTAAATATATCAGGTATACAGTCAATGATCATAATATATTATATATATAATGTATAAAAAGTATCATATATAACGTCAATGAGTATATATTGTATATCATATATCATTTGTTATCGTATATAATATATTCAGCCAGTAAGTGTGTATGTGTGTATATATAGAAGCTTTCTTTGGTGATATCCATATCCAGTATGAATCTGCAGTGTGTGTAGTGTTTATAGTCTGACAGAAATAATTGTTAATTAATTGTTAATAAATAAATGTAATGAATTATTCAGTATATATATAACATACATGTAGTGTAGTATAGTTAACGAGTGTATATATATATCATGTAGAATCTGTATTACAGTTGTTCTTGAATGTTGGCTGAGCTGAGGGGGGTCTGTTGGTAAATGGGAAGTGAAGGGGATTATCTTGTTGATTTTCTACTATTGTTTTCTCTCCGGACCCCCACACTTCCTGTAACACCTGTTTTCTTAGCCCTGTTCTCCGCGGTGTTCTTCACCCTGGTTCTGCAGGCAGGGGAAGTCGTCCCTTCACACAGAGTAAGAGTCAGGCCGTGTGTCGTTTTTACCCCCCCTGCCCCCCCGACTCCCGAGTAAACATTTCATTTCCTCGTGCTGTCAGTGAAGGCTTTGTCTCGGCGCTTGTCGGCTGAGCTCTAATCTGAAACACAAACTCACTCACTTAGATTAGCCACTTCATCTTCCCTCTGATCGCTGTGGCCCGATTGTTCTCTCACTGCAGTCTACAGCAACCATCGAGTGATGCTGCCTGTCCGCCCGCCACCTCCGCCTGACCCCCGCCCTCCCTGTTGGACTGATGAAAATGTTTGTTTTTTAAAGACCTGAATGAGTTCAGTATGAATCTGCAGTGTGTGTGTAGTGTGTACAGTCTGACAGTAATAACTGTGGAGTGATTATAATCCAGTATGAATCTGCAGTGTGTGTAGTGTTTACAGTCTGACAGTAGCAATTGTGGAGTGATTATAATCCAGTATGAATCTGCAGTGTGTGTAGTGTGTACAGTCTGACAGTAATAACTGTGGAGTGATTGTAATCCAGAATGAATCTGCAGTGTGTGTAGTGTTTACAGTCTGACAGTAATTACTGTGGAGTGATTGTAATCCAGTATGAATCTGCAGTGCGTGTAGTGTGTACAGTCTGACAGTAATTACTGTGGAGTGATTGTAATCCAGTATGAATCTGCAGTGCGTGTAGTGTGTACAGTCTGACAGTAATAACTGTGGAGTGATTATAATCCAGTATGAATCTGCAGTGTGTGTAGTGTTTACAGTCTGACAGTAATAACTGTGGAGTGATTAATATCCAGTATGAATCTGCAGTGTGTGTAGTGTGTACAGTCTGACAGTAATAACTGTGGAGTGATTAATATCCAGTATGAATCTGCAGTGTGTGTAGTGTGTACAGTCTGACAGTAATAACTGTGGAGTGATTAATATCCAGTATGAATCTGCAGTGTGTGTAGTGTTTACAGTCTGACAGTAATAACTGTGGAGTGATTATAATCCAGTATGAATCTGCAGTGTGTGTAGTGTTTACAGTCTGACAGTAATAACTGTGGAGTGATTTTAAACCAGTATGAATCTGCAGTGTGTGTAGTGTGTACAGTCTGACAGTAATAACTGTGGAGTGATTTTAAACCAGTATGAATCTGCAGTGTGTGTTGTGTTTACAGTCTGACAGTAATAACTGTGGAGTGATTTTAAACCAGTATGAATCTGCAGTGTGTGTTGTGTTTATAGTCTGACAGTAATAACTGTGGAGTGATTTTAAACCAGTATGAATCTGCAGTGTGTGTTGTGTTTACAGTCTGACAGTAATAACTGTGGAGTGATTTTAAACCAGTATGAATCTGCAGTGTGTGTTGTGTTTACAGTCTGACAGTAATAACTGTGGAGTGATTTTAAACCAGTATGAATCTGCAGTGTGTGTTGTGTTTACAGTCTGACAGTAATAACTGTGGAGTGATTTTAATCCAGTATGAATCTGCAGTGTGTGTAGTGTTTACAGTTTGACAGTAATAACTGTGGACTGATTATAATCCAGTATGAATCTGCAGTGTGTGTAGTGTTTACAGTCTGACAGTAATAACTGTGGAGTGATTTTAAACCAGTATGAATCTGCAGTGTGTGTAGTGTTTACAGTCTGACAGTAATAACTGTGGAGTGATTTTAAACCAGTATGAATCTGCAGTGTGTGTTGTGTTTACAGTCTGACAGTAATAACTGTGGAGTGATTTTAAACCAGTATGAATCTGCAGTGTGTGTTGTGTTTACAGTCTGACAGTAATAACTGTGGAGTGATTTTAAACCAGTATGAATCTGCAGTGTGTGTTGTGTTTACAGTCTGACAGTAATAACTGTGGAGTGATTTTAATCCAGTATGAATCTGCAGTGTGTGTAGTGTTTACAGTCTGACAGTAATAACTGTGGAGTGATTTTAAACCAGTATGAATCTGCAGTGTGTGTAGTGTTTACAGTCTGACAGTAATAACTGTGGAGTGATTTTAAACCAGTATGAATCTGCCTCCACTATAAGTCTAAATCATATCTCTCCACAGTGTGTGTACGTGGCTCTCCCGGCGAGAGCGGCTCTATTAACATACCGGCGCGAAGCTCCGCAGAACAAATTGCCGAACTTTACAACTGCAATCACTCTGGGAACGCGGCCAGCGCGGGGAACTTTGAAGGAGCCCTGCCCCCCCCACCTTCTTTTATGAGAGACAATGATTGCCCCTGTGGATCGGCAGCTACCTGTCTTTACCTGTCCTCTCCGCGCTCAAACACCTGTACACAGCAGTTGGTCTCATTGTTTTGCTCATCGCTCTCATAAAGACGGAGAACCGTCCCGCTGAGTCACTCCTCCTTCCTGGCGCCGGCCTGGGCGCTTCGCTTCCTGTCCCACCGTAAAGACACGGCGGTCATGTGACGCGGCCGACTCGAGTTTCCAGATGCTAATCGTGGCTGTCACTATAAATCTGTCGAATTTGGCTCAGGGCGACCGCAAATATGTAAACCGCACTCCAGGTACGCTCGCTGGCAGCCTGCTGACATTCAGGCGAGCGGATTTACAAGTGCCTGCCTTCCAGCTCGCTGTTTTCCACAAGTTCCTGAGCGACGATCGTTGTTATGATTGACGTTCAGCAGCATTTTTCACATTGTATTCCATCTGTTCACAATAAACAGCTTTTAAAAACCTATTGTTTTGCACGAGCACACCACATGACCTGCTCACATCAGTGATAACACTAAACTCAGTCCTTCATTTAGTCCAACCAGTAAAGACCAGAGCAGAAACACTGCAATGACCAGAACCCAGTCTGACAGTAATAACTGTGGAGTAATTATATTCCAGTATGAATCTGCAGTGTGTGTAGTGTTTACAGTCTGACAGTAATAACTGTGGAGTAATTATATTCCAGTATGAATCTGCAGTGTGTGTAGTGTTTACAGTCTGACAGTAATAACTGTGGAGTAATTATATTCCAGTATGAATCTGCAGCGTGTGTAGTGTTTACAGTCTGACAGTAATAACTGTGGAGTGATTGTAATCCAGTATGAATCTGCAGTGTGTGTAGTGTTTACAGTCTGACAGTAATAACTGGGGAGTGATTATAATCCAGTATGAATCTGCAGTGTGTGTAGTGTTTACAGTCTGACAGTAATAACTGTGGAGTGATTTTAATCCAGTATGAATCTGCAGTGTGTGTAGTGTTTACAGTCTGACAGTAATAACTGGGGAGTGATTATAATCCAGTATGAATCTGCAGTGTGTGTAGTGTTTACAGTCTGACAGTAATAACTGTGGAGTGATTTTAATCCAGTATGAATCTGCAGTGTGTGTAGTGTTTACAGTCTGACAGTAATAACTGTGGAGTGATTGTAATCCAGTATGAATCTGCAGTGTGTGTAGTGTTTACAGTCTGACAGTAATAACTGTGGAGTGATTATAATCCAGTATGAATCTGCATGTGTGTGTAGTGTTTACAGTCTGACAGTAATAACTGTGGAGTGATTATAATCCAGTATGAATCTGCAGTGTGTGTAGTGTTTACAGTCTGACAGTAATAACTGTGGAGTGATTTTAATCCAGTATGAATCTGCAGTGTGTGTAGTGTGTACAGTCTGACAGTAATAACTGTGGAGTGATTATAATCCAGTATGAATCTGTAGTGTGTGTTGTGTTTACAGTCTGACAGTAATAACTGTGGAGTGATTATAATCCAGTATGAATCTGCAGTGTGTGTAGTGTTTACAGTCTGACAGTAATAACTGTGGAGTGATTATAATCCAGTATGAATCTGCAGTGTGTGTAGTGTTTACAGTCTGACAGTAATAACTGTGGAGTGATTATAATCCAGTATAAATCTGCAGTGTGTGTAGTGTTTACAGTCTGACAGTAATAACTGTGGAGTGATTTTAATCCAGTATGAATCTGCAGTGTGTGTAGTGTTTACAGTCTGACAGTAATAACTGTGGAGTGATTTTAATCCAGTATGAATCTGCAGTGTGTGTAGTGTGTACAGTCTGACAGTAATAACTGTGGAGTGATTATAATCCAGTATGAATCTGTAGTGTGTGTTGTGTTTACAGTCTGACAGTAATAACTGTGGAGTGATTATAATCCAGTATGAATCTGCAGTGTGTGTAGTGTTTACAGTCTGACAGTAATAACTGTGGAGTGATTATAATCCAGTATGAATCTGCAGTGTGTGTAGTGTTTACAGTCTGACAGTAATAACTGTGGAGTGATTATAATCCAGTATAAATCTGCAGTGTGTGTAGTGTTTACAGTCTGACAGTAATAACTGTGGAGTGATTTTAATCCAGTATGAATCTGCAGTGTGTGTAGTGTTTACAGTCTGACAGTAATAACTGTGGAGTGATTTTAATCCAGTATGAATCTGCAGTGTGTGTAGTGTTTACAGTCTGACAGTAATAACTGTGGAGTGATTATAATCCAGTATGAATCTGCAGTGTGTGTAGTGTGTACAGTCTGACAGTAATAACTGTGGAGTGATTATAATCCAGTATGAATCTGCAGCGTGTGTAGTGTTTACAGTCTGACAGTAATAACTGTGGAGTGATTTTAATCCAGTATGAATCTGCAGCGTGTGTAGTGTTTACAGTCTGACAGTAATAACTGTGGAGTGATTATAATCCAGTATGAATCTGCAGCGTGTGTAGTGTTTACAGTCTGACAGTAATAACTGTGGAGTGATTATAATCCAGTATGAATCTGCAGTGTGTGTAGTGTTTACAGTCTGACAGTAATAACTGTGGAGTGATTATAATCCAGTATGAATCTGCAGTGTGTGTAGTGTTTACAGTCTGACAGTAATAACTGTGGAGTGATTATAATCCAGTATGAATCTGCAGTGTGTGTAGTGTTTACAGTCTGACAGTAATAACTGTGGAGTGATTATAATCCAGTATGAATCTGCAGTGTGTGTAGTGTTTACAGTCTGACAGTAATAACTGTGGAGTGATTATAATCCAGTATGAATCTGCAGTGTGTGTAGTGTTTACAGTCTGACAGTAATGAGTTCCTGAGCGATGATCGTTGTTATGATTGACGCTCAGCAGCATTTTTCACATTGTATTCTATCTCTTCACAATAAGCAGTGTGTTGTTAAGCATGAGCGTACCACATGACCTGTTTACATGCCAACACCAAATTTAGCCAACCGGTGAGGACCAGAGCAGAAACGCTTCAATGAGCAGATCTCAGAACGGATCTGATCCCAGATCTGACTGCTCTCCGTAAGAGCAAATATAAACGTTAGTGTTTTCCTAAAGTGCGGGGAATATTGTAAAGTTATGGATTAGGTGTCACGTCCGGGAGCCTCTTATTGATGGCAGAAGAATGTGGAAGTAGCCGGAGAGCCGCGCGGTAACGATGGGGATTTATAGCCGGAATCTCTTCAACAATTTTATCAAAAGCCCATTCCGGCATGGCATTTTTCTTCAGCCCATAAATCAGCGGCGCCGGAGCCGTGCGGCCGGACAGTAACAGGAGATAGATGAGCCAGGGGAGAGGTCAGCGCCGATTTTTCACCCCCAGCGTCCTGTCACCGCCGCCCCAGGCTGCTGCCCCCTTTATGAATTGCTCTTTTACTGACTTGTTGTGTTTTTAATTTGTTTTATCCGCGTTTGGGTGAGAAAATAAATAAATAAATAACAGACAGGGGGCATTAGGACCTGGCTGGACCGAGCCAGTCCGGCTGGAGATAGCGTATCGATTGGTCGGGCCTCTGGCGCTGTATGAAAATGTGGCAAACTTCTGGGAGATGAGGTTTGATTCATCCTCTTCGGGGTTGTGGGGATTCTCTGGGATATTTGTGCTGTTGGGTATGTATATCAGGCTCAGACCGGTTAAACCAAAGCTTGACCGAACATGCAGATGGAGTTGGGGCTCCAGTCAGTGTTAATACTCGACCTTTGATCCCAACTGGGACCTTTAGGATTCACAAACATCAAGTGTTTCTAAAAGATCTGAAGAAGCGCAACTAAATCAGCTGTAGTGTTAATAGTACTTGCTGGAGAGCGCAATAGCTAATCCGGTGGTCTATACCTCCTATGGCCTCAGCTGGAGTAGGGGTGTGTCTGGAATCGCCCCCTACTTGGCGTTTAGTCTTCTATTCAGGGTGTCGTTATGAATTTTATTATAAAAGTTATGAAAGTTATGAATTCTCCTCCCACACGGCTAAATGGGGGGCCAATGTTGGTGGACACAGCTCATATAAGTTCATTACCAACGCCCTCTAAACCATGTGCAACACCCTAGCTGGGACACCATAGCAACCACATAGCAATTACCTGGCACATCATAGCAACCACATAGCAACCACCTTAGCAATTACCTGGCACACCATAGCAACCACATAGCAGCCACCCTAGCAATTATCTGGCACACCATAGCAATCACATAGCAACCACCCTAGCAATTACCTGGCACACCATAGCAACCACATAGCAACCACCCTAGCAAATACCTGCAACATCATAGCAACCACATAGCAACCACTCTAGCAAATACCTGCAACATCATAGCAACCACATAGCAACCACTCTAGCAAATACCTGCAACACCATATCAACCATTCTCCTCCCATCGACTGAATGGAGTGCCAATGTTGGTGGACCCGGCTCATATAAGTTCATTACCAACGCCCTCTAAACCATGTGCAACATCCTCATAGCACATAGCAACCATCTTAGCAATTACCTGGCACACCATAGCAACCACATAGCAACCACCCTAGCAATTACCTGGCACACCTTAGCAACCACATAGCAACCACTCTAGCAAATACCTGCCACACCTTAGCAACCACATAGCAACCACCCTAGCAATTACCTGGCACACCATAGAAACCACATATCAACCACCCTAGCAATTACCTGGCACACCATAGCAACCACATAGCAACCACCCTAACAATTACCTGGCACACCATAGCAACCACATAGCAACCACCATAGCAATTACCTGGCACACCATAGCAACCACATAGCAACCACCCTAGCAATTACCTGGCACACCATAGCAACCACATAGCAACCACCCTAGCAATAACCTGGCACACCATAGCAACCACATAGCAACTACTTGGCACACCATAGAAACCACATAGCCAACACCCTAGCAATTACCTGGCACACCTTAGCAACCACATAGCAACCACCCTAGCAATTACCTGGCACACCATAGAAACCACATATCAACCACCCTAGCAATTACCTGGCACACCATAGCAACCACATAGCAACCACCCTAGCAATTACCTGGCACACCATAGCAACCACATAGCAACCACCCTAGCAATTACCTGGCACACCATAGCAACCACCCTAGCAATTACCTGGCACACCATAGCAACCACCCTAGCAACCACCCTTGCAAATACCAGGCGCACCATAGCAACCACATATCACCCACCCTAGCAATTACTTGGCGCACCATACCAACTACATAGCAACCACCCTAGCAAATACCTGGCACACCATAGAAACCACATATCAACCACCCTAGCAATTACCTGGCACACCATAGCAACCACATAGCAACCACCCTAGCAATTACCTGGCACACCATAGCAACCACATAGCAACCACCCTAGCAATTACCTGGCACACCATAGCAACCACATAGCAACCACCCTAACGATTACCTGGCACACCATAGCAACCACATAGCAACCTCCATAGCAATTACCTGGCACACCATAGCAACCACATATCACCCACCCTAGCAATTACTTGGCGCACCATAGAAACCACATATAAACCACCCTAGCAAATACCTGGCACACCATACCAACTACATAGCAACCACCCTAGCAAATACCTGGCACACCATACCAATTACATAGCAACCACCCTACCAAATACCTGACACACCATAGCAACCATGTAGCAACCACCCTAGTAATTACCTGGGACACCATAGAAACCACATAGCAACCACCCTAACAATTACCTGGCGCACCATAGCAACCACATAGCAACCTCCCTAGCAATTACCTGGCACACCATAGCAACCACATAGCAACCACTCTAGCAAATACCTACGACACCAAAGCTACCACATAGAACCACCCTAGCAGTTACCTAGCACACTATAGCAACCACATAGCAACCACCCTGGCAATTACCTGGCACACCACAGAAACCACATAGCAACCACCCTAGCAAATACCTGGCACGTTGAGTTTTGGTTCCTTACAGTGGTTCCTCTTCTCTTCATGCTCCTAGTGATTTTTTATTTTTGAGTCTTGGTTCCTCTTACTGTTCCTCTTTGTGCTCTCCTACTTTTTTCTTTTTGAGTTTTGGTTCCTCTCAGTGGTTCATCTTTATTCTCTTACACGTTTTTTTCTTATATAAAGACCTAGTTTCTCTCAGTTGGTCCTATTCATGCTCTCTCTTTGAGCCTTGGCTCTTTTCTGTGGGTCCTCCTCACGCTCTTAGATAGATTCTCTTTTTGAGTCTTGGCTCCTTTCAAAGGTTTCTGCTTTTGAGTCTAGGTTCCTCTCAATGGTTCTTCTTCATTCCTTCACACGTTTTTCCTTTTGAATCCTAGCTTCCCTCAGGGATTCCTCTTCATGCTTTTAATTAGTTTCTCCTTTTGAGACTTGGTTCTTCTCAGTGGTTCTTCTTAATATTCTCACAAGTTTCTTCTTTTGAGTTTTGGTTCATCTCAGTGGTTTTTCTTCATACTCTCACAAGCACCTCCTTCTGAGTCTTGGTTCTTCTTAGTTCTTCTTAGTTCTTCTGGTTCTTAAGACGTTTGGCTTCTCCACCCTGTTCCTGTTGAGTCTTGGTTCCTCACAGGGGTTCCTCTTCATGCTCCTAGCAACATTCTCTTTTTGAGTCTTGGTTCCTTTCAATTATTGTTCTTCACAGTCTCACAAGTATCTCCTTCTGAGTCTCCGTTCTTCTCAGTGGCTGCTCCTCATGCTCTTAGAGAGATGTTGTTCCCTTTTGAGTCTTGGTTCCTCTCAATGCTTCTTTTTCATACTCTCACAAGCATCTCCTTTTGAGTTATGGTTCCTCGCAGTGGTTCCTCTTCATGCTCCTAGTGAAGTTCTCCTTGCGTGTCTTGGTTCTTCTCAATGGTTCCTCTTCATGCTTTCACAAGTTTCTCCTTTTGGGATTGTTAATATTCTCACAAATTTTTTTCTTTTGAGTTTTGGTTCCTCGCAGTGGTTCCTCTTCTTGCTTCTAGTGAATTTGTCTTTTTGAGTCTTGGTTCCTCTTAATTATTATTCTCCACAGTCTCACAAGTATCTCCTTCTGAGTCTCCGTTCTTCTCAATGGTTCCTCATGCTCTTAAAGATGTTGTTCCCTCTCTCAGTGGTTCTTCTTCATACTCTCAGAAGCATCTCCTTCTGAGTTTTGGTTCTTCTTAGTTCTTCTTCTTCTGGTTCTCCAGATGTTTTCTCCACTCAGACTCCTGTTCACGTTGCACTGAAACGATAAAGACGTTTATGGTATCTTCCATGTGGAGATATGTTAAGCTGTATGGATTTGAATATTAATGCTGGTATAATAAACGTCGGGCCGGTGCGGCGCTGATGGAAGTGCTCTACGCTGGTGACGCGTGAACAGGAGTGAGACGGAGGAGAGACCACGTTATCACTCCACTGATTTATTCATGCATTTGTCATGGAGGCTTGTTACTGGTCAGGTGGACGCGCCATCCACTCCCGTCTGATTGAAAGTCATTCATTGCTATGCACCCATGTAAAGTGGACGTCTCTCATCGCCATGGTGACCTTGGATTTCCAATCACTTGCGTTTAACTCCGAGGGGGACGTTGTTGTGTCAGCAGCAGAAAACAACTGATTATTCAACACACGGTGTCGTTTATACTCGTATAGCAGTAACAAACACCTGGGCCACATATTTATATGCATCTGTAATAACAGTGTAATTACACATGAACAACATATGCATAGACACTGTAACTACTAGTGATGTAGCCACTGTTACAGATGGACTACAGCAGTGTAGCTTCCGTAGTCTTGCCTCACGTAATTACTTAATAGCCATCCAAACAGCAACTTTTCAGGAGAGACCAAAAACCTTCTTCACTTTCAATGCAAGTCAATGGAACCAGAATTTTTCCCAAGGGATTTTGGAGCACTTCTATTGGTCCGTGCATCATGAAATTGTTACACAATGTAAATGGCAGCTACTGCTTTCTAAAGATGGATAAAAATAAAAATGGGACCGTGGAAAATATTTTCTCGTGTTATTACACGTTAATAATCACATTAGTAAGTATATATGTGATTAGCATCTTTGGATCCAGATGTCTTTTTTTTCAGGAGAGGAAGGGAGGATGAAATTTCAGGTGTGCTTAATCTCAATGCAAGTTATAACACGTTTATCTATACTACACTCATGTTATTATTAATGTGTTATAACATAAGAGAGAATATGTTGTTATAACTATTCAGATAGTCTTATGTAATTGCAAGAGGTAAACAAAAACACACACACACATGTGTATAATTGCATAAGCTTTATGGCTGTAATCCGTCTGTAACAGTGGCTGCATCACTAGTAGTTACACGGTTGTTACATATGTTATTACACAGTTATTACAGGCACTGATTGTAAAGAGCCAAATAAACATGTTTTTGATATTAAAAAAGATGCAGATGAAGTTATTACGCCGAGCGTGGTTATTGTGACAGGTTGAGTAAGATAATAAATCCATAAGTGTCGAGATAGACGTGCCAAAGTAAACAGAAGGCCTGTTTTTCACCTGCCGCTGAGGAGTCGTCGGGCAGCATTGCAGACATTCCTGCGCTCGTGGCCCGAGAGCGGCTGCCGCTGGACGAGAGCGAGGGGCTTTCTGCCACGGCTGTGTGATTCACTACACCAGTGCTTTTGAAGATGCAGTCAAAGGTCACGGGTGCATAAGTGGCCCCTCTGATCATCGTTATCAGATTACGGGGGAAGACTGTGCAGAGTCTGAGCTTCAGCTGTAGGAAGTGAATGTCTGTCTATGGAACCGAACGTCCAACAACCCTACAGTCTGGCCTCAGTGTTTTTTAAAGGGAAAGCCCAGTTAGAAATCTAAATATCCCAGTTTTTTTTAATCCAAGCTAATTAGACCAGATACATGGCCAGATTAGACCTGGATATGGAGGTGTTTGGGACTCAGTCTGGGTTTAATGTATGTATGTATGTACTATGTAGGGATATGGAGGTCTTTGGGACTCAGTCTGGGTTTGATGTATGTATGTACTATGTAGGGATATGGAGGTGTTTGGGACTCAGTCTGGGTTTAATGTATGTATGTATGTACTATGTAGGGATATGGAGGTCTTTGGGACTCAGTCTGGGTTTGATGTATGTATGTACTATGTAAGAATATGGAGGTGTTTGGGACTCAGTCTGGGTTTGATGTATGTATGTACTATGTAGGGATACGGAGGTGTTTGGGACTCAGTCTGGGTTTGATGTATGTATGTACTATGTAGGGATATGGAAATGTTTAGGACTCAGTCTGGGTTTGATGTATGTATGTACTATGTAGGGATATAAAGGTCTTTGGGACTCAGTCTGGGTTTGATGTATGTATGTACTATGTAGGGATACGGAGGTGTTTAGGACTCAGTCTGGGTTTGATGTATGTATGTACTATGTAGGGATATGGAAATGTTTGGGACTCAGTCTGGGTTTGATGTATGTATGTACTATGTAGGGATATAAAGGTCTTTGGGACTCAGTCTGGGTTTAATGTATGTATGTATGTACTATGTAGGGATACGGAGGTGTTTGGGACTCAGTCTGGGTTTGATGTATGTATGTACTATGTAGGGATATGGAAATGTTTGGGACTCAGTCTGGGTTTGATGTATGTATGTACTATGTAGGGATATAAAGGTCTTTGGGACTCAGTCTGGGTTTGATGTATGTATGTATGTACTATGTAGGGATATGGAGGTGTTTGGGACTCAGTCTGGGTTTGATGTATGTATGTACTATGTAGGGATATGGAAATGTTTGGGACTCAGTCTGGGTTTGATGTATGTATGTATGTACTATGTAGGGATATGGAAATGTTTGGGACTCAGTCTGGGTTTGATGTATGTATGTACTATGTAGGGATATGGAAATGTTTGGGACTCAGTCTGGGTTTGATGTATGTATGTACTATGTAGGGATATAGAGGTGTTTGGGACTCAGTCTGGGTTTGATGTATGTATGTATGTACTATGTAGGGATATGGAGGTGTTTGGGACTCAGTCTGGGTTTGATGTATGTATGTACTATGTAGGGATATGGAGGTGTTTGGGACTCAGTCTGGGTTTGATATATGTATGTATGTACTATGTAGGGATATGGAGGTGTTTGGGACTCAGTCTGGGTTTGATATATGTATGTATGTACTATGTAGGGATATGGAGGTGTTTGGGACTCAGTCTGGGTTTGATATATGTATGTATGTACTATGTAGGGATATGGAGGTGTTTGGGACTCAGTCTGGGTTTGATGTATGTATGTATTATGTAGGGATATGGAGGTGTTTGGGACTCAGTCTGGGTTTGATGTATGTATGTATGTACTATGTAGGGATATGGAGGTGTTTGGGACTCAGTCTGGGTTTGATGTATGTATGTACTATGTAGGGATATGGAGATGTTTGGGACTCAGTCTGGGTTTGATGTATGTATGCATGTACTATGTAGGGATATGGAGGTGTTTGGGACTCAGTCTGGGTTTGATGTATGTATGTACTATGTAGGGATATGGAGGTGTTTGGGACTCAGTCTGGGTTTGATGTATGTATGTACTATGTAGGGATATGGAGGTGTTTGGGACTCAGTCTGGGTTTGATGTATGTATGTATGTACTATGTAGGGATATGGAGGTGTTTGGGACTCAGACTGGGTTTGATGTATGTATGTATTATGTAGGGATATGGAGGTGTTTGGGACTCAGTCTGGGTTTGATGTATGTATGTATGTACTATGTAGGGATATGGAGGTGTTTGGGACTCAGACTGGGTTTGATGTATGTATGTATTATGTAGGGATATGGAGGTGTTTGGGACTCAGTCTGGGTTTGATGTATGTATGTATGTACTATGTAGGGATATGGAGGTGTTTGGGACTCAGACTGGGTTTGATGTATGTATGTACTATGTAGGGATATGGAGGTGTTTGGGACTCAGACTGGGTTTGATGTATGTATGTACTATGTAGGGATATGGAGGTGTTTGGGACTCAGTCTGGGTTTGATGTATGTATGTATGTACTATGTAGGGATATGGAGATGTTTGGGACTCAGTCTGGGTTTGATGTATGTATGTATGTACTATGTAGGGATATGGAGGTGTTTGGGACTCAGTCTGGGTTTGATGTATGTATGTACTATGTAGGGATATGGAGGTGTTTGGGACTCAGTCTGGGTTTGATGTATGTATGTATGTACTATGTAGGGATACGGAGGTGTTTGGGACTCAGTCTGGGTTTGATGTATGTATGTACTATGTAGGGATACGGAGGTGTTTAGGACTCAGTCTGGGTTTGATGGATCTCTGTAGGATCTGTGTCTGTCAGAAGCTCTTCTGCTGCTACAGTGAGCTGACATGCCAAAACATGCTCAGTACTTCTTGTTCTGTGTGTAATGTTTCTAACCGGCACTTACAGCTCAGTAAATTTCCTCCAGTAGAAGTTCAGTCACTGAAAATAACCTTTTCAAAGCGACCGTCTAAAAACAACAGCTGCCCCCCATTTATCTCCTCAGTGGACCACTCCTGCTTCCATATTTCTCTTAGTGCTGCACAGATGTGTACTGGGTGAAGGATGGTTAGGACCACTGACGAATATATTACTATAGCTCCATATCACTTCCCTCTTACAGTTGATTGAGTGTTAGTGAGGTCAGGTATTGATGTTGAACATTGCTGTGAGGATTTGATTGAGTATTAGTTAAGTCAGGTACTGATGTTGGAACATTGCTGTGAGGATTTGATTGAGTGTTAGAGAGCTCATAAGAAATTCATGACAGTTTACTGTAATGATAACTTTCAGTGAGGGAGCTTTTGGAGCTGGACGCCTGGTTCCATTCACCACCACTGTGAACAATGAAACCACGATGTATGTATATATATATATATATATATATATATATATATATATATATATATATATATACATAATCTCCACCGGGAGATTGTTTCTGGTGGGGTTCAGTGTAATTCCACAGACGGTCGAGTCACTCTCTGGTGTCTAGGACTGGTCAGACACTCTGTTATCTATAAAGGGTTGATCAGAGTTAATCCTGCAGCTCCAGGCGGCGCACTTCTCCCTCCAGCTCACTCCTAACAGCCTCCGCGCTGTTATTACAGGAATGATGCTGCCGGCCTTTTCCCAAACCACAGCTCAGCCTCCGTCTGCGGTCATCAGCCGCGGGACGGGGATAAATACCAAACGCAATCAGGAGAGAGACGCAACCGCTCGGAGCAGAGCTTCAGAACCCAGTCACATACTATAAACAACACGAGAGACCCGGCAGAGGACTCAGCTCACTTCACTCTCAGACTAACCAGCCATTAAAGGAGCGCTGTGTAACCCCTAGTGGTGAGACTGGGTATTTAAGGAGCTGAATGCCAGCGGCAGAATGTAAATGCTGCACCATTCAAGGTGGAACGGGAAAATTTTAACAACTAGCTGGTGAATAAGAAGCTAAATGTCAGCACCAGGATGTAACTTCTGCATTATTTAAGGTGGACTAAGAAAATTTAAAGTGTAAGCTGGTAAAGTCGTAGTGACTGAATGTACCTGTTTATCATTTAAGGTGGAACAGGAGTATAAGAAACTGAACATCAGCACTAGAAAATTTAAACAACAAGCTGGTGAATAAGACGCTGAATTTCGAAACTAGAATGTAAATGCTACACAATTTAAGGTGGAACTGAAAAAATTTAAACAACAAGCTGGTGAATAAGACGCTGAATTTCAAAACTAGAATGTAAATGCTACACAATTTAAGGTGGAACGAGAAAATTTAAACAACAAGCTGGTGAATAAGACGCTGAATTTCAAAACTAAAATGTAAATGCTACACAATTTAAGGTGGAACGAGAAAATTTAAACAACAAGCTGGTGAATAAGACGCTGAATTTCAAAACTAGAATGTAAATGCTACACAATTTAAGGTGGAACTGAAAAAATTTAAACAACAAGCTGGTGAATAATACGCTGAATTTCAAAACTAGAATGTAAATGCTACACAATTTAAGGTGGAACGAGAAAATTTAAACAACAAGCTGGTGAATAAGAAGCTGAATTTCAAAACTAGAATGTAAATGCTACACAATTTAAGGTGGAACTGAAAAAATTTAAACAACAAGCTGGTGAATAAGAAGCTGAATTTCAAAACTAGAATGTAAATGCTACAAAATTTAAGGTGGAACTTAAAAAATTTAAACAACAACCTGGTGAATAAGAAGCTGAATGTCAGCACCAGGATGTAAATGCTGCACTATTTAAGGTGGAATAAGAAAATGTAACCAGGTAAAGTCGTAGTGACTGAACATAACTGTTGATCATTTAAGGTGGAACAGAAAAAAATAGAATAAAACTAAAACTAGATACCGGAGTATAAAAAACTGAATATCAGCACTAGAATGTAACTGCAGCATTATTTAAGGTGGAACGATCAAATTTGAACAACAAGCTGGTGAACAAGAAGCTGAATGTTAACAACAGATCGTAACTTCTGCATTATTTAAGGTGGAACGGGAAACTTGAAACAACAAGCTCGTGTACAAGAAGCTGAGTGTCAGTGCTAGAATGTAAACGCTGCACTATTTAAGGTGGAATAAGAAAATTCAAAGAGCAAGCTGGTAAAGTCGTAGGGACTGAACGTACCTGTTTATTATTTAAGGCGGAACGGGAAAATTTGAACAAGAAGCTGGGGTATAAGAAGCTGAATGTCAGCACCATAATGTAAATGCTACACAGTTTAAGGTGGAACGTGAAAAATTTAAACTTTAAGCCAGTGCATAAGAATGTCAGCACCAGAATATAAGGGCTGCATCATTTAAGGTGGAACAAGAAAATTAGAAAAAGACGCTGCCGAATAAGAAGCTGATTGTCAACATAATGTAAATGCTGCACAATTTAAGGTGGAACAGGAAAATGTGGACAACAAGCTGGTGAATGAGTCGCTGAATGTCAGTGCTAGAATATAAATGCTGAATCATTTAAGGTGGCACAGGAAAATTCAAACTAAAAGCTGGTATATAAGAAACTGAATGTCAGCACCAGGATGTAAATGCTACACAGTTTAAGGTGGAACAGGAAAAATTCAAACCAGAAGCCAGTGTATAAGACACTGCGGCACCATAATGTAACTGCTTCACCATTTAAGGTGGAACGGGAAAATGTGGACAACAAACTGGTGAATAAGAAGCTGTATGTCAGTGCTAGAATATAAGTGCTGAATCATTTAAGGTGGCACAGGAAAATTCAAACTAGAAGCCAGTGTATAAGAAGCTGAATATCAGCACCATAATGTAACTGCTTCACTATTTAAGGTGGAACGGGAAAATGTAAAGTTGTTTATATTGTATCAGAGCTGCAAGAGGTAGAAACATCATCACGTCATGGTGTTTGGTTTACATTGTGCAGCTTTTTCAGTGCAGCGATGAACAAAGAGCAACATCAAAGCAACATAAGAAGCTGAACGTCAGCACCAGAATTGGAATTATCAAATTGAAATAACAAGCCAATGTATAAGAAGTAACTTCTGCATTATTTAAGGTGGAACAGGAAAAATTTTACAAAAAGCTGGTGTACAAGAAGCTGAATGTCAGTGCTAGAATGTCAATACTACACCGTTTAAGGTGGAATAAGAACATTTAAAGTGTAAGCTGGTAAAGTTGTAGTGACTAAACGTACCTGTTTATCATTTAAGGTGGAACAGGACAAATTCAAACTAGAAGCTGGTATATAAAAAACTGAACATCAGCACTAGAGCTTACTTACTGAATCATTTAAGGTGGCACAGGACAAATTCAAACTAGAAGCTGGTGTATAAAAAACTGAACATCAGCACTAGAGCTTACTTACTGAATCATTTAAGGTGGCACAGGACAAATTCAAACTAGAAGCCAGTGTATAAGAAGCTGAATGCCAGTACCATAATGTAACTGCTTCACCATTTAAGGTGGAACGGGAAAATGTAAAGTCAAGTCAAGGTGTTTGGTTTACATTGTGCAGCTCTACCAGTAAAGTGATGAACAAAGAGCAACACCAGCTTCAGAGACGCATTAAAGACGTGCTGTAGCGACGCTGTCCGTGTGATACACGTTGATTCTGGTCCTGAATGCTAAGCTGGTCTGATTGTAGGGAATAAAATCTGCTGCTGATTGAGAATCTAGTGGCTCATAAAGTGTTAAATTATAGGCGCCCTCAGTTCAATGTATTGAGCTTTTTGATGGTTGCTTGGCAACAACTAATTTAGGCTATCTGTGGATATGTTTCTGTTTTTGGGGGGGGTTGTGTGGGGGGGTGTTGTGCACCCCTGTGTTTGTGTGTCGGGGGGTTTGACTGATGTTTTGAATTGGATGGCGGCGACTGCTCAGCCTTTACATATTATAATGAGAGGTCACGAGAGGTCAACCTGAACCAAAGTGAAACATCGTAGCACAATTAGCTCACGGCTAGCGTGTGCACCTCCCTCAGGTGGTTCTCTTCACCGCAGCTCCTTCTTCATACCTCAAATTACAAAGCTAGAACTGATGCTGAGGGTTTGTACTCAGCTATGGCTTCCTGTCTAGAACCTCAACTTGATGTGGAAGTTCTTGAAACTTTCAAGAAGCTCTTCATGTTCTCGCGTCGCATCAGCAGTATTAAGCATTCATTGAGAGGTTCTTTATGGAATCAAGCTGGTTCTTCTACGGCATCTCTAAAAGAACCCTTCATTCTGGGTACAAATGACAACACACGCTGCAAAAAGGTTCCACAACAAGGTTCTTTCAGGATGCTCACAGAAGAAGTCTTCACAGAACCGTTTTAAGTTTAAAGCTTCTCTATGGAACCAAATTGGTTCTCTCTTATGGCATCAATCAAAGAACATTTTGTTCTTTGTACCAGTTATAATTAAGAGCTCTGGGTACAAAAACTCACAAACAAGTTCCTTTTGATTCCCTATAGAACCTGGTTCTTTGTTAATTGAAATAAATTGTTCTGTCAATTGAACCATTCAATGCCTTTTCTTTTCCCATTTCAGGGTTCCTTCTAGAACCTTTGCATTATATGATACTTTAAATGTTCAGAAGGTTCTTAGTGTTTCATTGGCAAAATGGTTCTACAGTAAGTGAAAGCCTCTCTAGAGGACCAAAATGGTTCTCCTACGGTATCAATCAATGAACCTTTTGTTTTTTGTGCCCCTTATAATTAATAGTTCTTGGGTAAAAAACCTCACAGAAGGTTCCCTAAAGAACCGTATTTGGTAAATGAGGTCTAGCATGGTTCTATGTTAATTGAAATGAATTGAATTGTTCTGTCAACTGAACCATACAAAGCCAGGTTCCTAAAGGGAACTAAAAATGGTTCCCCTACGTTAAGTTACAGTCTGTCGCACAAACGGTTCTCTGGTAATTGAAATGTTCTTTAGGGAACAGAAATGGTTCTTCTACAGCATTACTCAAAGAACCCTTAAAAAGTGTTTGACAAAGGGTTCTTTCAGCCAGACAAAAGAAGAACCGTTTGGCTTCCCTAAAGAACCATACTTCAAAAAGTGTGTCTCAAAGGGTTCTTTTAACCAGATCATAGAAGAACACTTTGGCTTTCCTACAGAACCGTGTTTGGTATATAAGGTCTAGGTCTTATTTGCAGGCATGGTTCTCGGTTCATTTAAATGAATCGAACTGTTCTTTCAATGGAACCATTTAATGCAAGGTTCTTTTAAGTTCCAGCCTGTCTTATTTGCACAAACGATCCTCTGGTAATTGAAATGTTCAAAGAACCCTTAGTGGAACCTTTTTAAAGAGTTCTAATGCAACATTTATAAGATTCCTCACGTCCTCACTGGCAAAAACAGTTCTCCAAAAATCATTTAATGCATGGTTCTTTAAAGAAAACCAAATACGGTTCCTCTACGTTAAGTTACAGTCTATTGTAAATGGTTCTATGTTAATTGAAAGGTTCTCCAGGGAACGAAAAAAGCTTTTGTTTTTGGATGCCATCAGTAAAGAAGCCTTTGAGAAACTATTTAAATTAAAAAATATTAAGGAACGGAGCCCTAATGGGTTCTTTGAGCAACACCAAAGAAGAAGAACACCTTCGCTACCCTAAAGAACCTTGTTTGGTAAAAAGGTTCTCTTTGTTAACTGGAAGGTTCTTTACGGAACCAAAATGTTTATGTTATGTTCTGGCATCACTCAAACTGTGAGCACCTTTATTCTGAAGAGCGGGGCAAATGCTAATGCTAATGCTAACGCTAACGGCCCCATTGAAACGGAACTGCGCTGGAGCCGTTAGCGGCCCGGCCCTCCCTCTTCCTCTCCGGTCATTCACCGGGCAGGAAACCAGATGACTGCTGGGAAATAAACAGCACAGCAGTGACTCGGCGTTAATGTAAGACAGATAAGAGACTTTCAGAAGTCCATAATTAGCCGCCGCGCTCTTAGCATCTGAATGGGCACTTAAACTGTGAAAGCTCTCATTGTCTTGAGTTACTGCCCCAAACTCTTAGCATCAGTTAAGCCGTCCATTCAGGAGGAAATCAAAGAGCCCAACATTAAAATTAAGGAAAGGAGGTCTTGCTTTTGTAAATCAAAGACAATCGGTTCCCTCTTTCTGGCCACTGCTTTGTTTTTACATCACCTTATTGTTATTTTAATGGATTATCTTCAAAGGAAGCCGGAATCTAACACTGCCGCACTTCACAGAGCCACACTCTTCACACTTCCGCCACAAAGTCCGTCCCTGCTTACTTAACACTACTGGTTTTTATTATTATTCTAAATTCTGATACTTGCAGAACCTTTTGTGGAACCTTTAGTTGTAAGAACACATATTCTAACATGGCCACGATGACTCATTAAAGCATTCATTAGTTACAGTAAACTCAGCATCATCAACGGGGAGCAAACTTTCAAAACTTGGTTATCCTTAAAGGGGACCAGCTTACCAACTTTGATCCCTTTACAGTGGTGGTGAAGGTAACCAGATGTCACCATGTCTACAATACATGTATGAATGATAACATCTGGAAAATCTGAAAACAATACATTTCTTTGGGGACTATTTTAACCTCACAGCATGTATACCTCCACCATGAATGGATCAAATTAATAATTTAAAATATCTTTTATTTTAATACATTTTTAAAATACATTTATACAAAAGTTTTATTACAAAATAATGTCTTGGAGATTTACTGTATTTACTGTAATAAGAAGTTTCTGTGAGGGAGCTTTTAGAGGTGAATGTCTGGTTCCATTCACCACCACTGTGAACTGCTCTGATAGATAGATAGATAGATAGATAGATAGATAGATAGATAGATAGATAGATAGATAGATAGATAGATAGATGAAATGGTTATTAATACACTGCCTGGTGTCTGAGGCATTGTTTTAATATAGTTTTGGCCTTAAAATTGATTCCTGGTGGAGGGATACATGCAGGACGCTGTAAGGCAAAAAATAGTCCTAAAGAAAATGGCTTATTTTCAGATTTTTTCAGATTTTCCCATCAACATCATTCCATATAACCACTCACACGTAGGTTCACCAGCAGTTCTGATAGTAAATACAAACCACTGTAAACACCATCACCACCACTGTAAAAACCATCACCACCACTTTAAACACCATCATTACCACCACTGTAAACATCATCACCACCACCACTGTAAACACCACCACCACTGTAAACACCATCATTACCACGATTGTAAACATCATCACCACCACTGTAAACACCACCACCACTTTAAACACCATAATTACCACCACTGTAAACATCATCACCACCATAAACACCATCATTACCACCACCACTGTAAACACCACCACCACTGTAAACACCATCATTACCACCGCCACTGTAAACACCACCACCACTGTAAACACCATCACCACCACCACTGTAAACACCACCACCACCACTGTAAACACCATCATTACCACCAACACTGTAAACACCATCATTACCACCACTGTAAACATCATCATTACCACCACCACTGTAAACACCACCACCACTGTAAACACCATCATTACCACCACTGTAAACATCATCACCATCACTGTAAACACCACCACCACTGTAAACACCATCATTACCACCACTGTAAACATCATCACCACCACCACCACCACCACCACTGTAAACACCATCATTACCACAACCACTGTAAACACCACCACCACTGTAAACACCATCACCACCACTGTAAACACCATCACCACCACCACTGTAAACACCATCACCACCACTGTAAACACCACCACTGTAAACACCATCACCACCACCACTGTAAACACCATCACCACCACTGTAAACACCACCACTGTAAACACCATCACCACCACCACTGTAAACATCACCACTACTGTAAACACCATCACCACCACTGTAAACACCATCACCACCACTGTAAACACCATCACCATCACTGTAAACACCATCACCACCACCACTGTAAACATCACCACCACTGTAAACACCACCACCACCACCACCACTGTAAACATCACCACCACCACTGTAAACATTACCACCACTGTAAACACCATCACCACCACTGTAAACACCATCACCACCACTGTAAACACCATCACCACCGCCACTGTAAACACCATCACCATCACTGTAAACACCATCACCACCACTGTAAACACCATCAAAACCATTTCCTACCCCGAATGACTCAAACCCTGAAAACCTGAGACGAAACTGAATGTATTTAATGCAGCTCTGGCCGGCGTTCAGGAGCAGGTGGTCCGGCCTGGTCAGCAACAGGAGCGCTCTGGTACAGTGAGGGAGCCGGCAGTGCCATCTGCGTGCACGCTAATGACACAGGACCACTTGTCAGCGCGTAACGTAAATGACTCCAGCCGCCATCTATCACGGCCTTCTTATTTCCCGGCGTGCGGACTCAGCTGTGCCCGCCAGCACCGAGGGAAGACGGGGCAGATTAGGGCCTAATGAGGGGGTCACCTGCCGGACAAAACCTGCCGCGGCACCGTCGCTAATGGCTCGGCTAATCATGCGTGAAAACCCGCCATGTTTCGGCACCGGGGCCCTGCGGAACTACGACGGGCGCTAATGGTTCCTTAAGCGTGGGACCAGGACATGAGCACATCGTGGCAGTTCGTGTCGTAAGGCTCGTTAATGGAACAGCGAATCGGATTGGCTGTCCGTTAGGGCTATGACAGACAAGTATATGAGTGAAGCAGGCGTGCAAAGCCCGACATCACAATTTCCTAACCATGCGTCAGCTCCGATTTGTACCAGCGCTGACCGCATGTCAGGGCCGCAGTGGCGGTGGAGCCTACACGCTGACTTGGTGGCAGCACTTCAGCGTTTGAGAAGAACGTAAAGTTTTTCAGACACTTCTTCTTCCAGAATGAGCTTTTTTCATAAGCTCCCGCAGAGAATACGACCACACAGATACACAAATACCCCGTCAGCGCAGCCGTGCAATATCCCCCAACATCAGCACAACACACACCACTGTGCAAAACGTCTGAGGCAACTGAGCTGAGAGTGTAAAAGTCTTTATCTGATCAGTATGTTGAGCAGGTCTGATTAGAACAGATGTAAATAATCATACATACAATACAAAGTAAGATGAATATGTTATTGTGAGAGAAGTAGATCAGATCTTGATCCAGTTTGAAGAACAAAGTTAGGTTCCAGATTTCTCCTGGACGCCCCAGACATTGTATGAATGTGTTCAGTTCCTTCAGCAGCAAATCTTGATTTAGCTTAATGAAGTACTGAGCAGTCTATTAATACTGATTAATATTTAATAATAAAGTGTAAAAGCACTACTTACTCTATTAATACTGATTAATATTTAATAATAAAGTGTAAAAGCACTACTTACTCTATTAATACTGATTAATATTTAATAATAAAGTGTAAAAGCTCTACTTACTCTATTAATACTGATTAATATTTAATAATAAAGTGTAAAAGCTCTACTTACTCTATTAATACTGATTAATATTTAATAATAAAGTGTAAAAGCACTACTTACTGTATTAATACTGATTAGTATTTAATAATAAAGTGTAAAAGCACTACTTACTGTATTAATACTGATTAATATTTTATAATAAAGTGTAAAAGCACTACTTACTGTATTAATACTGATTAATATTTAATAATAAAGTGTAAAAGCTCTACTTACTGTATTAATACTGTTTAATATTTAATAATAAAGTGTAAAAGCACTACTTACTCTATTAATACTGATTAATATTTAATAATAAAGTGTAAAAGCTCTACTTACTCTATTAATACTGATTAATATTTAATAATAAAGTGTAAAAGCTCTACTTACTCTATTAATACTGATTAATATTTAATAATAAAGTGTAAAAGCTCTACTTACTCTATTAATACTGATTAATATTTAATAATAAAGTGTAAAAGCTCTACTCACTCTATTAATACTGTTTAATATTTAATAATAAAGTGTAAAAGCACTACTTACTCTATTAATGCTGTTTAATATTTAATAATTAAGTGTAAAAGCACTACTTACTCTATTAATACTGTTTAATATTTACTTTTTAAATATAATAATGTTTCCAAGTGTCTAAAACATGTGCACAGCACTGTATGTGACCTCACAGCTTGTCTGGAACAGTTTACTTTAGCGTCCTGTAAGCAGCGCCTTGTGGCGTCACACCAGCAAACCATACACTAGCATACCACCAACATGCCAGTGTCAGCGTCCTGTGGGCAGGGTCCTGTGGGCAGCATCTTTTGGTCAGTGTCCTGTGGGCAGTGTCTTGAGGGCAGCATCTTGTGGGCAGGGTCCTGTGGGCAGTGTCTTGAGGGCAGGGTCCTGTGGACAGTGTCTTGAGGGCAGGGTCCTGTGGGCAGTGTCCTGTGGGCAGCATCTTTTGGTCAGTGTCCTGTCGGCAGGGTCTTGAGGGCAGGGTCCTGTGGGCAGCGTCTTGTGGGCAGCGTCCTGTGGGCAGCATCTTTTGGTCAGTGTCCTGTGGGCAGTGTCTTGAGGGCAGCATCTTTTAGACAGTGTCCTGTGGGCAGCGTCCTTTGGGCAGCATCCTGTGGGCAGCATTTTTTGTTCAGCATCCGGTGGGCAGCATCTTCTGGTCAGGGTCCTGTGGGTAGTGTCTTGTGGGCAGTGTCTTGTGAGCAGCGTCTAGTGGGCAGCGTTCTGTGGGCAGCATCTTTTGGTCAGTGTCCTGTGGGCAGTGTCTTGAGGGCAGCGTTCTGTGGGTAGCATCCTTTGGTCAGTGTCCTGTGGGCAGTGTCTTGAGGGCAGGGTCCTGTGGGCAGCATGCTATTGGCAGTGTCTTGAGGGCAGGGTCCTGTGGGCAGCATCCTATTGGCAGTGTCTTGTGGGCAGTGTCTTGAGGGCAGCGTCTTTTAGACAGTGTCCTGTGGGCAGCATCCTTTGGGCAGCATCCGGTGGGCAGCATCTTTTGGTCAGGGTCCTGTGGGTAGTGTCTTGTGGGTAGTGTCTTGTGGGCAGTGTCTTGTGAGCAGCGTTCTGTGGGCAGCATCCTGTGGTTAGCGTCTTAAGGACAGCATCTTTTGGGCAGCATCCTGCATGTAGCATTTTGTGGACAGGGTCTTGTGGGCAGCATCCTGTGGACAATGTCCTGTGACCACCGATGAAGGACTCGAGAACACTACCTGTGCAGATGAGCTATCGGTATCGTATGAAGCTGTAACAGACGCTGATGTAGGTTAGCAGTATTAGCTCCATACATAAAACTCCAGGTAGGATTATTACAGTGATACTCGGTTACCTTCACATGCACATACCCGCAGCCCACTGACTTAAAAGTAGTTTATACATGCCTGTTTATTAATTAATGTTAATTCATTATTAACATCAATTATAATTTATTTATTATGACTCTCATCTGCCCCTCAGCCACGCGGCACTGTCTGCTAACACAGCGCTAACTGGCTGCTCTGATTTGAGCCTCGCTCAGAGTCACACTGAGCGTGAGATTACAGCACATTGACTAACATGCGGGGAAGGAGCCGGAGGAGTGCGACGGGCTTTCAGCTGAATTACATGCACATTTCAAACTCTCGGCGGGAGGCCATCAGGAATTAGAGCCATGTGATTGATGACGATGCTTCTTCAGATGTGAGGACGGAAAGAGAAAGCCTGCTCCTCACTGCGTGGACGAGGCACTTCCTTTCACAGCTTCAGTTCCCGAAAGAAACTAGGAAAGGAGGAATGACAAATTTAATTCATGACGCATTATGAATGTATCTATAAGGTGTTACGTAATACTTTACATTGCCTGTTACAAGCTTGTATACTTTATTCTTTTTTTGAATAAAAATAGTTATAGTGGCATACATGACATTTCAAAACATAAACATATATACTTATATAATGTAAGGTTCCATAAAACAATATAGCATCTAACCTTAAGAATATTGGGTAACACCTCTGATGAATCTTCTATTCATTATGCATTATAAATGTGTTTATAAGGTGTTATAGACTTTATATAATATCTTACATTGCCTGTCATAAGCTTATATAAAAGCCTATTGACTGAGATACCTCTATCCATAAGAACATTGGGTAACACTTCCTATACAGTATATCCTGTATTCATTACGCATTATATAAGTATTTATAAGGCATCATATGGTATACACAGCACCTTACACTGCTAAAACTATACTAAACTATATAATGTCAGTTTCATAATTTGATATAGCATCTAACTATAAGATAGATTAGGTAATACTTCCTTTAAATCCTGCATTCATTATGCATTATAAATGCATTCATAAGGTGTAATATGGTATACATAACAGCTTATATTGCCTGTCATAAGCTTATGTATTTGCATATTGGCTGAGATATATACCTATAAAATGTAAAGTTTCATAATGCTATATAACCTCTATCTATAAGAACATTCAGTAACAAGCATAACATAAAAGTAAGCATATTTATAATGTCAGGTTTCATAAATCAATATAACTATCTATTAGAATGTTGGGTAACAATGCTTTATAATAAATGTGTTTATAAGGTGTTATAGACTTTACATAGTATCTTACATTGCCTGTCATAAGCTTATATAAAAGCCTATTGACTGAGATACCTCTATCCATAAGAACATTGGGTAACACTTCCTATACAGTATATCCTGTATTCATTACACATTATATAAGTATTTATAAGGCATCATATGGTATATACAGTACCTTACATTGCTAAAACTATACTAAACTATATAATGTCAGTTTCATAATTTAATATAGCATCTATCCATAAGAACATTGGGTAATACATCTTACAAATCCTGCAAGCATAATGCATTATAAATGCATTCATATGGTGTAATATGGTATACATAACAGCTTATATTGCCTGTCATAAGCTTATATATTTGCATATTGGCTGAGATATGTACCTATATAATGTAAGGTTTCATAATGCTATATAAGCTCTATCTATAAGAACACTGGGTAACACGTCCTATATATCCTGTATTCATTAAGCATTATAAAGGTATTTAGTGACATGCAAGACACTTTATAACATAAAAGTATACACCTTTATAATGTCAGGTTTCATAAATCAATATAACTATCTATAAGAATGTTGGGTAACAATGCTTTATAATAAACGTGTTTATAAGGTGCTATATGCTATACATAATATCTTACATTGCCTGTCATGAACTTATATAACTGTCTATTGTCTGAGATATATAATGTCAAGTTTCATAATGCAATATAATCTCTATTTATAAGAACACTGGGTAACACGTCCTATATATCCAGTATTCATTATGCATTATAAATGTGTTTATAAGGTGTTATATACCATACATAATAACTTACATTGCCTGTCATAAGCTTATATAAAAGCCTATTGACTGAGATACCTCTATCCATAAGAACATTGGGTAACACTTCCTATACAGTATATCCTGTATTCATTACGCATTATATAAGTATTTATAAGGCATCATATGGTATACACAGCACCTTACATTGCTAAAACTATACTAAACTATATAATGTCAGTTTCATGATTTGATAAAGCATCTAACTATAAGATAGATTAGGTAATACTTCCTTTAAATCCTGCATTCATTATGCATTATAAATGCATTCATAAGGTGTAATATGGTATAAATAACAGCTTATATTGCCTGTCATAAGCTTATGTATTTGCATATTGGCTGAGATATATACCTATAAAATGTAAAGTTTCATAATGCTATATAACCTCTATCTATAAGAACATTTAGTAACAAGCATAACATAAAAGTAAACATGTTTATAATGTCGGGTTTCATAAATCAATATAACTATCTATTAGAATGTTGGGTAACAATGCTTTATAATAAATGTGTTTATAAGGTGTTATATACTTTACATAATATCTTACATTGCCTGTCATAAGCTTATATAAAAGCATATTGACTGAGATACCTCTATCCATAAGAACATTGGGTAACACTTCCTATACAGTATATCTTGTATTCATTACACATTATATAAGTATTTATAAGGCATCATATGGTATACACAGCACCTTACATTGCTAAAACTATACTAAACTATATAATGTCAGTTTCATAATTTAATATAGCATCTATCCATAAGAACATTGGGTAATACATCTTACAAATCCTGCAAGCATAATGCATTATAAATGCATTCATATGGTGTAATATGGTATACATAACAGCTTATATTGCCTGTCATAAGCTTATATATTTGCATATTGGCTGAGATATGTACCTATATAATGTAAGGTTTCATAATGCTATATAAGCTCTATCTATAAGAACACTGGGTAACACGTCCTATATATCCTGTATTCATTAAGCATTATAAAGGTATTTAGTGACATGCAAGACACTTTATAACAT
>CM038705.1:4033490-4050990 GCA_021613375.1 Megaleporinus macrocephalus
CTCCCCCCTCTTTTCTCTTCCTGTCTTTCTCTCTCCCCCTCTCTTTTCTTTCTCTCTGTAATTCTCTCTCTCTCCCCCCTCTTTTCTCTTCCTGTCTTTCTCTCTCCCCCTCTCTTTTCTTTCTCTCTCTCTCTTTCTCTCTCTCTCCCCCCTCTTTTATCTTCTTGTCTTTCTCTCTCCCCCTCTTTTTTCTTTCTCTCTCTCTCTTTCTCTCTCTCTCCCCCCCTCTTTTCTCTCTCTCTCTCCCAACGCTTTTCTCTTCCTCTCTTTCTCTCTCCCCTCTCTTTTCGTTCTCTCTCTTTCCCCCTTCTTTTCTTTCTCTTTCTCTTTCTCTCTCTCTCTCTCTCTCTCTCTCTCTTTCTCTCTCTCCCCCCTCTTTTCTCTTCCTCTCTTTCTCTCTCCCCTCTCTTTTCGTTCTCTCTCTTTCCCCCTTCTTCTCTCTCTCTCTCTTTCTCTCTCTCTCTCTCTCTCTCTCTCTCTCTCTCCATGTCCATTAGGCTTGGCAGGCTAATCGAGCAGCACCGATTGCTCCCGTTGTGAGATCATTAAGTAAATTATTTTAAGATCAAACGGCCGGCGGTCACAATGAAGCTTAGTGTGACGGTAAAAGCTTCAGAAGTCCTCCGCCACCCCCCACTCCCCCCCACCTCCACCTCCTCCGGCCCCACCCCCTCCCTCCTCTCGAATAAGCGCTCGGTGGGGGTCTCTCCACACCTCTCAGGTGGATGCCCCCCCCCCCAACTCCCACATTAGCAGCCTTTTAGCTGCAGGCCAAGGCAGAGCGCGCTAATTGGCCTGGGGAACAAAACTAGCCCACCGACAGGAGCCGACTCGCGGTCAGTTAAAGTGGCCGCATTATTCTGACCCCCAGGCACCTACTGCAAGTCCACCGTGGGCAGGGGAACGGCGGACCCCCCCACCGGACGAGGTAACAGGGCGGCTGGGGGGAGATAATTCGTCTGAATGAAGCGTAATTTCATAGCGTTTAGCAGACGATGATTACGCTCAGGTTAAATGAGGAGGACCACGCTAAGCTGCTGTGGTGGTCCTAAGTGGTTCTGGACCAGATGAACGGCGCAGGCTCTCGGGCAGGAGAAATCCAAAGAGTTAAAAAAAATTCTAAATATTAAACATTTAGGATGTGCGACCCTGTTTACAGAGTTCAGTAAAACCCTATATTCCTATATACCCTATATAACTGAAAATAGCTCATAAACAATATTTCACATGTTGACACTTATAAAAATAATATATTCATTTTTAATTTAACACCAACAAAAACAGTAACGTTGGTGAAACATCTCACAGCTAACTAGCTTCATTAGTAACAGGCCAGTAACACGACTGGGTAGAGAAGAGCCTCCCAGAGAGGAGGAGTCTTTCAGTAGTAAAGAGTGGGAGGGGTCACCCAGAGAGGAGGAGTCTTTCAGAAACAAAGAGTGGGAGGGGTCACCCAGAGAGGAGGAGTCTTTCAGCAGTTAAGAGTGGGAGGGGTCACCCAGAGAGGAGGAGTCTTTCAGCAGTTAAGAGTGGGAGGGGTCACCCAGAGAGGAGGAGTCTTTCAGAAACAAAGAGTGGGAGGGGTCACCCAGAGAGGAGGAGTCTTTCAGCAGTAAAGAGTGGGAGGGGTCACCCAGAGAGGAGGAGTCTTTCAGAAGTAAAAAAGGGGAGGAGTCACCCAGGGTCTTTTGAAGTAAAGAGAGGAAGGGGTCTGCCAGAGAGGTGGAGTAAAACAGGGGAGGGGTCACCCAGAGAGGAGGAGTCTTTCACAAGTAAAAAGAGGGAGGGGTCACCCAGAGAGGAGGAGTCTTTCAGCAGTAAAGAGTGGGAGGGGTCACCCAGAGAGGAGGAGTCTTTCAGCAGTAAAGAGTGGGAGGGGTCACCCAGAGAGGAGGAGTCTTTCAGCAGTAAAGAGTGGGAGGGGTCACCCAGAGAGGAGGAGTCTTTCAGCAGTAAAGAGTGGGAGGGGGTCACCCAGAGAGGAGGAGTCTTTCAGCAGTAAAGAGTGGGAGGGGTCACCCAGAGAGGAGGAGTCTTTCAGTAGTAAAGAGTGGGAGGGGTCACCCAGAGAGGAGGAGTCTTTCAGTAGTAAAGAGTGGGAGGGGTCACCCAGAGAGGAGGAGTCTTTCAGCAGTAAAGAGTGGGAGGGGTCACCCAGAGAGGAGGAGTCTTTCAGTAGTAAAGAGTGGGAGGGGTCACCCAGAGAGGAGGAGTCTTTCAGTAGTAAAGAGTGGGAGGGGTCACCCAGAGAGGAGGAGTCTTTCAGCAGTAAAGAGTGGGAGGGGTCACCCAGAGAGGAGGAGTCTTTTAGAAGTAAAGAGAGGAAGGGGTCACCCAGAGAGGAGGAGTCTTTCAGTAGTAAAGAGAGGGAGGGGTCACCCAGAGAGGAGGAGTCTTTTAGAAGTAAAGAGAGGGAGGGGTCACCCAGAGAGGAGGAGTCTTTTAGAAGTAAAGAGAGGGAGGGGTCACCCAGAGAGGAGGAGTCTTTCAGCAGTAAAGAGAGGGAGGGGTCACCCAGAGAGGAGGAGTCTTTTAGAAGTAAAGAGAGGGAGGGGTCACCCAGAGAGGAGGAGTCTTTCAGCAGTAAAGAGTGGGAGGGGTCACCCAGAGAGGAGGAGTCTTTCAGCAGTAAAGAGTGGGAGGGGTCACCCAGAGAGGAGGAGTCTTTCAGCAGTAAAGAGTGGTAGGGGTTACCCAGAGAGGAGGAGTCTTTCAGCAGTAAAGAGGGGGAGGAGTCACCCAGAGTTTTTTAAAAGTAAAGGCGGAGTCTTTTAGAAGTAAAGAGAGGGAGGGGTCACCCAGAGAGGAGGAGTCTTTCAGCAGTAAAGAGTGGGAGGGGTCACCCAGAGAGGAGGAGTCTTTCAGCAGTAAAGAGTGGTAGGGGTCACCCAGAGAGGAGGAGTCTTTCAGCAGTAAAGAGTGGTAGGGGTTACCCAGAGAGGAGGAGTCTTTCAGCAGTAAAGAGGGGGAGGAGTCACCCAGAGTTTTTTAAAAGTAAAGGCGGAGTCTTTTAGAAGTAAAGAGAGGGAGGGGTCACCCAGAGAGGAGGAATAAAGAGGGGGAGGAGTCACCAAGAGAGGTGGAATAAAGAGGGGGAGGAGTCACCCAGAGTTTTTTAAAAGTAAAGGTGGAGTCTTTTAGAAGTAAAGAGAGGGAGGGGTCACCCAGAGAGGCAGAGTAAAGAGGGGGAGGAGTCACAGAGAGAGGTGAAGTAAAACGGGGGAGGAGTCATGCAGAGAGGCGGAGTCTTTCAGAAGTAAACTGTGGGAGGGGTCACCCAGAGAGACCGGGTCTTTAAGAAATAAAGAGTGGGAGGGGTCACTCAGAGAGGCGGAGTCTTTCAGAAATAAAGAAGGTAAACATCATCACCACCACCGTAAACAACATCTGAACTAATCACACCAATGACAATATTATCCAGAATGTTAGAAAAATTGGCTCCCCTGTTACTGTAACGTTAACTTAACTAATTAATTACATAATTAATTAATTAATATCATGGCCAGCGGAATGGTGGTGTAGTGGTTAGTATGGTGGTGTATTGGTTAGTATGGTGGTGTAGTGGTTAGTATGGTGGTGTATTGGTTAGTATGGTGGTGTAGTGGTTAGTATGGTGGTGTATTGGTTAGTACGGTGGTCTAGTGGTTAGTATGGTGGTGTATTGGTTAGTACGGTGGTGTAGTGGTTAGTACGGTGGTGTAGTAGTTAGTATGGTGGTGTAGTGGTTAGTATGGTGGTGTAGTGGTTAGTATGGTGGTGTAGTGGTTAGTACGGTGGTGTAGTGGTTAGTATGGTGGTGTAGTGGTTAGTATGGTGGTGTAGTGGTTAGTACGGTGGTGTAGTGGTTAGTACGGTGGTGTAGTGGTTAGTACGGTGGTGTAGTGGTTAGTATGGTGGTGTAGTGGTTAGTATGGTGGTGTATTGGTTAGTAAGGTGGTGTAGTGGTTAGTATGGTGGTGTAGTGGTTAGTGTGGTGATGTAGTGGTCAGTATGGTGGTGTAGTGGTTGGTACGGTGGTGTAGTGGTTAGTATGGTGGTGTAGTGGTTAGTATGGTGGTGTAGTGGTTATTATGGTGGTGTAGTGGTCAGTATGGTGGTGTAGTGGTTAGTATGGTGGTGTAGTGGTTAGTATGGTGGTGTAGTGGTCAGTATGGTGGTGTAGTGGTCAGTATGGTGGTGTAGTGGTTAGTATGGTGGTGTATTGTTAGTACGGTTGTGTAGTGGTTAGTATGGTGGTGTAGTGGTCAGTATGGTGGTGTAGTGGTTAGTATGGTGGTGTATTGTTAGTACGGTTGTGTAGTGGTTAGTATGGTGGTGTAGTGGTTAGTATGGTGGTGTAGTGGTTAGTATGGTGGTGTAGTGGTTCGTACGGTGGTGTAGTGGTTAGTACGGTGGTGTAGTGGTTAGTACGGTGGTGTAGTGGTCAGTATGGTGGTGTAGTGGTTAGTACGGTGGTGTAGTGGTTAGTATGGTGGTGTAGTGGTTAGTATGGTGGTGTAGTGGTTAGTATGGTGGTGTAGTGGTTAATATGGTGGTGTAGTGGTTAGTACAGGGGTGTAGTGGTTAGTATGGTGGTGTAGTGGTTAGTATAGTGGTGTAGTGATTAGTATGGTGGTGTAGTGGTTAGTATGGTGGTGTAGTGGTCAGTATGATGGTGTAGTGGTTAGTATGGTGATGTAGTGGTTAGTATGGTGGTGTAGTGGTCACTATGGTGATGTAGTGATTAGTATGGTGGTGTAGTGGTTAGTATAGTAGTGTAGTGGTTAGTATGGTGGTGTAGTAGTTAGTATGGTGGTGTAGTGGTTAGTATAGTAGTGTAGTGGTCACTATGGTGATGTAGTGGTTAGTATGGTGGTGTAGTGGTTAGTATAGTGGTGTAGTGGTCAGTATGGTGGTGTAGTGGTTAGTATGGTGGTGTAGTGGTTAGTACGGTGGTGTAGTGGTTAGTATGGTGGTGTAGTAGTTAGTACGGTGGTGTAGTGGTTAGTATGGTGGTGTAGTGGTTAGTATGGTGGTGTAGTGGTTAGTATGATGGTGTAGTGGTTAGTATGGTGGTGTAGTGGTTAGTATGGTGGTGTAGTGGTTAGTATGGTCGTGTAGTGGTTAGTATGGTGGTGTAGTGGTTAGTATGGTGGTGTAGTAGTTAGTATGGTGGTGTAGTGGTTAGTATGGTGGTGTAGAGGTCAGTATGGTGGTGTAGTAGTTAGTATGGTGGTGTAGTGGTTAGTACGGTGGTGTAGTGGTTAGTATGGTGGTGTAGTGGTTAGTATAGTGGTGTAGTGGTTAGTATGGTGGTGTAGTAGTTAGTATGGTGGTGTAGTGGTTAGTATGGTGATGTAGTGGTTAGTATGGTGGTGTAGTAGTTAGTACGGTGGTGTAGTGGTTAGTACGGTGGTGTAGTGGTTAGTATGGTGGTGTAGTGGTTAGTATGGTGGTGTAGTGGTCAGTATGGTGGTGTAGTGGTTAGTACGGTGGTGTAGTGGTTAGTACGGTGGTGTAGTGGTTAGTATGGTGGTGTAGTAGTTAGTACGGTGGTGTAGTGGTTAGTATGGTGGTGTAGTGGTTAGTATGGTGGTGTAGTGGTTAGTATGGTGGTGTAGTGGTTAGTATGGTGGTGTAGTAGTTAGTATGGTGGTGTAGTGGTTAGTATGGTGGTGTAGTGGTTAGTAGTTTCGGTGGAGTTCCCCTTCAGTGCAGACTTACTGAGAGCAGGTGTTTTCCAGCCACACCTCGTAGTCGTTTCAGTAAAGGTGGGATGGGGGGGGACTGAGTGACAGGAAAGCCGGTATAAGCCGGGTCTGGCCGCTCTCTCCTGCGCTGGCCTCCACAGATGCCGGCCGATTGATTCTGTCCAGCAACAGAAAAAGCTAATCACGGTAATGATGGGGCACAGCGAGCGCCGGGGCGGCCCTTCATTTAACACAGCCCGATTCATAACCGCAGGCCCTCTTCATAATTCACCATTTCACACAAGTGGATGAACCGCAATTACCTTTAATGGGAGAGTTAAGAACTCATTTTGATTTCAGGCTGGAAAATTGAATTAGAAGCTGAGCAGGATGGCTGGACTCCGGTGGAGTTGGTGCCGCAGCACTTCATAGAAATGTAGAACACTGTCAGACTCGAGTCACGCCGACGAGTTAGGAGAGGCAGATCAGCCCAGAGTCCTGAGGAGATTCAACAGTTCAGATACAGTAACTTTACTGAGAGAGAGAGAGAGAGAGAGAGAGAGAGAGAGAAAGAAATAAAGAATGAATGAGAGCAGGAGAGACAAAGAGATTGATGAAGATAAAGGGGAGAGAGAGAAAGAGAGAGAGAGAGAGAGGGGGGAGAAAGAGCAAAAGAAATGAGGGAAATATACAGGAGAGAGAGGAACAGCGAGAGACGAGAGAAAAGAAGGACAGAAAGAAAGAAAAAATTTGCTATGGTATCCCAGGTGGTTGCTACAGTGTTGCTTGGCTGCTGCAAATGTATCCCAGAAAGTTGCTACAGTGTTGCTCGGTAGTTGCCACCATGTGCCAGATGGTTGCAACACAGTTGCTAGGCTGGTGCAGTGGTATCCCAGGTGGTTGCTACAGTGTTGCTTGGCTGCTGCAAAGGTGTCCCAGATAGTTGCTACAGTGTTGCTTGGTAGTTGCCATGATGTCCAAGATGGTTGCTACAGTGTTGCTAGGTTGATTTAGGGCTATCCCAGGTGTTTGCTAAGGTGTTGCTTGTCAGTTGCTAAAGTATCCTTGATGATCGCTAAGGCATTGTTTGGTTGTTACCGTGGTACCCCAGGTGGTTAATACGGTGTTGTATGGTAGTTGCCATGAAGTTCAAAATGGTTGCTACAGTGTTGCTAGGCTGGTGCAGTGGTGTCCCAGGTGGTTGCTACAGTGTTGCTTGGAAGTTGCTAAAGTATCCTTGATGATTGCTAAGGGGTTGCATGGCCCTTTGCAAAGGTATCCCAGGTGGTTGCTATGGTATTGTATGGTAGTTGCCATGATGTCCCAGGTGCTTCCTACAGTGTTGCTTGGAAGTTGCTACAGTATCCTTGATGATTGCTAAGGCGTTGAAGGGCCCTTTGCAGAGGTATCCCAGGTGGTTGCAATGGTGTTGTATGGTAGTTGCCAGGAGGTTGCAGGTGGTTGCTACAGTGTTGTATGGTAGTTGCCATGAGGTCCCAGGTGGCTGCTGCAGTGTTGCTTGGAAGTTGCTAAAGTATTCTTGATGATTGCTAAGGCCTTGCATGGCCCTGTGCAGAGGTATCCCAGGTGGTTGCTACAGCATTGTATGGTAGTTGCCATGAGGTCCCAGGTGGTTGCTACAGTGTTGCTTGGAAGTTGCTACAGTATCCTTGATGACTGCTAAGGTGTTACATGGCCCTGTGCAGAGGTATCCCAGGTGGTTGCAATGGTGTTGTATGGTAGTTGCCAGGAGGTTGCAGGTGGTTGCTACAGTGTTGCTTGGAAGTTGCTACAGTATCCTTGATGATTGTTAAGGTGTTGTAAGGCCCTTTTCAGAGGTATCCCAGGTGGTTGCTACGGTGTTGTATGGTAGTTGCCATGAGGTCCCAGGTGCTTGCTACAGTGTTGCTTGGAAGTAGCTATAGTATCCTTGATGATTGCTAAAGCATTGCATGGCCCTTTGCAGAGGTATCCCAGGTGGTTGCAATGGTGTTGTATGGTAGTTGCCAGGAGGTTGCAGGTGGTTGCTACAGTGTTGCTTGGAAGTTGCTACAGTATCCTTGATGATTGTTAAGGTGTTGTAAGGCCCTTTTCAGAGGTATCCCAGGTGGTTGCTACGGTGTTGTATGGTAGTTGCCATGAGGTCCCAGGTGGTTGCTACAGTGTTGCTTGGAAGTTGCTACAGTATCCTTGATGATTGTTAAGGTGTTGTAAGGCCCTTTTCAGAGGTATCCCAGGTGGTTGCTACGGTGTTGTATGGTAGTTGCCATGAGGTCCCAGGTGCTTGCTACAGTGTTGTTTGGAAGTAGCTATAGTATCCTTGATGATTGCTAAAGCATTGCATTGCCCTTTGCAGAGGTATCCCAGGTGGTTGCTATGGTATTGTATGGTAGTTGCCATGATGTCCCAGGTGCTTGCTACAGTGTTGCTTGGAAGTAGCTACAGTATCCTTGATGATTGTTAAGGTGTTGTAAGGCCCTTTTCAGAGGTATCCCAGGTGGTTGCTAAGGTTTGTAACATTTGGCCCCAGTTTGGTTGCGGTTTAATCAGCTGAGCTGCCGTATTTACACATTTTCTTGTTTTTTTTTAAACTGTGTTAAAGCAGAGCCTTCCATATTTTCCATTCATATTTATTATGATTATTATTTATTTATCATCCACATTATCGATAAGTTATCAGTTGTTAGTTGTCGCAACTCTTCATTTCTCCCATAGAGACAAAAGCTTAGCTCCAGATCTTCCAGTACTGACCCGCCGCTGACCACTACTGGTCTACGTGGTCTGCTGGTCCATAGTTCTGTTTAAAATCCAGAATTATTTAAGCTTCTCTTCAGTCACAGTTTCACTTCCTGTCGTTTCTGCATGTCTATTATCTTTGGCCGGTTTCCAGCGGCGATCAGAAGCCGAACAAAGATTAACACAAAGATTTTAAAGATTTTGAAGCGGTTTCGAGACGCCGGCGGCTGATTTATTGCATGTTTGTGTCGTGATGAGGTAGCGCGTCTCTGAAAGAATGTGCCGGCGGTTGCCAAACGGTTTCATTCACAAGCGTGCCAGTAAATCCAGCGGCACTGCCAGCACAGGCTCCCAGCACAATGACATCTTCACTCCACCATCCATCCGCAAACAAGCGTCAAAGCAGCAGCAGCTGCGGAGCCTTTCAGACCGACAAAGCATTCACTCTCCAGCACTCATGTTCCCTCTCACAGCTCAGAGAGGAAGACAAACACTCAAACAGAGCTGGATCAACATCCAGGCACACACGCCGGAGAAGCCTGCAGGCCCCAGGACGTAACTGCAGCACCACGGAGCTCTCAAAAACCTCAAACCAGTCAAAACCGTTCACAGTGGTGGTGAATGGAACCAGACGTCCGCCTCTAAAAGCTCCTCACAGAAAGTTCTTACAGTAGATGTTATAAATACACTGTCTGATTCTGAGACGCTGTTTATGATAGTTTAGAGAAGATCTCAGTCTTAAACTCCATTCATGGTGGAGGGATACATGCAGGACGTGATGAGGCAAAATATAGTCCCCCAAAAGGAAATGCATTACTATCTTATTTCATCATCAACAAAAGAAAGAAAAACAAAGAAAGAGACGAAGTTACTGAGGGAGATACAGTGAGGTGGAGAGAGAGAAAAAGAAGAGAAAGAAAAAGAGTGAACGGAGAGAGACGGAAGGAAAAAACTGAGAGATGGAGAGGAGACAGAAAAAGAAAGAAAGAAAAAAAGAAAGAAAGAAAAACAAAGAGAATTTGTGAGAAATAGAGGTAGGAAATAGAGAAAAGAACAAAATGAGAAAGACAGGAGAAAGAAAGGGGGAAAAATGAATGAGAAAGACTTACTGAGAGAGAGATCCAGTGAGAGAGAGAGGGAGAGAGAGATGCAGTGTGAGAGAGATACAGTGAGAGAGAGAGGGAGAGAGAGATGCAGTGTGAGAGAGATACAGTGAGAGAGAGAGGGAGAGAGAGAGATACAGTGTGAGAGAGATCCAGTGAGAGAGAGAGGGAGAGAGAGAGATACAGTGTGAGAGAGATACAGTGAGAGAGAGAGAGGGAGAGAGAGAGATACAGTAAGAGACAGGGGGAGAGAGATACAGTGAGAGAGAGAGAGAGATTGAGCAAGAGATACAATGAGAGAGAGGGAGAGAAAGAAAGGGAGAGAGATACAGTGAGAGAGAGGGAGAGAGATACAATGAGAGAGAGGGAGAGAAAGAAAGGGAGAGAGATACAGTGAGAGAGAGATACAGTGAGAGAGAGAGAGAGAGATACAGTGAGAGAGAGGGAGAGAGAGAGAGAGAGAGAGAGAGAGAGAGAGAGAGAGAGAGAAAGGGAGAGAGATACAGTGAGATACAGTGAGAGAGAGCGAGAGAGAGAGAGAGGGAGAGAGATACAGTGAGAGAGAGAGATACAGTGAGAGAGAGAGAGATACAGTGAGAGAGAGAGAGAGAGAGAGACAGTGAGAGAGAGAGAGAGAGATACAGTGGGAGAGAGAGATACAGTGAGAGAGAGAGAGAGAAAGAAAGGGAGAGAGATACAGTGAAAGAGAGAGAGATACAGTGAGAGAGAGAGATACAGTGAGAGAGAGATACAGTAAGAGAGAGAGAGGGAGAGAGAGAGATACAATGAGAGAGATACAGTGAGAGAGAGAAATACAGTAAGAGAGAGAGAGGGAGAGAGAGAGATACAATGAGAGAGATACAGTGAGAGAGATACAGTAAGAGAGAGAGAGGGAGAGAGAGAGATACAGTGAGAGAGAGAGATACAATGAGAGAGAGAGAGATACAGTGAGAGAGAGAAAGAGAGAGAAAGAGAGAGAGAGAGAGAGATACAGTGAGAGAGAGAGAGAGAGAGAGAGAAAGAGAGAGGGGGGGGAGCAGTGTAGAGCGGCTGTGAACTGATCTCTGTGTGTGTTTCAGGCAGATGTTGTGTGTGAGTGTGTGTGTGTGTGTGTGTGTGTGTGTGTGTGTGTGTGTGTGTGTGTGTGTGAGCTGCTGCTGAGCAGGTTGTATCTGGACTCTGTAATAGATAGTAGAGGCTACTCTGGTGTTCTGCTGCATTTTAAACATTTATTGACCCGTGCCCCCCCACCATCCCGGCCCCCCATTCCTCCTCTGAGCTCTGTATTTGGGGTGTGCATATTAAACCTGTCCCGCTGAGCCTCACGTGTGATCTCGCCCCGCCGGGCCAGGACATTTTCACCAGCTCGTAAATCAGACGCTGTGAGCAGAATCAGAAACATTGAATCTCTTTACTGACCACACGGACACCAGCGGTCAGTCTTAGAGTCCAGAACACAACTAAACAGGAATAACATACAAATCATAAACAGGTAACATACAAACAATATATATATAATTAACACATAATAAAACAATGATACACAAATTATTAACAAATAAAATTCTAATTCTAAACACAATATCTAGATAATATACAAATAATAAATAATCTGTAGATATTAATCAAATTATAAAAAAATAAACAAATATTAAACAAATAATAAAAACAATAATATAAACTTGGAGTGGAAGGTTTTGGATAAGCTTTAATCCGGCAGCTGTTTCTATAATATGGCAGGTGGTTGATATGGTGTTGCCATGGTATCACAGGTTGTTGCTAAGATCTTGCCAAGCTGTTGCATTAGTATCCCAAGTAGTTGCCATGGTGTTGCTATGCTATCCGAGGTGGTTGCTAGGATTTTTACTATGGCTGTTGCTATGATATCCCGGGTGGTTGCTATGGTGTTGCTAAGCAGTTGCATTGGTGCTAACGTGATCCTAGGCCAATAATATGGTATTCCATGTGGTTGCTAAATTGTTGCTTGGCTGTTGCAATGGTATCCACAGTGGTTTTACAATATACAATATACAATATATAATATATAATATATAATATATTATATAGACTATATATTATATAATATACAGGTACTGTTGTTGAAAAAATATTTGCATATTTTATTATTCCTAATATAATAACCTCTATATTCTAAATCAACAAAACACATCATTTGATCTGGTGTTCTGACGTTTATCTACAAATATAATCTAGAATATTTATTATAACATTCTCACCATCCAAATAACCCCAAACACATTCAGAGATGTTGAGGTTCTGGACTCTGGGGTGGTCAGTCCATTGTTCATCTTCTTTGTTTGACGGGTCTGTATCTCCTTGTCTCAGTGAGGAGCTTCTTGAACACCTACACAACCTTTCAGACCCCGCAGTGTTAAGGTGTCTTCTCACAGTGGAGGTATGGACAGAAACACCTGTGGATGTCCTCAGATCTTAGAGAGAGAAACACGGAGAAAGAGAGAATGCAGAGTGAATGCAGAGAGACAGAGGAGAGAGCGAGAGGGAGAGAAAGAGAGAGTTACTGAAAGATCCAGTGAGAGGACAGAAAGAGAAAAACAGAGAGATAGAGGATAAGAGAGAAAGAAGGTAATAGATACAGAAAGAAAGAAATAAATAAAGAAAGAAAGAAAGAAAGAAAGAAAGAAAGAAAGAAAGAAAGAAAGAAAAAATGAGAGACAGAGAAAGTAGACAATAGATACAGAAAGAAAGAAAGAAAGAAAGAAAGAAAGAAAGAAAGAAAGAAAGAAAGAAAAACTGAGAGATAGAGTAAGAAGACAATAGATACAGAAAGAAAAAAAGAAAGAAAGAAAGAAAGAAAAACTGAGAGATAGAGTGAGAAGACAATAGATACAAAAAGAAAGAAAGAAAGAAAGAAAGAAAGAAAGAAAGAAAAAATGAGAGACAGAGAAAGTAGACAATAGATACAGAAAGAAAGAAAGAAAGAAAGAAAGAAAAACTGAGAGATAGAGTAAGAAGACAATAGATACAAAAAGAAAGAAAGAAAGAAAAACAGAGATAAAGTAAGAAGACAATAGATACAAAAAGAAAGAAAGAAAGAAAGAAAGAAAAAATGAGAGACAGAGAAAGAAGACCATAGATACAGAAAAAAGAAAGAAAGAAAGAAAGAAAGAATGAGAGACAGAGAAAGAAGACAATAGATACAGAAAGAAAAAAAGAAAGAAAGAAAGAAAGAAAAACTGAGAGATAGAGTGAGAAGACAATAGATACAAAAAGAAAGAAAGAAAGAAAGAAAGAAAGAAAGAATGAGAGACAGAGAAAGAAGACCATAGATACAGAAAGAAAGAAAAAAAGAAAGAAAGAAAGAAAGAATGAGAGACAGAGAAAGAAGACAATAGATACAGAAAGAAAAAAAGAAAGAAAAAAAGAAAGAAAAAATAGAGAGATAGAGAAAGAAGGTAAAAGACACAGAAAGAAAGGAAGAAAGAAAAACTGAGAGATAGAGAAAGAAGATAATAGATGCAGAAAGAAAGAAAGGAAGAAAAACTGAGAGATAGAGAAAGAAGATAATAGATGCAGAAAGAAAGAAAGGAAGAAAAACTGAGAGATAGAGAAAGAAGATAATAGATGCAGAAAGAAAGAAAGGAAGAAAAACTGAGAGATAGAGAAAGAAGATAATAGATGCAGAAAGAAAGAAAGGAAGAAAGAAAATGAGAAAAAATAGAGAGATAGAGAGAAGAGACCAAAGAGAGAAAGAAAGACTCTGGGGTGGTCAGTCCATTCTTCAGCATCCTTTCAGACCCACAGTGCTGAGGGGTCTTCTCACAGTGGAAGGATGGACAGAAACACCTGTAGACGTTCTCAGATCTGAAGGTAGAGCTTGATGTTCTCCTCACTCTCAAAGAACAAAGTGCTGTTTATCTGATGGGGGGGGCAGTGCTGGTGGGTCTACCAGGTCTTCCAGGTGGTTGTTAGGAGTCTCACTTTCTCTGGAGTTTGGGTCTCTTGTTTCTCTCTCTTGGTTTTCTTTGACTCCCTCGCTCCGCATGCAAGCAGACTATCTCACAGCTAATCTCTCCAGTGATATCTTGTACTTAATGCCTCCTTTGACTACAACTGAAACAAACGAAAGGGGGTCTTCTGTGTACATGTACAGGGTCTTTGTGCTGCCGTGCCTATGTGGGCAGCTGAAGAGGAGAAATCACAGATCGGACGTTAGCGTGAGCTACATGTGATGATGGCTGAGCTTGTGGGAATTGGCGTATGGTATAAACCACTAGTATTAATCGTGGGGTCATTGGGGGGGAGCGGTGGGGCTGTGGGAGGTTATTAAAGGGATTAAGCAGCGTTCCTTCTGGGGCTAAATTCGTCCTTAGGGACCGGACCACTACACGCTGTCCTACACAGAAGACCCCCTGAACCTCATTCAGTTCAATTATTCAACTATAACTCGAATAATCTTTGTAACAACTACTGAAGTAAACACATCACAAAGCATGTGTAATCAATATACAGGCCTGTGTGAAATTCTAATTAGTGATTAGAGCTGAATCTGTTATATACACGTCCAATTTTAATAGATTAATACTTTTAATAATATCTAATACTGTTACTACAGTATATTATTACGTAAGTAAATTATGTTTTAATCATTTCTCTATATAGCATTAAAATATGGTACCTAATTCTCTGTTGTAGCTTAATTATATTTTGTTATTGAATTCATTTAGATTGAATAATTTCAATAATACTAACTTAAATGTACATACAGGATTCATTAACTTTATTAATGCTAAATTCATTCTTTCATTCATTTCATTAAAACATGCTTATTAATTTTATTTTTTTAATGCATAAGCTCATTGGCTTTATTAATACCAACATTTATTTAACTTATTATTAAATTATCTTAATGGATTTATTAACTTAGTTAAAGCTAAATTAGTATTTATATTCTTTTAATATTCACTGTATGAATGTTAAATATTGTTAACTAATTTATTAATGTTAACCATATTAACTAATGCTAACATTATTACTGCCGACTTAATAACTTGATTAATGCTAGCATATTAAAGCATATTATCAATCAATACAATGATTAATATATCATTCTTATTATATATGTAAATACATTAATTTATTAACTTTATTAATGCTAACTTACAAACTTTGTTCATGTATGAGCTCACTGGCGTCATCAATGGTAATTGATTAACTTTAATACTATTCATCTATAAACCTATTAATATATATTTTTATTATATATGTAAATAGCTGAGCATATTAACTTTATTAATGCTAACATACTAGCTCTGTAAATGTATGAGCTTCATTAATTGGGACCTATTTACTAGTGCTAACACATAAACTCTTGCTACGCTAATTAAATAACTTTAGCAATGCTTGGTTTTATTAACTTTTCTAATAATCTAATTTATTATTGAATTAACTTACCAGATCTAATTATTTATTTTACTTGGTTTTATAAATGTTAACTTATTTTTGCTATTTTTATTACTGCTTAATTAATGTTAACATAATACATGAATTACTGCTAACTTGTTTATTTTATCAGTGCTAATTTACTAGCTTATTAACTTATAAAACATATATGAGCTTATTAACATATATGAGCTTTACCAATGGTAAATGATTACATTTAATACTATTAATCTATAAACATATAAATATATAATTTTTTTATTATATATGTAAATACCTGAGCATATTAACTTTAATAATGAAAACATATAAACTTTGTTAATGTATGAGCTCACTGGCTTCATCAATGGCAAATGATTAACTTCAATACTATTTATCTATAAAAATGATTAATATATCATTTTTATTATATATGTAAATATTTATATATGTAATTTATTAACTTTATTAATGCTAACTTATAAACTTTGTTCATGTATGAGCTTACTGACTTCAATAATGGCAAATTACTAACCTTATTACTATTAACCTATTAAATAATTAATTTATTTTCTTATTATCTTCATAAATGCATGAACTTATTAACTTTATAAATGCTAAAATATCAGCTTTCTCAATGTATAAACTTAAATCTCCCCAATTAATCCTAAATTAGCAGCTTTATTAATATTAATCTATTTATTGAATTAATTCTAACATATAAATGTTATTAATGCATGTGTTCATCAGCTTCATTAATGCTAACTCATAAGCTATTAACTTATAAGCTATTAAATATTACGTTATTAATACTAATATATTAGCTAAAGCTATGCTGATTGATTGACCTAAGCAGTGCAAAATTCTATTATTCTATAATTAATGTTCCATTAACTTTATTCATGCAGCTTATTTACATTTATTAATGCTAACTTGCATATTTTAATATACTGATAAGCAATAAATAATATAATAAAATATCTCCCAGTATTCTTTTGACTTGTTCTTCTGAAAAAGAGAGAAGAGAGCCATCCATCACCATCTAAGAGGAGGTACTTCAGTCTGTCACTCTTAGAGAAGCTGGTGAGGAGATGTTTCCTGCTGACCCCTCGGGTGGACATCAACAAATTAGTGCTTTTTTCTTTCCCCGTTTCAAGCCTGTAGACCCCCAAAGGTGGTTGAATATCAGCTCCGGCTTCCAGCAGAGCTTTCAGGCTGTGAGGTGCTGGGGATTGGAGTTAAAGCCCCGCAAATCATGACAAAAACTACTTTTAGCTTCTCGCTGGAATCTTCCGTTCCACCTTAAATGGAGAAAATTCCAATAAGAAGCTGGTGAAACTTCAGCAATGCGTAAATACAAACATCATTAATTATCATTAATTAAACACTGAACCTATTTAACAATCAACAAGTCTGGGTTTCAATGTAATATAAATATAAATATAAAACTATTTTTAAATATGCAAATCTAATTTTTAAGAACTTCTCCATTTTTGTCGATTTTTATTTCTTTCCATCATTTGAACATAACAGCTGCCGTTTACACTGTATAAGAAATTCATGATGAATGGACCAACAGAAATGCTTCAAAATAGCTGGGAAAGAATTCCGGTTCCATTGACTTACATTAAAAGTTAAGACAGTTTTTGGCCTCTCCTGTAAAGTTGTAATTTTGGAGACTTGTTTTTTGGACAAGTCCTTTGCTGCCAGCAGATCTGGGTTAGCATAAGCATTAGCCTTCCAGATCATCTGTTCTGTTTCTTTGCTCGCCTGAAATTCATTGTTTGGTGAGAAATATTGGAGAAAAGAAAGTTGTGGTGGAGTTTGAAGTCAAAGTGGTGGCCTCCTGAGGTAAGTTGTGGCCATTTTAGCCTGGACTGCTAAGTGATGCTAAATTAGCTGGTAGCTGCCCCAGTTCCCCCTCAGAGACATTTACATTTACTTCTCTGGTGGGTTTAAGTTCAGTCTGTTGTCCTGGACTGCTTAAATATTGACCACTCGTTTCACTTTGGAACTTTGACTGTTTATTTTAGTCCACAATGTAAAAGAATCGGGACATACAAACTTCAGGGTTTATGCTAATTGATAGCATTGAGGTAGCTCTACAAGTTGATTTTGTGTTCCTTTTCTAAAAACTAAGCACTTTTATTCATTCTCGCTGCAGAAATTATTAAATTAAGGCAGCAACATTTATTTAGCCACGTTTGTTTTGGAGTTTTCATGGCCCTTCACACATATTGAAGGGGACCTCCACCATATTTAAAAAAAAATCTGCATAATAAAATGGCTGGGATGTCAACAAAGTAGTTTAGAGTGGTTTGTGGTGTGAGATGCTTTGTATGAGAAACTTATAAACTCAGAACTGTTCACAGTGGTGGTGGATGGAACCAGACGTCCACCTCTTAAAGCTCCCTCATAGAAAATTATTACACTAAATGGTAACCTGATGTCTAAGACGTTGTTTTGTGTTTTGTGTTTTAAAAGGGTCTAGGTCTAGAAATCCATTCATGGTGGAGGGATACATGCAGGACGCTGTGAGGCAGAATATTTTTTTAGATCCAGATTTTACCATTTCACACTGTACCACTTTAA
>CM038705.1:4055990-4117863 GCA_021613375.1 Megaleporinus macrocephalus
GTACAGCAGTATAGAACAATAGTACAGCAGTATAGAACAGTATAGAACAATAGTACAGCAGTATAGAACAGTATAGAACAATAGTACAGCAGTATAGAACAATATAGAACAATAGTACAGCAGTATAGAACAAATAGTACAGCAGTATAGAACAATAGTACAGCAGTATAGAACAGTATAGAACAATAGTACAGCAGTGTAGAACAATAGTAAAGCAGTATAGAACAATAGTACAGCAGTATAGAACAGTATAGAACAATAGTACAGCAGTATAGAACAGTACAGAACAATAGTACAGCAGTATAGAACAATAGTAAAGCAGTATAGAACAATAGTACAGCAGTATAGAACAGTACAGAACAATAGTACAGCAGTACGGTGGTGTAGTGGTTAGTATGGTGGTGTAGAGGTTAGTATGGTGGTGTAGTGGTTATTACGGTGGTGTAGTGGTTACTATGGTGGTGTAGTGGTTAGTACGGTGGTGTAGTGGTTAGTAAGGTGGTGTAGTGGTTAGTATGGTGGTGTAGTGGTTAGTACGGTGGTGTAGTGGTTAGTAAGGTGGTGTAGTGGTTACTATGGTGGTGTAGTGGTTAGTACGGTGGTGTAGTGGTTAGTGTGGTGGTGTAGTGGTTAGTAAGGTGGTGTAGTGGTTAGTATGGTGGTGTAGTGGTTCGTACGGTGGTGTAGTGGTTAGTACGGTGGTGTAGTGGTCAGTATGGCGGTGTAGTGGTCAGTATGGCGGTGTAGTGGTTAGTATGGCGATGTAGTGGTTAGTATGGTGGTGTAGTGGTCAGTATGGTGGTGTAGTGATTAGGATGGTGGTGTAGTGGTTAGTACGGTGGTGTAGTGGTTAGTATGGTGGTGTAGTGGTTAGTATGGTGGTGTAGTGGTTAGTACGGTGGTGTAGTGGTTAGTATGGTGGTGTAGTGGTTAGTACGGTGGTGTAGTGGTTAGTATGGTGGTGTAGTGGTTAGTATGGTGGTGTAGTGGTTAGTACGGTGGTGTAGTGGTTAGTAAGGTGGTGTAGTGGTTAGTACGGTGATGTAGTGGTTAGTATGGTGGTGTAGTGGTTAGTATGGTGGTGTAGTGGTTAGTATGGTGGTGTAGTGGTTAGTACGGTGGTGTAGTACGGTGGTGTAGTGGTTAGTATGGTGGTGTAGTGGTTAGTACGGTGGTGTAGTGGTTATGGTGGTGTAGTGGTTAGTACGGTGGTGTAGTGGTTAGTATGGTGGTGTAGTGGTTAGTACGGTGGTGTAGTGGTTAGTATGGTGGTGTAGTGGTCAGTATGGTGGTGTAGTGGTTAGTATGGTGGTGTAGTGGTTAGTACGGTGGTGTAGTGGTTATGGTGGTGTAGTGGTCAGTATGGTGGTGTAGTGGTCAGTATGGTGGTGTAGTGGTCAGTATGGTGGTGTAGTGGTTAGTATGGTGGTGTAGTGGTTAGTACGGTGGTGTAGTGGTTATGGTGGTGTAGTGGTCAGTATGGTGGTGTAGTGGTCAGTATGGTGGTGTAGTGGTTATGGTGGTGTAGTGGTCAGTATGGTGGTGTAGTGGTCAGTATGGTGGTGTAGTGGTTAGTATGGTGGTGTAGTGGTTAGTATGGTGGTGTAGTGGTTAGTATGGTGGTGTAGTGGTCAGTATGGTGGTGTAGTGGTTAGTACGGTGGTGTAGTGGTTAGTATGGTGGTGTAGTGGTTAGTATGGTGGTGTAGTGGTTAGTATGGTGGTGTAGTGGTCAGTATGGTGGTGTAGTGGTCAGTATGGTGGTGTAGTGGTTAGTATGGTGGTGTAGTGGTCAGCACTGTCTCCTCACAGTAAGATGATCTGGGTTGGATTCCCGGTCTGGGTGGTTCTATGTGGAGTGTGTATGTTCTCTCTGTGTTTGAGTGGGTTCCTCCGGGTACTCCGGTTTCCTCCCACAGTCCAAACACATGCATGTTAGGATCCTCACTCTAAACTGCCCGTAGGTGTGAGTGTGTGTGAGTGTGTTGGCCATGTGATGGACTGGCGAACTGTCCATGGTGTGCCCCACTTTCGCCTGATGATGCTGGGATTGGCTCCTAATGACTGTATTATTATATTATTTGTTATTCATTTTGATTATTATTGTTATTCATTGAAGATCTAATAAACACTCCGTTTTCAAAGAATTTGAATTGGATTGTTTCATAGTTCAGGCTTTAAAGGGTTAAACATGGTAATTCCATTACTGTTCAGCACTGTATCTGTCACTCACTGTGTTCTTATATATATTTATATATTTATTAGATGTCCTGTCCGCCCGGGAGCACGCGACTGTACGTTCTGAGGAAGGCGAACGTCCCCGTCCTCTCGGAAAACTGCAGCAGCGTTCTGCTCTTCGGGCTGCTGTCACCCTCCCCGCTTACGCAGCTGTCAAACAGTGTGGACAAGGTAATGAACCCTCACGCACTTTATGAAGCACTGATTGGAGCTTCCAAGGCCTGCGGGGAAAATATTACACCATCAGACCGTCTCACACGGCCCACTGTGGCGTTTGTCACCCCCCCTCCGCGTGCCGTTTAAATAAATGTTTGATTTACCTCACGGGCGTTTGCATGTCTAATGTGTGGACGCTTTGTGTCAAGGTCTGTCTCCCACTTTTATCCAACAAGAAGAATCATCGGACGTGGCCCAACGTGATATCCCAGGACGTGACGAGACACATTGAGAATTTATCGAGCAAGGTGGCGGTGGTGAAAGGACAGATCTACGGCAAAACCGTCCTCCCGGTTACTGCCGTGACGGAGAGGATAGACAGTTGTCCCGTGGCAGCTATCCGACTGTGAGTTTTATAAACTGGGCGCTTGTGCATCACTTCAATGTGTTTTTTTTATAATGCTAAATATACACAAATCTGATGTGCCTAAGCCTTATACAGTGTTCTCACCAGTAAGAACAGCAGATCTGATTAGAACAGATGTAAATAATCATACATACAATACAAAGTAACATGAATATGTTATTGTGAGAGAAGTAGATCAGATCTTGATCCAGTTTGAAGAACAAAGTTAGGTTCCAGATCACAGATGGTTTTATATGGATGTGAAAGCTAACCAATAAATAAGCAAGACAGCAAATATATGCAGTACTTTGCAAGTTTAAGTCACTCTGGGACAATATTATATATATAAAGTAATTTTTTTCAGGCAGGAAGCTTTTATTTACTCAGTAAACACTTTATTATTAAAATATTAAACAGTATTAATAGAGTAAGTAGTGCTTTTACACTTTATTATTAAATATTAATCAGTATTAATACAGTAAGTAGAGCTTTTACACTTTATTATTAAATATTAAACAGTATTAATAGAGTAAGTAGTGCTTTTACACTTTATTATTAAATATTAATCAGTATTAATAGAGTAAGTAGAGCTTTTACACTTTATTATTAAATATTAAACAGTATTAATAGAGTAAGTAGAGCTTTTCCACTTTATTATTAAATATTAAACAGTATTAATAGAGTAAGTAGTGCTTTTACACTTTATTATTAAATATTAATCAGTATTAATAGAGTAAGTAGAGCTTTTACACTTTTATTATTAAATATTAAACAGTATTAATAGAGTAAGTAGAGCTTTTACACTTTATAATTAAATATTAAACAGTATTAATAGAGTAAGTAGTGCTTTTACACTTTATTATTAAATATTAAACAGTATTAATAGAGTACGTAGAGCTTTTACACTTTATTATTAAATATTAAACAGTATTAATAGAGTAAGTAGAGCTTTTACACTTTATTATTAAATATTAATCAGTATTAATACAGCAAGTAGTGCTTTTACACTTTATTATTAAATATTAATCAGTATTAATACAGCAAGTAGTGCTTTTACACTTTATTATTAAATATTAATCAGTATTAATACAGTAAGTAGTGCTTTTACACTTTATTATTAAATATTAATCAGTATTAATACAGCAAGTAGTGCTTTTACACTTTATTATTAAATATTAATCAGTATTAATACAGTAAGTAGTGCTTTTACACTTTATTATTAAATATTAATCAGTATTAATAGAGTAAGTAGAGCTTTTACACTTTATTATTAAATATTAATCAGTATTAATAGAGTAAGTAGTGCTTTTCCACTTTATTATTAAATATTAATCAGTATTAATAGAGTAAGTAGAGCTTTTACACTTTATTATTAAATATTAATCAGTATTAATACAGCAAGTAGTGCTTTTACACTTTATTATTAAATATTAATCAGTATTAATACAGTAAGTAGTGCTTTTACACTTTATTATTAAATATTAATCAGTATTAATACAGCAAGTAGTGCTTTTACACTTTATTATTAAATATTAATCAGTATTAATACAGCAAGTAGTGCTTTTACACTTTATTATTAAATATTAATCAGTATTAATACAGTAAGTAGTGCTTTTACACTTTATTATTAAATATTAATCAGTATTAATACAGTACGTAGTGCTTTTCCACTTTATTATTAAATATTAATCAGTATTAATAGAGTAAGTAGAGCTTTTACACTTTATTATTAAATATTAAACAGTATTAATACAGTAAGTAGTGCTTTTACACTTTATTATTAAATATTAAACAGTATTAATAGAGTAAGTAGTGCTTATCATACGTCAGTGTGTTTATTTAACTCTTTCCAAGCTTCTCCTAAACAACCCAGTATTATTATCAGTTCTCATCTAATACCTGCTTTGACTGCTCAGTACTTCATTAAGATAAATCAAGATTTGCTGCTGAAGGAACTGAATACGTTCATACAATGTCTGGGGCGTCCAGGAGAAATCTGGAACCTAACTTTGTTCTTCAAACTGGATCAAGATCTGATCTACTTCTCTCACAATAACATATTCATGTTACTTTGTATTAGGGGTGTGCCATATGGTATTGTACACAATAATATCACCAACATTTTTGAATATGGTGAACGATATTATACACTGAAATATCGCATCATATCACCCATCCCTAATTATCACATCAGGTACTACTTTTTACTGTTTTTAGCAAAAGAAATATTCACACTTTTCTCATTTCCCATTATATATCTACTAGAGACAGATTTTATCTCCAGTATCATTCACTTTACTTCAGTTCTGGATATATGGAGATAATTGGTGTGCATTATTTAGTATCGTGACACTTTGGATCATTGACTTCTGTTACAATCTGATAAAAAATTATTGTATTTTTTAATATCTCAGTTAGAGGTGTGCCATATCATATCGTATGCAATAATATAATTTAATTTTCATTTTGTTCATTCAATGTTTTGTCATCAGCATCAGCAAGAGTATCGTTATCACAAAAAATACCATGAAATATCGCGATATTATCGTAGGGCCATATCGCCCACCCCTACTTTGTATTGTATGCATGATTATTTACATCTGTTCTAATCATATCTGCTGTTCTTACTGGTGAACATACACTTATTGATAAGATACAGGCCTTTAAACTATCAACTAACTTTGAACTTTCTTGAACGAAGAAATGAATCCTGGACCAAGTCAAGTCTCACTTCTCACTCAGAGCTCAGATAACCAAACTGAAGCTCTAGTATCTATTCCTATAGTAGCTCTTATATCTTTCCCAGTGTGAATCAGTGAACATGATCTTTGTTTTTTCTCCTGTGTTTACCGAATGTAGTCAGGACTGTCATGACGGGAGGACTGTTATGCATGCCATTGAGTCCATGGTCATTAACTGGACACACCTGATTCAAAAAGTCCTGAAAGAAGATTCTGCCGAGCTCATCCTGAAGGGGCTGAACCCGGGACCAAGCGCTGAACTTCACTTCTGGAGGTGTAGGAAGAAGAACATAGAAAACATTCACGATCAGGTACGTCCAGCTATAAACCTTTATGTTTTGTCCTAACAGGTTTGTGGTCAGTTTATTATGTGCACCTATCTTGTGGCCATTTTATCGGAAACAGATGCCACATTTTTTTTTTTTATGTCGTGACTAAGCAATGTATCCCTGTGGTTTGGCAGTTTATTGCCCAACAACTCAACAGTTGGGACAGACTTACACTGGGCCTTGTACCGTGCCTCACCACGATTGTACCCCCTCCCCACTGTCCCGCTGGCCTGCACTCACATTGCACTTAATGTTCCAGCTCAAGCTGCTTACATCACCACTCCCAGGGTCTCGATATCCTTAATCTAGGTTTGTGTACTTAAAGAACTGTAAGTGGTTGAGGGTCTGCAAGCCAAACATGGTGCACTCACAGCACCAGCACTGCACGCCGATCCAATGTGATATACAGGGTGTGTCTCAAATCCTACTGAGCTCCTACATAGGCAGCATTTTACATCATAGTATGCACTCCCGACATGTAGACTGTCCCAATTCTTACATACCTTAAACATGCTGACTACTGAGGAACCTTATTTAGATTAGAACACTTCCTCAGCCGCTAAGACAATCCCATGATGCAACACAGGCTAATCTACGAGCAGTGAAGTGGTGAGTTATTAAAATGTGAGTTATTTTGATTCTCTCTGGAGTTTTAATGTGTTTCTGGTCATATAATCACACAGAACAGTTTTTTATTATCAACTCTGTAACGAGTCCTTCACCATTTACACTTTATACTCCAGACATTAGCATTTATGCTAGCAGATTTTTAGGCCTCGGGCTATTGTTTTGGATGCCAGCTGGTAACTTAGCAACCAGCTAAACCACCGGTGGCGTGCTGCAGTGGGCGGGAACAAGCCGTGACGCAGTCTCTCTCTAACTAGAGCGTCTCAGTAATCTGTTTTATGAGGAGAGATGAGGAGAGAACACTGTTACTTACACAGCTGCTACCTAGACAGCCTACTTACACACTCACTAGGGTTTGAGACACGCCCACAGTCACAGTGCGTGTTTGGTCGTGCATCTACACTTGCTGTTCACCATGTAGGCGGAGCTTTATTCACACTGAGCGAATCAGAAGGAAGATGTGCAGAGCAGGTGTGTATGTGAGAGCTGTATCATATCAGTACACAGAGAAACCTGTTCATGTACGGAGCTCTGAGCTTCACTCGGCTGATAACACTCAGAGTATCACTGCTCTGCTTCTTCACACCCACACAACTTCTGAAAAAGCTCTCCAAAGCTCTGATAAGCTCTGATCTTACACGAGGCTGAAGCTGTGCTTCCTGTTCTCCAGCTACTTGTTGGAATTTTCTCATTCCACCTTAAACGGTGCAGCAGGACACAGTGGACCAGAGTGACCCTCTGCTTTAATGGGACAGACGCAGCGAGCACTTGTTCTTGTTCTGAGCTTGGCCGGTTAGTGATCCCAAATGTGAACTGAGCTCGAGTCCATATAAACTGTGCCCGGCCATGAGTGACCATACTAGTCATCCTTAAATGAGAAGATCTCAGCTAACATTAGAGTCTAGTCTTCTTCAGCTCACTAAGACAGAGCAGTTAGTAAAGTAGTAAACTGATACCAGTCGTGATTAATGATGGTGAGTCTCACCAGCCAAAAATATGACAAGAAAACAAATGTGGTGATGGTGGGGCATCACATGGGCTGTGGTAATGCAGTAAACATAACAGCCGTACGTAGAGGTGCACTGTGTAGGTCTGTGTAGTTACAGACTGTACAGTTTATCTGAATGTATCAGTGGACAGGGACCACCAAGAGACCAAGACTGACCAGACTGGTTTAGAATTGCGTGCCAATAAGAAAGAGTTTGACCACCAAGTGTATGTTTCTGACTTTCAGCTTCAGAGCCCTGAAATTCAGAAGATGGTGAGAATCCTGGAAGTGGCAGACAGCAGTTATTACCCGTCTTTTAAAGCCCTGACCGAGGAGGTCTTTGATGGTAACTACGTCTGTCTTGTTATCTCTGCCTGATGTATGTATGTGTTCATCTGTAACGTTAATGAATTAATTTGTGTCAAGAATCAGACATTATACCCACAGATGCTTCTAAGATAGATTACCAATTAGTTTACAGTGTACCAAACTGAGTACGGTAGAGTATGGTGTTGAACTGTACTGGAGTATATTGTATTATATTGTATTGTAGGCTGTTTTATCTAATTTGATCATTAGGTTTTATACTGTATTGAATCATATCACAGCATAATGTAATGTAGTAAAGTGTATTATGTGTCGTACCACTTTCACTTGTGGCTGGCTGATGTTAGACTGGGTCACAGCTTTGGTATCATAATTATATATATATAGACAGATACATATGTGTACCCCACATATTGATAGTACAGATATAGAAAAGATACAACATAACATATTGAATTGTAATATTAGCATGTTAGCATTAGCATTAGATCTGTATGCTATAAATCAGTTTTTATAATACAATTCTTGGTAAAAAAAATAAATAAAATATATTATTGTTAAAAACACCACAATTTAATAATAATACAATAACAATCTGTAGTATATATAATAATCAGGCTTGTATAATCATATTGAATTGTATTATTAGCATGTTAGCTTTAGTGTTAGAGCTGTATGCTATGAATCAGTTTTTAAATTACAATTTTTTAAAAAACAATATATATATATATATATATATATATATATATATATATATATATATATATATATATATATATATATATATATATATATTGGGTTTTATATTGTTTAAAAAAGAATGCTAATAATACAATAATAATCTGGTTTGTAGTATATATATTGCCACTATATTGCTACTGGAGCATTTCTATTGGTCCATTGATCATGAAAGCAGTTGTCATATTCAAATGATGTAGAAAAATACAAAAATGTATATATATATATATATATATATATATATATATATATATATATATATATATATATATATATAAACATGATTATTACATGAGCTAATTATTATATAATATATAATTATACATTACACATATAAGTATATTATTAAATATACTATTATATATTACAATATTATTATAATATATTATAATATTATATATATTATAATATTAATATTTTTTATTTGATGTTTATACCTAGTTTGAACACGAATCCTGTACTTTATATTGTGCAAAACATTTATTATGATACTTAATCACTAAAATATTCACACATACTCCTGTTATGAAGCGTTACAGAAGGCGAGGGATGTGGATCTTCACCTCCAGCAGCTTCAGCCATTCTTGTTCCAAATAGAACAGGTGGAGTTCTCATCTCTCCATCCACTCATCCCTCCACTCTTCCATCTCATCTTCCTGGTTTGGACCCATTGCTCGTCCTACCGCATGCCTGCCCGCATCGTGGTGCTGCTGCAGGAGCTGTGCAACCTCATCATTCAGCAGGTGATGATCAATACTAAGATTATTTGTGAGCTTTGGAGTGCAGAGGTTACCTGTTAGGACTTTATATCTACATAAACTGTAAACAAATTATATTTTTATCCTAAAAATTCATTCTGAGTGGTTTAGTTCTATAGGGTCATAACTGTTCACAGTGGTGGTGAATGGAACCAGACGTCCACCTCTAAAAGCTTCCTCACTGAAAGTTTGTCTGATTCCTGAAACATTGTGTTTTAATGGTTCTAAGATAAACCATATTTTTAAAACATGCATTAAAATGCATTTCAATACATTTTTAAAGAGAGTGACACATTTAATTTGCTGTGTTTGCTGTTTTGTGGTTAATGTATTTGAAATATTATTTATCTTTCGAGTTTTTTCCCTCAAAATATGCATAAAAAGGTACAGAACTGTGCTCTCTGTTCTCTTAAGAACGTGTTAACATATTTTCAACTAGAAAATTAACAAATACATTGTCGCTGACCAAAGAAAAACATGTATTGCCGTCAAAAATGTCTGGTTCCATTGACTTACATTAAAATTAAAGAAGGTTTTTTAGCTTCTCCTGTAAAGTTATCGTTTGGGAGAAACATGTATTTCTTCAGCGACAACATGGAATTTAACCTGGTGCCCCTAAACTTGTGCATACGACTGTAAATTAAGTTAAACCTGTTTCCTAATGTAGATTTATCCCAATGGTAAGATTTCTAAAAGTGATTTACCATAAAAATTGCTATTAAATCCTCAGATTATTGAACTTTTCTTTATATCTTCTCTCCCACCAGGCCACCACATACCTGTGTGCGGAGGAGCTGCTGAGAGGAGATACTGAGGAAGCTCTGGAGAAGCTCCAGACTGTAGTGAAGCTCCTGACGTGCTTTAAAGACACTTTCCACGCCTACCGAGAGAAAGTGTGCGTGTGGGCCGACGCTGGAGGCATAAACAACTGCTGGGATTTCCCGTCCGCTTTGGTCTTCACTCGCTTTGACAGGTTCTCAGCTCGAGTGCTACTGTTAGAAGTGAGACCCTCTCTGTTCCTGGATGTTTACGTTTTAATGCGTTCCACTGTGTTCCAGATTTAGAACTCTAATTCACACAGTTCAGTTCCATCCTCTTCTCGAACACAGTCGATCAGCCGAGACTTGTTACGGTGTCTGAAGTTTGCTTATATAGTTCAGGCACTGGCACTACGTGGCTGCTTTAGCTGACAAGTAATGAAAGCTTACAGCCCACCAATCAGTATAATGCTAATAAGCCTAAATCGTCACCCACTCGTCTCACACGGCCCCCAAAAGCATGGCTAGGGCCTCCAAAAGCATGGCTAGGCCCCCAGAAGCATGGCTAGTGACCCCAGAAGCATGGCTAGGGCCCCCAGAAGCATGGCTAGAGCCCAAAAGCATGGCTAGGACCCCCAAAAGCATGGAAAGGGATGCCAAAAGCATGGCTAGGGGCCTTAAAAGCAAGAGGCCCTGGGGTCAAAGTCTCCAAAACATTTGACGATGCCTATCAACATTTATGATACAATATATTTTTATTTCTGAGTGCCCTCCATTTTAAGGATGACTTTTAAGGACTTTGACCCCAGGGCCTCTTGGGGGCCCTAGCCATTCTTTTGGAGGCCCCAGCCATGCTTTTAGGTCCTAGCCGTGCTTTTAGGGGCTCTAGCCATGCTTTTGGGCCCCTATTGAAAGTGGACGAGTTGTTGTGGCACTGCTATGACTTTGACTTCTGCCTATTAGGAGTCCTAGGAAAGAGGGGGCATAATTTTAGAGGGCCCTGGTTATGAGAGCCTTTCCCAGGGGGTCCTAGAGAAGAGCAGGGCATACCATTAGAGGGCCCTTGAACACGTTAGGGGGCCTCTCAGAGGGCCCTTGAACACATTTAATGCTTATAACATGTAACCTTTCAGTCTTACAGCAGTCTATTAAAGATTAATACACAACCTCACACAGTTTAAAACAAACCAGTGATGACTTAGGCCACAGTTAGCATCATGCTAATTGGTGGGTATAAGCTTCTGTTACTTATTAGCTCATGGCTCCAGCGATAGAACTAAAGAAGCTCAGGCTGCAAGCGTTGTATCGGCTGTTTGTCTGCATTTGAGTCAGTAGAGATTTGACTATCGTTGTCTGTGTTCCAGGATCTTTTCTCCACCATGTTGGAGTTGCAGAAGCTGGAGAAGCTGGTCATCGGAGGGATTCAGGGGAGAATGTACACCGAGCAGGTTTCTCTGCTGCTCACAGAATTTCAGCAACTCTGCCAAGAAATAATGGACAAAGGCTACGACCCACTAGACTTAACTTCTCAGGTACTGAACTGAATCCTGTGTTAAAATCATTTATTGTACTTAAAGGGAACCCCGGCTGGTAACACTTAATATGGTGTAATTTAAATTATAAAGACATGTTAAATTTCACAAAAGTATCAGATTTATTAATAAATTAACACTTTTATTCTAAATATTTAACATTATGACGTGCAATGCCTGCTGGGTAGATGAGGTCAGATGGTTTCAGGTCTGAACTGGACTGTGGTGTGAAGGAGTGAGTGTTAGTTACTAGCTTAAAGAAAACCATGTACATTGTGTTGTTGATGTTGTTTCAGTGAAAGTCAGTGTGAAGACTGATATTAGTCTAAACAGCTTCACAAACATAAACAAGGAGAATAGTTAGTGAAGCAGCGTGTGGACCAACACAGCTACCCAAAGACCCCCGCTCTGCTCTCCTCACTTCAGTCTGGATGAGTGTGAGTGGTTCAGTAGACCACCACTGGTGAGAGACTTGACGGAGGCTGTTGGTTTTAAGCTCAGACTAAAACACAATGCAGTGCCACAGTTTCCACACACAGGAAGTCCAGAAGCTCCAGATTATGGAGAACCACGAGAAGAACCGTGAACGTGAACATGCGCTGGATTCTCTCCTGAGAACGTTTAGCGTTAACGTCAGCTGCTTCTCCTCGTTTGTGGATCCTGAAGGTGAAAGTTCAGTCTCAGTAGTGAACATACTACTTCACTAATAAAGGAGTGTGAAGCTCAGAGACACTCCCGTTCAGTGTATCTAGCTGTTTACTGAGCGTGAATGTTTCCTGCTAGAAAGCGGAGCTCCTTTAACAGACACTCTCCTTCTCCGTCAACACCAACACACAGTTTCACAACAACTCCAGCACTGTGTCACTCTCTCCTCCACCCTCTCTGTTCACCATTTACACTAACGTGGTGTGTGATGTCACCGCTGATGTCAGAAATGTTGAGTTCTAGCTCAAACTGTAAAGACTGAACAGTAGCATGTTTAGTAGCTAGCTGTGCTCAAGCGTGACGGCCGGTTACTGTAACCATTTGACGTCACTACCCGCTGATCACGTCAGTAGATACAACAATGGAGACCCACGTGCAGCGGATTTTACACAAAATCTAATAAATCTGATACTTTTAGTGATTTTTAACAACGTTTCTTAATAATTTAGAGTCATTACATCATATTAAGACTTACATGTGTTACCAGCCGGGGTTCCCTTTAAAGAAGAATGAAAGCTTCTTTGGTTTGTGTCGTATGTGTTTATGATAAGATATGATGATCTATGTGGACATCAGTTCCATGGTGATGTTGTGGTGTGCTACGTTAGTATCATGGTGACGGGTTATATGTACTGAAGCAGACTTATCTAAAAGATAAGTATTAAGCAGTGCTTTATTGCTGATTTTTTATTGGTGGAAGAACAGGTTACACTTTCTTTAGAGATCATATGTTAACAGTATTTTGAATGGCATGTAATCCAGCCATCCCAACTATAGAGTTCCAGCTAATGCAGCATTGTTTACATTGAAATCTCAGTTTAAAGGAAAGCAGTTGTGTGTTTTTTTTAAAGTGGTCATATGTTTTAGCCAGTAACTGGAGAAACTATGGGACAAAAGCATATTTAGTGTGTACATACCTGCAGATACAAATACATCAACTTTTATAAAATGTTAAAATTAGAACAACGTCTACTAAAAAAGTACAGATATTTAGTGCAATAACCCAGCATCACCTAAAGACTCTCAAAATATACTTCAAATAATATCACTTTAAAATTGCAGGTAAATTTATTATGCCAATATATACTTTCCATCTTGGGAAAGAAAATATATGCAGTTTTATGTGCAGAAAATAGTCATATTCATCAGAACAATCACAATTTCTCTTTTTAACCAAAGTGTATAACCTATATTGGAACCAGCTGATTTATCTTTAACATGGAAGTTTATTATACCACCAACTGCAGTTTTCAAATTTCAGTTTTTTTCAAATTTTCGGATTTTTTCAATTATAGTTTTATAGATTTGATACTATGTAAATGTAAATCAGTGTGGCTACATAAAGCCAGGTAATATGTATACATACACTACCGCTCAAAAGTTTAGGATCACTTTAGAATTTCATTTCATGCAATTTTCATGCAATTCACAAACAATATTGTCCATTTCACAATTAAAGAATAAAAATGTTTGTATTAAAGTCTATTTTTGTATAGAGGCTTATTTTACATATAGTTCTATTATCAGTAATTCTCAGTCCTCTGTCTAAATCTCCTGGTACGACCACCAATCCAAGTTAAGGATGTTATTGGACTAATTGGTTGTTAGGACACTCTTGATCAATTGTGATGCACAGCTGAAAAACATTCTACTAATAAGTGAGTATAAAAGGGAACAACATTCTAGGTTAGTTTAGAACAACTTTCTTTAGAGACCCGTCAGTCCATTGTTGTGTTAAGGAAGAAGATACTCCATTGAAAACAAGAACATTTCACTGTGATCCCAAACTTTTGAGCGGTAGTCTAGTTTTAACGTGTGTATATGACTTAATGCTTAAAGTTTTTCTTATTTTTTTATTTGAAGGATTTTGAGGGCGACTACGTGCTCTTCAAAGAGAAGGTTACAGATTACGATCGACGGCTGGCCAACATCCTTTGCTTGGCCTATAAAGACTGCTCAGGACTGGAATCTGTATTCAAAGTAAGTTACAGCAGTGAATCACTAGTGATGCTCTGATTGTTTATTTTCTTTAAAGGTTCTGATGCTTATACATTTTTTAAATATATAATTTTATTAAAAATCTATTTTGTCCACCACAATTTTAACATGACAATTTTCCAGCTTCTCTTTGTTCGTTAACACCAAACAGAGACTATATACTTGAATGGTGTATGTAAATAAGAGATTATCACGTCCTGCCTGTTCTCGTCTGTCTATGTCTTTTGTTTACATCCCCCTGTCTTAGGCCATGTGCTAATGTTTATGTTTTGGTCATGTGCTCCTCTTTGTCTCCTCCCTTCACCTGTTTATAGTCTCGGTCTCCTCCCTGTTCTGTCGTTATATACCCTCTATTTGCTCCCTGTTTTGGTCGTTAATTGGTGTTTCCGTGTTGTTGCATTGTTGGTGTTTCCTCACGTTTCCGTTCATGTTCTTCTCTGCTAGTTTGTTTTGTTAATTCAGTATAGTAAATAGACTGTACAGACTCTAAACACTATTCAATCAATCAGTCAACCTTTATTTTCACTCGGGAGTGCGTTGAGGGATACAATGTAGCCGAGCATTACAATTGTTAAACAAAAAAGGAATTGAAAATAAATCAAAATGAATTTTAAAGAGTACTTAAAATGTAAAAGAAACAATAAAAATAGAGACAAGTAAGATAAATCGTAAGAGAAAAACAAATAAAAACTGAATAAGAAACTAAAACCAAGAATAAGACCAACGTAAAAAGTCAATAAAAATAGATATAAATGTAGGAGTGAAACTTAAAATAGTAAAAATAATATAATAATGAAAATAATAAAAGTAATAAAAATCAAGATAAAAGAATGGTACAAGGGAATGAAAATAAAAATAAAAAAGACAACTGAATATCAAAATCATAAAACTATTAACTAAAATTAAATAAAATGACTCAGTGACACTATATATATTGAGTATATATTGTTTATATAATGCTGCCACACACAGTACACATATATTAATAATCACAGACAGTATTCTGTGAAGACTGAAGTGTTCTTCTTCTTGTTCGTAGCTCTTAGCTATATTCAGACCGTTTCTGGAAAGAGGGATCGTTAAGGAAACGTTTACTCCCAATTTAACCAAACTGGTCCAGCTGTTTGGAGAAGAGCTGGAAAGATGCAAACACCTGTTTGACTGTCAGCTCCAGCAGGTATCACTGTTTTCTTAATCAGAAAAATTATTTCTAGATTTTCCTCATAATATTGTTCTCCTGTTGAGCTGATCTGAGCTGTGTTGTTTACTGCTTGTGTGCAGAGGAGGAAAGGTAGAGCCCTGCTGTGTAAGAACATGTCCGCCATGTCCGGCGCTTTGAAGTGGGCTAAGATGCTGAGAGCGAGGATCCAAACCCCGTGGGAGAATTTCCGATTTGTGCTGGACATGTAAGTGTTTCCTAATAACTCAACATGCCTCTCGCTTGTCTGAGCAATTTAATGATTAATAAATCAATTAAAATACATGGACAGTTTTTAGTCAACCTGTTTTGCTGTACTATTAAATAAAACATCTAATAGTTCTCAATTAATACCACAGTTGCAAATGTGTGAAACTGTATGAACATGTTGTAACAAATTACAACAAAATATATATAATAAAAAGATAAAGGGATTGTAAAACAAGGCTGTACACCACATCACCTTTCACCAAATTTTGTCTATTTTCTGTTTTCTACCTCATGTGAACGCGACAGCTGCCACTTACATTGTGTGAAAAATTCACGATGACCTGACCAATAGAAATGCTTCAGAATCGCTTAGAAAGATTTCTGGTTCCATTGACTTACATTAAAAGTGAAGACAGATGTTAGCGTCTCCTGTAAAGTTGCGAGATACTTGTTTTTCACTGGGCAGTGACGAAGTTCAAATCAAATTCAAATAACCTGCAAGTTTAATTTTACTAATTAATCAAGTAATGTTATTGTAACTGAATTGTTGCTTGGCTTGTCTCTCAGGACCACTGAAGGAGCAGCTATGGAGCTGGTGTACCGTCAGTACCTGGAGATGTCCACCCTGCTGGATGAGTTTGAGGAGAAGGTGTACTCAGACTGGTGCAGCAGTGTCCAGCAGGTCTGCCAGCTGAACCTCGACCAGCCGCTCATCAGGAGAGATTCAAACAGCGGTCTGCTCTCAGTGAACTTCAATCAAGAGGTAATGAAGGTTATTATAGTGTGAGCAGGTGGGATAGAATAATATATGATACTATGATTCAGTACTCAGAAAATCTGAATAAAACAAAAGTGTTAATTGGTGCTAATCACTTACAGACATGATGTTTAATTAATAGAATACACCTAATGAGCAGCAATTAATAGTATAAACAGACCTACCAAAGATCTCTTTGGTAAATCTATTGAAATCAGTTTATTTCATTATTTATTGTTCTAAGTGTTCATTAAAACTATTGCTTTTGGTCTTAAATCATTATTTAACTTCTTATTTATTTTCTTCATGTACAAAAACAGTGTTTGTAAATATGTTCCCCACTATGTTTACAAATGTCAACAGTACCTATCAAATTCCATAGTGAACGCAAAAGGGTTAATTCTGACCCAGGTTGACAACAACAGATTATAACCCTAACCCTAACAACAGACCCTAACCCTAACAACAGACTCTAAACCTAACCCTAACCCTTACCCTAACAACAAACCCTAACCCTAACAGCGGACTCTAACTCTAACCCTAACCACAGACTCTAACCCCAACCCTAACAACAGACTCTAAACCTAACCCTAACCCATACCCTAACAACAAACCCTAACCCTAACAGCGGACTCTAACTCTAACCCTAACCCTAACAACAGACTCTAACCCTAACCCTAACAACAGACCCTAACCCTAACAACAGACTCTAAACCTAACCCTAACCCATACCCTAACAACAAACCCTAACCCTAACAGCGGACTCTAACTCTAACCCTAACCCTAACAACAGACTCTAACCCTAACCCTAACAACAGACCCTAACCCTAACAACAGACTCTAAACCTAACCCTAACCCATACCCTAACAACAAACCCTAACCCTAACAGCGGACTCTAACTCTAACCCTAACCCTAACAACAGACTCTAACCCTAAGCCTAACAACAGATTCTAACCCTAACCCTAACAACAGACCCTAACCCTAACAACAGACTCTAAATCTGACCCTAACCCTAACAATGGACCTAACCCTAACAACAGACCCTAACCCTAACAACAAACCCTAACCCTAACAGCGGACTCTAACCCTAACCCTAACAACAGACTCTAACCCTAACAGCGGACTCTAACCCTAACCCTAACAACAGACCCTAACCCTAACAACAAACCCTAACCCTAACAGCGGACTCTAACCCTAACCCTAACAACAGACTCTAAACCTAACCCTAACCCATACCCTAACAACAAACCCTAACCCTAACAGCGGACTCTAACTCTAACCCTAACCCTAACAACAGACTCTAACCCTAAGCCTAACAACAGATTCTAACCCTAACCCTAACAACAGACCCTAACCCTAACAACAGACTCTAAATCTGACCCTAACCCTAACCCTAACAACAGACCCTAACCCTAACAACAGACTCTAAATCTGACCCTAACCCTAACATTGGACCTAACCCTAACAACAGACCCTAACCCTAACAACAAACCCTAACCCTAACAGCGGACTCTAACCCTAACCCTAACAACAGACTCTAAACCTAACCCTAACCCATACCCTAACAACAAACCCTAACCCTAACAGCGGACTCTAACTCTAACCCTAACCACAGACTCTAACCCCAACCCTAACAACAGATTCTAACCCTAACAACAGACCCTAACCCTAACAACAGACCCTAACCCTAACAACAGACTTTAAACCAGACCCTAACCCTAACAACAGACTCTAACCCTAACCCTAACCCTAACAACAGACTCTAACCCTAACCTTAACCCTAACAACACTCGTCTCTCAACACATTCAGATCTGAATGTATTTTTATAATTCTTATATATATATATATATCAGGTACATACGAACGTTTGACTGGTGTGTAAGCGTTTTGCATCATTTTTCATCATATATTTTGTGTATATTTAAGATCTAGTGTTTCAAAGTGTTGCAGATCTAGTGAGCAGACTATAGTGGCTGTATGAAATTAATAAACATATTATTTTTATCCTCTAAAGCAATTTAGAGTTTGTAGTCTGAACTATTGCTTTATGGTGTTTTTAAATTAGTAACATAATTCTTTCAAACTCATTTTGTGACCATAGCTGTTAGCTGTCCTGCGAGATGTGAAGCACCTTCAAATGCTGGAACATGCCAGTATCCCGTCTGCAGCCATGGAGGTGTACGAGAGGAGAGACATCTTCCTCATGGTTAGTGATGATTCCCCTTACTGTATTTTACACTATGTTAAAAAGAACCTGCTTTGAATGTAGGTGTTGTGATTAAAACTAAGTTACAGTTTCTCATTAGGTTGAATGTATAACTCTAAATGTAGGTATTGTATATAAACTGAGTTACAGTTTCTCATTAGGTTGAATGTATAACTCTAAATGTAGGTATTGTATATAAACTGAGTTACAGTTTCTCATTAGGTTGAATGTATAACTCTAAATGTAGGTATTGTATATAAACTGAGTTACAGTTTCTCATTAGGTTGAATGTATAACTCTAAATGTAGGTATTGTATATAAACTGAGTTACAGTTTCTCATTAGGTTGAATGTATAACTCTAAATGTAGGTATTGTATATAAACTGAGTTACAGTTTCTCATTAGGTTGAATGTATAACTCTAAATGTAGGTACTGTATATAAACTGAGTTACAGTTTCTCATTAGGTTGAATGTATAACTCTAAATGTAGGTATTGTATATAAACTGAGTAGTTTTTCATTAGGTTGAATGTATAACTCTAAATGTAGGTACTGTATATAAACTGACTTACAGTTTCTCATTAGGTTGAATGTATAACTCTAAATGTAGGTATTGTATATAAACTGAGTTACAGTTTCTCATTAGGTTGAATGTTTAACTCTAAATGTAGGTATTGTGATATAAACTGAGTTACAGTTTCTCATTAGGTTGAATGTATAACTCTAAATGTAGGTATTGTATATAAACTCAGTTCTCTATTGTTTTTCAGAGTATAAGCAGTTTGCAGTTGGTGGTCCAGGCGTATAACAAGGTCCGTCAGACGGCTGTGGATGTAGAAGTTTCTTTGATGAAGGCTGAGCTGGAGGCCGTGGACCAACAGATACATCAGGCCGAGACTGAGCTAACATGGCAACACCAAGGCTCCTGGAGCTTCATCTGCCAGTTGAAGGACGTGGTCTGTAGGATGGAACGCAGGCTTCAGAAGGCCAAAGATAATGTGGAGATGATCCAGGAGCTGATGAAGGGATGGAGCAAGGAGCCAGTGTTCTGCAGGAGGGACAATAAGAAAGACACGCTGCTGATGCTGGAGGACAGAGCAGCGAGAGTGGCAAAGAAATACAGCAGTATCAGGAGAGACGGAGAGATGATTCACAGTCTGCTACAGGTGAGGGTCAGGTTGCATGGTTAGATGTTTCTTTCTTTTCCTTATTCAGCATCGAGTGAAAGCCTTTCAGATATTTCTCATCATGTACTGTAATTAGAACCCTACTGAAACCTACACCTCTATTTTTCTGAAGTATTTCGTATTCTTTGTTTTCTCCAGGAGAACCAAGACCTGCTTGGAGCAGATGCTGGTTCGGAAGCCTGGAGGGACTATGTGGAATACGTGGATGAGATGGTGGTGGAAGGCTTTTTCAGCACCATCTCTCGCTCTCTGGAGTTCTTTGTTGATAACACAGAAGCTTCTGTGAGGCACGCCCCACTGTTAGAGGCTCAGATGGAGCTCAGCGGCTCCGAGATGGTCTTCAGGCCCTCGATGGATACGCACGCCGGGGACAGTTTTTATGAGCTGGTGGAGGGGCTGCTGGCAGATGTGTTCAAGATGTCTGCTCAGGTCAAGCGGGTGGCATCTCACCTGGACATGAAGGACTATCAGGTGAGCACATATTTAAGACATACTTAAAGGGTGAAGATCTAATCTACACAGGTTATGTACCTGAACCAGGACTGACTACCTTATAAGCATCTGTTACTGGTGATGTTCTTAATTGAACATGTTGGAAAATCAGATAAACAAATCTATTGATTAGGGTCTTTAGACAGTATTCAAATATTTGATCAACAAACATGAACATGGGTTCTTATCTCCTCTGACAGCTGAACAGGTTGATGTCATGTTAATGTGTAGCCTTCATTAACTTCTTACACGTCTTCCATAGGATGATATGGATGATATGCTGGACCTCTTAGACCTGCGACAGGAAGTGATGGAGAGAGTGAGTGATGTCGTCAAGAAAGTCTCTCGGTACCTGGGCACCTTCGAGAGCTACACACACCTGTGGCTGGACGAGCGGGCCGAGTTTCTCAGGCAGTTTCTTCTCTATGGTCAGTCTCTCACTGCTGAGGTGGTAGAAGCTTATGGAGAGGACGCTTTCCCAGAGAACCCACCAACTCTTGAGAAGTTCAGAGAGCAGGTAAAGCTCAGACTGTCTGTTTAAAGAGATATTAGTGCATTTTCTATATATTATCTAATATTATCTGTAGGCATTCAAATACTATCTATAGGCATTCGCATACTATCTATAGGCAATCAAACATTATCTATAGGCAATGGAATATTATCTATAGGAGATTGAATATTATCTATAGGCAATCGAATATTATCTATAGGCAATTGAATATTATCTATAGGCAATCAAACATTATCTATAGGCAATGGAATATTATCTATAGGAGATTGAATATTATCTATAGGCAATCGAATATTATCTATAGGCAATTGAATATTATCTATAGGCAATCAAACATTATCTATAGGCAATGGAATATTATCTATAGGAGATTGAATATTATCTATAGGCAATTGAATATTATCATAAGCAATCGAATATTATCCATAGGCAGTCGAGTATTATCTATAGGCAATCAAATATTATCTATAGGCAATCAAATATTATCTATAGCCAATCGAATATTATCTAAAGGCAATCAAATATTATCTATAGGCAATCAAATATTATCTATAGGCAATCAAATATTATTTATAGGCGATCGAATATTATCTGTAGGCAATCAAATACTATCTATAGGCAATCGAATATTATCTTTAGGCAGTCGAATACTATCTAAAGGCGATCGAATATTATCAATGGGCAATCGAATATTGTCTATAGCCAATCAAATATTATCTATAGGCAGTCGAATATTATCTAAAGGCATTCAAATATTATCTATAGCCAATCGAATATTATCTGTAGGCAGTTGAATATTATCTATAGGCAATCAAATATTATCTATAGGCAATCAAATATTATTTATAGGCGATTGAATATTATCTGTAGGCAATCAAATACTATCTATAGGCAATCGAATATTATCTATAGCCAATTGAATATTATCTTTGGGCAGTCGAATACTATCTATAGGCAATCGAATATTATCAATGGGCAATCAAATATTATCTATAGCCAATCAAATATTATCTATAGGCAGTCGAATATTATCTATAGCCAATCAAATATTATCTATAGGCAGTCGAATATTATCTAAAGGCAATCAAATATTATCTATAGGCAGTCGAATATTATCTATAGCCAATCGAATATTATCTGTAGGCAGTTGAATATTATCTATAGGCAATCGAATATTATCTATAGGCAATCAAATATTATCTATAGGCAATCAAATATTATTTATAGACGATCGAATATTATCTGTAGGCAATCAAATACTATCTATAGGCAATTGAATATTATATATGGGCAATCGAATATTATCTATAGCCAATCGAATATTATCTTTGGGCAGTCGAATACTATCTATAGGCAATCGATTATTATCTATAGCCAATCAAATACTATCTATAGGCAATCGAATATTATCAATGGGCAATCGAATATTATCTATAGCCAATCAAATATTATCTGTAGGCAGTCGAATATTATCTATAGCCAATCGAATATTTTCTATAGGCAGTCGAATATTATCTATAGGCAGTCGAATGTTATCTATAGCCAATCAAATATTATCTATAGGCAGTTGAATATTATCTAAAGGCAGTGGAATATTATCTATAGGCAGTCGAATATTATCTATGGGCAATCGAATATTATCTATAGCCAATGGAATATTATCTGTAGGCAATCAAATACTATCTATAGGCAGTCGAATATAATCCATGGGCAATCAAATATTATCTATAGCCAATCGAATATTATCTATAGGCAATCAAATATTATCTATAGGCAATCAAATATTATCTATAGGCAGTCGAATATTATCTAAAGGCAATCGAATATTATCTAAAGGCAATCGAATATTATCTATTGGCAGTCGAATATTATCTATAAGCAGTCGAATATTATCTATAGGCAATTGAATATTATCTGTAGTCAATCAAATACGATCTGTAGGCAGTCCAATATTATCTATAGCCAATTGAATGTTATCTACAGGTGATTGAATATTATCTATAGACATTCAAATAGTATCTATAGGCAATTAAATACTATCTCTAGCCAGTAGAATACTAACTGTAGCCAATCGAATACTATCTGTAGGAAATTAAATACTATATTTAACTGGAGTGTAAATAGGAGCCGATTTATTCTGAAGGACATTAAAACATAAACTCTTTTGTTCCTGTACAGATCGACCACTATGAAGAACTGTATGTACAGGTCAGCCGGCTGGAGGACTGGCGCGTGTTTGAGGGCTGGTTGAAGGTGGATATCCGCCCGTTCAAGATGAGTCTTTTAAATACAGTCAAAAAATGGAGCTGGATGTTTAAGGAGCACCTCATATCATACGTCACTGACAAGTAAGATGAAGCTTTCTTCAAATGTCGGATGTTGTACAGCCTCGGAGAGCCCTGGTCATGTTGTTTGTTGTTAAAATAAAATATCACTTAATTTACAGGGAACTTAATTATGACATTTGTACACACGTTTTATATGTTCCAACATTTATACTTGACCTTACTAATCAAACCCTCACAGCAATGTTCCAAGATAAAGTGTCAAGCAAACAAGGCAGCACATTAGGAAACCTGTCCATTATTACCTTTCATTTCTGAAGAAATGCTGGCGTCTACAAACTTCTGGACAGATAGTGAATGTTTATTAGTAGTTAATCAGTAGAAAATAACACTGTCAGTATGATTTGAAGTGCAGTGCGACGTTATGACAGTATTTGTTTTCAGGCGTATCTTCTGGTCTGTAAGTTCTCTGCGTCTCTCAGCATTTCAGAGCTGGAGGAGTTCATCCTGAGGGCAGACTCAGGGCTGAGAGAGCCGGTGAGGAGTGGAGATTATCAGGCTTTGGTGCAGGTTATGGGCTGTTTGCTGGCAGTTAGAGACAGACAGTCCAGTACAGATCAGCTGTTCGAGCCTCTGAGGACTGTGGTCGGTCTTCTGGAGCAGTACGGAGAAACACTGCCTGATAACATCTACATACAGTTGGAGGTGAGGGCTGTCTTCAGGCTTAAACAAAATACTATACCATAAAATACACCAGTGTTATATATATTATTACGTTTTTGATAGATAACATTCATAGTAAACTGTTTTTCCACCATGTTTGCAATAACTATTTAAATATTTCAAACTTATCTACATTAACATTAATAGAAAACTAATTCAGAATTGTAGATGATTTGAATATATTCATATTCCTGTAACATATTCAGAATGAAGTTCATATAACATTAATATTCATGATGAAATTCTCACATCAACAACCAGAATGAAGTTCTAATAAAATTCATATAACATCCGGAATTATTAATATATTAATTAATATACATATAATTGTTAAAATAACAATCCAGAATTAAGTGTTTTTCAGAAACGATCATATAAACTTAAGTCAGGTACATAGATATACTATATTAATGAACGTTGAATATAAAATAACATTTAAACTTAAGTTGTGATAAAATGTGTGTAAACATATTAGATACCCATATGCTAACAATCCAGAATTAATTTTAGTAATTTTAGAAATAATCATGTGAACTGGTCAATAGATAGCCTGGTAAATAGATATACAATTAAAATGTGTTATCTGATTTACCTTATTGTTTAAAAGTTTGTTATCATTGTTCATATATTCTAAACAAATCTACATTAACGATATTATAAAACTACTTTGAAACTGTAGATGATTTGAATATATTCTGGAAAAATATTCAGTATGAAGTCCATATAACATTAACATCTATGATGAAATTCTAATAACACCAACAACCAGAATGAAGTTCTAATAAAATTCATATTCAGAATGAAATTAGAATAAAATTAGCATCCGGAATTATTAATATATTCATGAATATACATATAATTGTTATAATATTTTATATAGTAATATTTTTTATAATATATATATTATATTAATGAACATTCAATATAATTAGCAATTAAGTTCTAAAATAACATTTAAACTTAAGTTGTGATAAAATGTGTGTAAACATATTAGACATCCATATCAATCCAGAATGAATTGTAATTTTAGAAATATTTAATTTTTTAAGTCTTTAAAAAAATAACAAAAACTGTATGTTAATAGTATTCCAAAACATATACCACCGATTATAAAATGGCATAAATATTAACATGACAGGTGGTTTTAAACATTTGAACATTTGAATGTATAAGACAATAAATGACAATAAATGAAAACAATGTTTATCATATTTTCTGTTTTGTAAAATCCAAAGAAACAAAACAATAATTAATGGAGCTGTTAAGTGGCTGGACTTATCATTGCTCATTATATTGTTGCTCATTTATGATTTATTCATGATTTTATTGGTGTTAATGAAAGATGAATAGATCTCACTGCTGTCTTCAGGATCTTCCCGAGAAATGGAGCAGCGTTAAAAAACTGGCCTGGACTGTAAAGCATGAAGTAGCTCCTCTCCAGAACGCCGAGGTGGCAATCATACGCAGGAAGTACGGAGATTTCGAGGTTGGTCATCCTTTTTTTTGCTTTATAGTAACTATTAGGAATTATAGTTATATATTATATTATATTATATTATATTATATTATATTATATTATATTATATTATATTATATTATATTATATTATCTTTTTAGTACAAACTACAGCCGGTAGATGATCTTGTGTGTTCTTTTTGCTAATTCACAGGTCAAGCTGAGCCAGTTTGAAGAAAGGTTTAGATCAGAGGCTCCTCGCCAGTACAGTGTGGAGAGCCCGTACGTTCAGCTGGACAAGGTAAATTTTTTTACCCTTTAATGCCAAGGTCATCATATTTCATACACAAGTTTTTGAGACCTGTAAGTCATCACTGTTATCATTTTCTTCCCAAAAACCTGATGTTCACCTGAATGTTAGTGTTGTGAATGCTTTGTGAATAAACTTAAAACAACCTTAGCATGAAAAATATAAGATATATTAACTAGACACTGTTTTGCTGTACTCTGATTTTTCCATATCCAGATTTATCCATACTCAGATTTTGCTGTATTCAGATTTTTGTGTACTCAGATTTTGCTGTACTCAGATTTTTCTATTCTCAGATTTTGTTGTACTCATACTTGACTCTAGTAAACATTTCAAATAATCTGAGTATAAATATATAAAACATTGTGTTGTGAGTGCTTTCATTAGTTAGCAAAAAACTGCAAACAATTCCAGATGTACCAAATATACCAAATATAAAACAAAACTCTTATATAGTGTTGTTTAGGGTTAGGGTTAAATAATAATATTTATGTTATTATTATTTGATATTATTATTTATACAATAATTAATTATTAATTATTATTATTATTTAAATCTATTAGTAGTAGTAGTAGTTATCATTTTTTATTATTATTAGTTCTAATAAACTCCATTTTCAAAGAATTAGAACATTCAGGCAGTTGTTAGGTCATAGTTTAGTCTTTAAAGGTCCCAAGCTGTACCCATTAATTTGATTGTGTCTAGTGGCCGCACACAAAGAAAATGAGCTATATCAGCACAGTATATCAGTTGTGTTGACACATTTTTGTTATGTAAAGTTAAACACATTTTTTTTAGAATTTTACAATAAAAAACTATTAATCACAAAATACATAATATTTAATTAAAAAACTATATATATATATATATATATATATATATATATATATATATATATATATATATATATATATATATATTCAATATTAAGCATAAAAGCCATAAAAGTTCAGTGATTTCATGTTAAAGCTGGACACAGTTGCACTCCTGACCATCTCAGTTCTTGGTTTTGTGTTATTTAGTGTTATCATGACTAAATTACGCTGTAATTAAAAAAATCCCTGTATAATTACAGTAAATTACTGGCTACTAGTTGTTGTTTTATTTGCTGTAACATATTCACAATCACTTACTACTGTCATTTCAGTGCAGCTCAGTAGCCTGTAATTAACCAGAATGTATAAGTGTATAATATAATATGTAAAAAATGTTAGCACTTTAGCATTTTAGCAGAACTTTAAATGTTATTTTTTTGAAGTATGAAAACTGTATCAGTAATATCAGTATAATTTATTTACCGTTTTTTGGATTCTATATGAACAGAATATCTTACATATCATTATTGTTGTTGGGAAAATGTCTTAATATGATGATACAAATGTAAAAACTGTAATAAATATATTAGCAGTACTTTAAGAAAACTCAAAATCTGTGTGCATCATACCAAATATAGTATAATTAGTCAGTTTGACTGGATTTTGTGTATAATGCTGAATAACAATCATAGTTTTCATAGTTTTTAATAATATGAATTTAATTTAATGTGATCATTGATAGTATCTTCTAATAAGATTAAAACAAGCTCAGCATGAAAATTGTTAGATATATTAACTAGATACTCCTATTTTTCTGTACTCCTATTTTTCTGTACTCCAATTTTCTGTACTCAGATTTTTCCATACTTATGGTTTTCTGTACTCAGATTTTTCCGTACTCAAATTTTTCTGTACTCAGATTTTTCCGTACTCAGCTTTTTCTATACTCAGATTTTTCTATACTCAGATTTTGCTGTACTCCAATTTCTATACTCAGATTTTTCTATACTCAGATTTTGCTGTACTCAGATTTTTCTGTACTCCTATTTTCCCATACTCAGATTTTGCTGTACTCCAATTTTTCTATACTCCGATTTTTCTACACTCAGATTTTTCCATACTCAGATTTTTCTATACTCAAATTTTTCTGTTTTCATATTTTTCTATACTCATATTTTCCCGTACTCATATTTTGCCATGTACTGACTCTAAAGGTTGCCCAAACATTGAGCTTTGGGTTCTTTTCTCTTTTCTGTTATTTGAAAGTATAAAAGTTGTAAAATAAAGAAGTAATCTTGCTTAAACACAGAGGGTTCTCCAAAATTCATGAACCTCCAGAAAGTTCTATATAGCGCCTTTTTAAGCTTCAGTGCTTCTTTGACTGGTAAAATTTTTCTGATTGATGGAGCTTGTGTTATATGTGGTTCTATGTAGGTTATTATATGCTGCCATAGTTACGGTGTCAATCTTAAAAGAACCTAGATACAGCACATTCTCCATCAGTCTGAAGAACCGTTGTCTGTACTGAAGAACCCTTGTAGAACCACCTGAACGTTGCTGTTATCTTTCTGCGTGGTTACTGAGCTGTTCTGTGGGCTGTGGTTCCTCTCAGTGCTACAGTGAGGTGCTGACTCTGGAGCTGGAGCTGGCCGAGCTGCAGGACTGCTGTAAGCTGTTTGAAGTGAGCAGCCCGGACTTCAAGCAGCTCCGACTGTGGAGGAGAGAGGTTTCCACCTTAAAGCAGCTCTGGGACCTGCTGCTGTGCTCTCAGGTTATTCAGACAGTTATTAGTAGTAATGGACGCGTGGAGCATCCAGGAGAAATCTGGAACTACACTTTGTTCTTCAAACTGGATCAAGATCTGATCTACTTCTCTCACAATAAGATATTCATGTTACTTTGTATTGTATGTATGATTATTTATATCTGTTCTAATTAGATCTGCTGTTCTTACTGGTGAACATACACTTATTGATCAGATAAAGACTTTTACATTATCAGCCTCAGACTTTTGCACAGTAGTGTATATACCAGAATGTCATAATTCCTCTTCTGAATGTCTCTTAAGGGCTGGAACATTGATTAAGGCTATCTGACAGCATGAGCAGTGCCTTAATGAGGCTTATTTCTTGTCGGCATAAAGACTCTGACTAATCAGATCCAGTTATTGTTAGAAAGAAAAGTTTAAATTGAACACATTTCTAGCTTTACTGTGTAACTGATCCTGATTTGTCTTCACAGAGCTGTATAGCAGCCTGGTCACGGATGGCGTGGAGAGAGATTGATGTGCATGAGATGGACGCAGAACTAAGGAGGTTTGCAAAAGTACGGAGTTCTTGAATTTGTGTGTCTTCATCCCTACACTGTGTGGAAGTGATATTCAGCTCGTACATGTCCTTCAGCTCCACACGTGGCCTACAGCCACGAAATGTCAGGGAGCAGCATCTACACACTGACTGTCACGAAAACAAGACGCACAGCCAGTGAAACTCTGGTTCATGTTCAAGTTAAATGAAGAGTTTAATGACTAACACAGGTTTCTCCTGCGGGCAGGAAGCGCAGGCTCTGGATAAAGAGGCTCGCGGCTGGGAGGTGTTCGCTGGTCTGGAGCTCTCACTGAAAGATCTGCTCTCGTCTCTGCGGGCGGTGACCGAGCTACACAACACGGCTATGAGGGACAGACACTGGACACAGCTGGTTAGAGCTACTGGGGTGAGTGGCAGAAATCCATATGTCCACCTTTCTATGTTGTCCATGCAGTAGTTCTGTCCATCTGTCTGTCCACCTTATCTGTCTATCTTGTTTATGCGTCTATCTTAGATCTGTCCATCTTATGTATTGTATATGTATATATATATATTGTATATTGTATATGTATTGTCCATGCATCTATCTATCTATCTATCTATCTATCTATCTATCTATCTATCTATCTATCTATCTATCTAGTCCATCCAACCGTTCATCTATCTATCTATCTATCTATCTATCTATCTATCTATCTATCTATCTATCTATCTATCTATCTATCTATTTAGTACATCCAACCGTTCATCTATCTATCTATCTATCTATCTATCTATCTATCTATCTATCTATCTATCTATCTATCTATCTATCTAGTCCATCCAACCGTTCATCTATCTATCTATCTGTCTATCTATCTATCTATCTATCTATCTATCTATCTATCTATCTATCTATCTATCTATTTAGTTCATCCAACCGTTCATCTATCTATCTATCTATCTATCTATCTATCTATCTATCTATCTATCTATCTGTGCATCTGCTTATCTATCTCCTTAGTTCATCCAACTGCTCATCTATCTATCTATCTATCTATCTATCTATCTATCTATCTATCTATCTATCTATCTATCTATCTATCCATCCAACCGTTCATCTATCTATCTATCTATCTATCTATCTATCTATCTATCTATCTATCTATCTATCTATCTATCTATTTAGTTCATCCAACTGTTCATCTATCTATCTATCTATCTATCTATCTATCTATCTATCTATCTATCTATAAAATGTATCTATCTATCTAGTTCATCCAACCGTTTATCTATCTATCTATCTATCTATCTATCTATCTATCTATCTATCTATCTATCTATCTATCTATCTATCTATCCAACCGTCTATCTATCTATCTATCTATCTATCTATCTATCTATCTATCTATCTATCTATCTATCTATCTATCTATCTATCTATCTATCCAACCGTCTATCTATCTATCTATCTATCTATCTATCTATCTATCTATCTATCTATCTATCTATAAAATGTATCTATCTAGTTCATCCAACCGTTTATCTATCTATCTATCTATCTATCTATCTATCTATCTATCTATCTATCTATCTATCTATCTATCTATCTATCCAACCGTTCATCTATCGGTCTGTCTACCGTACCATTCTAATCAAAATGTCTCTTACTGTAAATAGTTAAGTGAGTGAAAGATGATCTGATTTGATAAAGTTAAGTATGAAACATTTCTTTAATATTATAAGCAATTTTTACAGTTTTAAGATACAAAACAGGGACCAAAGCAAAAGTTTGGGCACCCGACATTATCAGCACACATTTTACACCTTTCACGTGCACCGTTCTTATTTTTAACAGTTTGTAAAGTCTTTCAGTTCTGGATTAGTTCCTCACAAAAGATTCCTTCCATAGATTTTCAGTGAGGTTTACCTGAACATGCTCTGCTATCTTCTCATATCTTCTCCTACTTTGTGGGTTATCTTAATGTTCAGAGTGCTGGGCAGCTGCTTAGAGGAGCTCATGGCTGCTGATTGGAGGTTTGAGGGGTCAGAGTGTTAGTAAATCTAAAATTTGAATGACCTGGTCTTTCCTAACGATGACTGTGAACAAGCCAAAGTGCTAACAAGCTAATTAAACGTTATCAGAGAGCTCAAATCTCTCAGGTGCATAACAATTGTACAACAAATCTTCTTCTTCTCAGGTGGTCTTCACTCTGACCGAGAGAACAACACTGGCAGACTTACTGGCTCTGCAGCTTCATACGTACGAAGAGGAGGTTCACAGCACAGTGGCCAGAGCGATCAAAGAGATGGCCATTGAAAAGGTCTCTGCCCTTTCTTCTCCTCCACCTTCATCTTCTTGACCACCGATCACTGACCACTCTGTTTGGTTTCTGTCCGATCACTTTGATCAGAGTTCTGCTGTTTGTCTTTTTCCTTCAGGTTTTAAGTGAGATCAGCCAGACGTGGTCCTCGATGGAGTTTGCTTATGAGGAGCATTTTCTCACCCGCATACCGATGCTGAAGTGTGATGATGAACTAATTGAGAGGCTAGAAGAACATCAGGTATGAAGATCTTCATAGAAACCAGATAAACTGTGTTACAGGTCTGGAGAACCAAGAATCGTGTTTATATCCCAAACCCCCTGTGTTTCACCTGCAAGAGCGTTCTGTATTAAACTCTTTTCTCAATCCCTCTTAGGAGACATGATTTGTCCTGTACTTGTCTTGCGAGATATCATTTGTCCTGTACTTGTCTTGCAGGAGCTTGTTTTGTTGCAGTGTGTAGTGTGAGACATGATTGGTCCTGACCTTTACTGCAAAATGTGTTTTGTCTTGAATTGTAGTGTGAGACGCGGTTTGTCCTGAACTTGTCTTGCAAGATGTGATTTGTCCTGAACTTATGTGAGACATGATTTGTCCTGAACTTGTCTTATGAGACATGATTGGTCATAAACTTATGTGAGACATGATTGGTCCTAAACTTGTTTTGTTGCAGTGTGTAGTGTGAGATGTGATTTTGTCCTGAACTTGTCTTGCAAGAAATGATTTGTCCTAAACTCGTCTTGTGACACATGATTGTTCTTAAACGCGTCTTGCAAGATGTGATTTGTCCTGAACTCGTCTTGCGAGACATGATTGCTCCTGAACTTGTCTTGCAAAATGTGTTTTGTCCTGCACTTATGTGAGGCATGATTTTGTCTTTAACTTGTCTGGTGAGACATGATTGGTCCTGAACTTGTCTTGCTAGTCATGATAGTTCCTGAACTTGTCTTGCAAAATGTGATTTGTCCTGAACTTGTCTTGTGAGACTTAATTGCTCCTGAAATGTAGTGTGAGACGCGGTTTATCCTAAAGTTGTCTTGCGAGACATGATTGGTCCTGACCTTTCTTGCAAAAAAAAAAAAATGTTGTCCTGAATTGTAGTTTGAGAGGCGGTTTGTCCTGAACTTGTCTTGCAAGATATGATTTGTCCTGAATTGTAGTGTGAGACATAATTTGTCCTGAAGTTGTCTTGTGAGACATTATTGGTCCTGAACTCGTCTTGCAAGTCATTAATCAAGAACCTTGATACCATGAAGAAAAATCAAACAAAACTGAACACATTCATACAATGTCTGGGGCGTCCAGGAGAAATCTGGAACCTAACTTTGTTCTTCAAACTGGATCAAGATCTGATCTACTTCTCTCACAATAACATATTCATGTTACTTTGTATTGTATGTATGATTATTTACATCTGTTCTAATCAGATCTTGCTGGTGAGCCCATCAGCTTAGATGCCTCAGACGTGAACACAGAACTACCTGAACGCCCCCTGTTGTTTATCTTTATAGTATTTAGATGTTACAATGTAAAGAAGCTACATTATGGCTGAGCATATTTGCCGAGCTTATCAGAAGCAAGCCTTCGCATTTGCCTGGAAATGAGTGGTATGTTTAGAGCTTCTCCCTCTCGTTCTCCCTCTCGTTCTCCCTCTCGTTCTCCCTCTCATTGTCCCTCAGGAGCCAGTCCACAGATCAGCTGTTGTCAGCCACCTTCATTCAAGCGTCTGATTTATTGGGTGCAGACCACACACTGGTTTCTTTTGTTAGCATGCTGCGAGCGTAGGAACCAGATCCAGCCAAACACAACACCGTTGCCAAACACTGACCTTGTTCAGGAAAAGGTTTGGAGCGAATGTGAGTCTGTGGGTCTGAAATTGAGTTTAAACTCATGGTGTAGATCTTAGAGTTTATAGAAATAGAAACAGATTAAGTAACATTGTGCTAAAGTTGTTAAAAAGATGTGATTGGTCCTGAACTTCTCCTGTAAGACGAGTCTTCAGCTGTTGGGGCAAGCCCCCGGGATTGGTTCTGAAATTTTCTGGAGAAATATGAAATACAGCTGGTTGCCAGATATTTCCTATAAAATATGACTGATCCCTTCATTTTTGCTCTGAGACATGATTTATTCAGAACTTGTTTCTGAGACATGATTTATTCAGAACTTGTTTCTGAGACATGATTTATCCTGAACTTGTTTCTGAGACATGATTTGTCCTGAACTTGTTTCTGAGACATAATTTATCCTGAACTTGTTTCTGAGACATGATTTATCCTGAACTTGTTTCTGAGACATGATTTGTCCTGAACTTGTTTCTGAGACATGATTTATCCTGAACTTGTTTCTGAGACATGATTTATACTGAACTTGTTTCTGAGACATGATTTATACTAAACTTGTTTCTGAGACATGATTATACTGAACTTGTTTCTGAGACATGATTTATCCTGAACTTGTTTCTGAGACATGATTTATACTGAACTTGTTTCTGAGACATGATTTATCCTGAACTTGTTTCTGAGACATGATTTATCCTGAACTTGTTTCTGAGACATGATTTATCCTGAACTTGTTTCTGAGACATGATTTATACTGAACTTGTTTCTGAGACATGATTTGTCCTGAACTTGTTTCTGAGACATGATTTATCCTGAACTTGTTTCTGAGACATGATTTATCCTGAACTTGTTTCTGAGACAGGGTTTATCCTGAACTTGTTTCTGAGACATGATTTATCCTGAACTTGTTTCTGAGACATGATTTATTCAGAACTTGTTTCTGAGACATGATTTATTCAGAACTTGTTTTTGAGACATAATTTATACTGAACTTGTTTCTGAGACATGATTTATACTGAACTTGTTTCTGAGACATGATTTATTCAGAACTTGTTTTTGAGACATAATTTATACTGAACTTGTTTCTGAGACATGATTTATCCTGAACTTGTTTCTGAGACATGATTTATTCAGAACTTGTTTCTGAGACATGATTTATTCAGAACTTGTTTTTGAGACATAATTTATACTGAACTTGTTTCTGAGACATGATTTATTCAGAACTTGTTTCTGAGACATGATTTATTCAGAACTTGTTTTTGAGACATAATTTATACTGAACTTGTTTCTGAGACATGATTTATCCTGAACTTGTTTCTGAGACATGATTTATCCTGAACTTGTTTCTGAGACATGATTTATCCTGAACTTGTTTCTGAGACATGATTTATACTGAACTTGTTTCTGAGACATGATTTATACTGAACTTGTTTCTGAGACATGATTTATCCTGAACTTGTTTCTGAGACATGATTTATTCAGAACTTGTTTCTGAGACATGATTATTCAGAACTTGTTTCTGAGACATGATTATACTGAACTTGTTTCTGAGACATGATTTATTCAGAACTTGTTTCTGAGACATGATTTATACTGAACTTGTTTCTGAGACATGATTTGTCCTGAACTTGTTTCTGAGACATGATTTATCCTGAACTTGTTTCTGAGACATGATTTGTCCTGAACTTGTTTCTGAGACATGATTTGTCCTGAACTTGTTTCTGAGACATGATTTATCCTGAACTTGTTTCTAAGACATGATTTATTCAGAACTTGTTTCTGAGACATGATTTATACTGAACTTGTTTTTGAGACATAATTTATACTGAACTTGTTTCTGAGACATGATTTGTCCTGAACTTGTTTCTGAGACATGATTTATACTGAACTTGTTTCTGAGACATGATTTATACTGAACTTGTTTCTGAGACATGATTTATACTGAACTTGTTTCTGAGACATGATTATCCTGAACTTGTTTTTGAGACATGATTTATACTGAACTTGTTTCTGAGACATGATTTATACTGAACTTGTTTCTGAGACATGATTTATCCTGAACTTGTTTCTGAGACATGATTTATACTGAACTTGTTTCTGAGACATGATTATACTGAACTTGTTTCTGAGACATGATTTATACTGAACTTGTTTCTGAAACATGATTTATACTGAACTTGTTTCTGAGACATGATTTATACTGAACTTGTTTCTGAGACATGATTTATCCTGAACTTGTTTCTGAAACATGATTTATACTGAACTTGTTTCTGAGACATGATTTATCCTGAACTTGTTTCTGAGACATGATTTGTCCTGAACTTGTTTCTGAGACATGATTTATCCTGAACTTGTTTCTGAGACATGATTTATCCTGAACTTGTTTCTGAGACATGATTTATACTGAACTTGTTTCTGAGACATGATTTATCCTGAACTTGTTTCTGAGACATGATTTATACTGAACTTGTTTCTGAAACATGATTTATACTGAACTTGTTTCTGAGACATGATTTGTCCTGAACTTGTTTTTGAGACATGATTTGTCTTGAACTTGTTTCTGAGACATGATTTGTCCTAAACTTGCCTTGTGAGATGTGATTCGTCCTGAACTTGTTTTCTGAGACATGATTGGCCCTGAACTATTTTTGCGAGACGTGATTGGTCCTGAAGTGTTCTTGTGAGACATGATTGGTCCTGAACTTGTCTTGCGAGACATGAACTGTTTTTTAGCGAGACATGATTGGCCCTGAAGTGTTCTTGTGAGACATTATTTGTCCTGAATTTGTCTTGGAAGATGTGATTTTTTTGTCCTAAACCTGTCTTGTGAGACATGACTTGTCCTAAACATTTCTTGTAAGATGTGATTTGTCCTGAACTGTTTTTGTGAGACCTGATTGGTCCTGAACTTGTTGTGTGAGATGTGACTGGTCCTAAAGTAATATTGCGAGACATGATTGGTCCTGAACTTGTCCTGCAAGACATGACTGCTCACTCAAACTGCAGTAAACTGTAACAACACTGGAGGAGATAGACGTTGAAGGTTTTGTTCTCAGTGTCCAGATGATCTGTAGTCCTATATAAAAAGAAACCTGTTATATCATAAGTGTAATATTTCAGAGTAACAGAACTGCTAGCTCTGCTCTCAGCCGTCCTGCTGAATGTGTCCTCCTGCCGAGCGTCCGTGCGTCATCCCGTTCTCTCTCAGGTGCAACTGCAGGCCATGTCGCAGATGAAGCAGGTGGAGGTCTTCCGCAGGCAGGTGCTGGTTCTGCAGACCCGCCTCGCTCAGGCTGAGTCGGTGCTGATGCTGTGGTTGGAAGTGCAGAGGAGCTGGGCTCACCTGGAAAGCATCTTCACGGGTTCAGACGACATTCAGCACCAGCTGCCCGCCGACACGCTCCGGTTCCACTCCATTAACGCTGACTTTAAGGTGAGTTCCTCAGCTTTCTCAACGTTTGAAGGCTACTGTCACTGTACCACACAGACTCTCAGCAGTGATGAATGCTGCTCTGAGGTGTGGAGGATCTAGCTCCACTTACTTTTCCATATTCTACATAGTTTAACTGTTTAATGGACTTGTGTCGTTCTCTGTGCTTATGCTACTTGTAGTGCAGTCAGTATTTCACTGCAGTAGTAGTACGTTTAATAGAGTACGGGTTCAGACTACAACCTTCTGATCTTGGAAGCAACTTCTTAACCAGTGTTTCTTAAACTATTGGTTTCGTTGTGGGGCACAGAATTGTGAGGCGAGTTTAAGATGAGTCAGATTTTTATGCAAGTTGTTTTTTTTGTGTGTGTTTTATGTTTTATTTATTAAAGTAGCTAAATAAGATCAAAGCTAGACCACGCCCCTTCACTTGTGCACCTAAAACAACTTCGCAATTGTCATTTTGCATTCGTCTCAACCGGCTATAGTTTTTTTTAAATTATTTTTTTATTTTATTATTTTTTTTAATTGCAAGTTTTGAAAACAGTCTAAACAGTGGTGAACTGCATTGCTATGTAAAAGAATAGAATACATCTGTTGGATGCTTAGTTGGAAAATCCAACTGGTTTGTGCCAAATTCGCCATTGCTACTGCTTGTGGAATCCATTTCTTATAGAAAACATATTATTGCTTTTCAATTAGTAGTGTAATATATAACAATAACTTTACAGTGTAGTCTTTCAGGTTTATTTCAAGGCGTTGAACAAAACTATCCTATGAAATGTTTGGGAATTGCAACCATTTTTCCACAAAGCCTCCTGATTTCAGGGGCTCAAAAGTAATTGGACGAATTTACATTATTGTAAATGAAATACTTTGAATACTTTGTTGAGAATCCTTTGCAGGCAATGACTGCCTGATATCTGGAACCCATGGACATCACCAAGCTGGGTTTCCTCCTTTGTGCTGCCTTGCCAGGTCTTTACTGTAGCTGTCTTCAGTCGTTGCTTGTTTGAGGGTCTTTCTACCTTAAGTTTTGTCTTAAGCAGTGAAATCAGTGCTCAGTTGGGTTAAGATCTGGTGATTGACTCGACCATTGCAGAATGTTCTACTACTATATCTTAAAAAGCTCCTGGGTTGCTTTCACAGTATGTTTGGGTCACTGTCCATTTGTACTGTGAAGCGCCGTCCAATCAACCTTGCTGCATTTGGTTGAATCTGAGCAGAAAGTATATCCCTGTACACTTCAGAACTCAACCAGCTGCTTCTGTCTTCTGTCACATCACCAATAAACACCAGAGACCCAGTTCCACTGGAAGCCATGCATGCTTATGCCATCACACTGCCTCCACCATGTTTTACAGAGGGTGTGGTGTGCTTTGGATCATGTGCCGTTCCAAGCCTTCTCCATACTTTCTTCCTAACATCATTCTGATACAGGTTGATCTGAGTTTCATTTGTCTGTAGAATGCTGTTCCAGAACTGGGCTGTCTTCTTTAGAAGTGTTCTTTGGTAAAGTCTAATCTGGGGTTTCTATGTTTAAGGGTTAATTAATGGTTGGCAGCTTGTGATGAACCCTCTGTATTTACTCTTATGAAGTCTTCTCTTTATGGTAGACGTACTGTAGATACTGATACATCTCCTTCCTGGAGAGTGTTTTTCACTTTGGTGGATGTTGTGAAGGGTTTTTCTTTGCACAGCGATTATTCACAGTGGAAAACGATTATATATTCTGTTGAATATCAGTTTCATCTCATCTGTAAGAACAAGAAATGATAAATCTCTCTGTTTTTGAAATATTAATAGACCTTAATGTTTAAAAGTGCTGAAACCAAGAACGTAATCGCTGCCACGAACAAGCCACATCTTTTGAAGACACTGGAGGATTTGCAAATAAGGTTTGTTAATATATGTATACATATATATATTTTTATATACATATATATATATATATATATATATATATATATATATATATATATATATATATATATATATATATACACACACTACCCCTCAAACGTTTAGGATCACTTTAGAATTTAATATCATGCAATTTTCAAACAATATTGTTCATTTCACAATTAATGTAAGTGTATCAGATGATTTTTAAAGAATAAAAATGTTTGTATAAAAGTCTATTTTTGTATAGAGGCTTATTTTACATATAGTTCTATTATCAGTAATTCTCAGTCCTCTGTCTAAATCTCCTGGTACGACCACCAATCCAAGTTAAGGATGTTATTGGACTAATTGGTTGTTAGGACACTCTTGCTCAATTGTGATCACAGCTGAAAAACATTCTACTAATAAGTGAGTATAAAAGGGAACAACATTCTAGGTTAGTTTAGTATCTGAAGATCAGCAGTTGATGTCTTGCTGACCGACTCACAATGACCAGAAAGAAACAACTTTCTTTAGAGACCCGTCAGTCCATTGTTGTGTTAAGGAAGAAGATACTCCATTAAAACAAGAACATTTCACTCTGATCCCAAACTTTTGAGCAGTAGTGTATATATATATATTTAAAGAGTTTTTACATGCTATATGTTGTTGCAGTATATAGGAATTGATTGCTGGTTCTGTTGTGTCTCTGCAGACTTGCTACGTGTGAAAAAGCACTAGCCAAATACCTCGAATCAAAGAGAACAGCGTTCCCTCGCTTCTACTTCATCTCCTCCGCTGACTTGCTAGATATCCTCTCGAAGGGCAGTCAGCCTAAACAGGTACAACTTTTCCAGCATACACAAAATCATCTGTCAGGCGGCTACGTAGTAGCCTAGAATCCATTATTGTTAAATATCACACTCATCTGATTCTCTGTATACTTTATTACTCTGTTCTTTAATGATCAGGACCCCCACAGGACCACCACAGAGCAGATACTATTAGGGAGGTGGGTCATTCTCAGCACTGTGTTAGTGTGTGTTGGTCAGTGGAGCTGCTGGAGTGTTTAAACACCTTCTCAGTGTGTCTCTGCTGGACTGAGAATCGTCCACCAACCAAAACTATCCAGACAGCAGTGTCCTGTGGGCGGCGTCCTGTGTCCACTGATGAAGAACTAGAGGAACACAAACTGTGCAGCAGCAGATGAGCTACTGTCTCTGACTTTACATCTACAAGGTGGACCAGCAAGTAGTAGGAGTGTCTAATAGAGTGGACAGTGAGTGGACACAGTGTTTAAACACTCCAGCAGTGCTGAGAATGACCCACCTCCCTAGTAGTATCTGCTCTGTGGTGGTCCTGTGGGGGTCCTGATCATTAAAGAACAGAGTAATAAAGTATACAGAGAATCAGATGAACTACAGTCTGTAAGTGGAGCTCCTGTATGGACAGTGGAGCTGATACAGTGAGAGTAGATACCAGTAGATGGTTTAATGCTCTGGCTGACCGGTGGACTATATTTAGGACTGAGCTTCCGAGAGACGTGGATCTGGACATATGTTTTATGGGCATGTGCCGTACGTCCCCCGATGATGGCTTTAACCTTCGCTGGAGCAGGTTCTTTTCATCGGGCTGTACTGCAGGCGGACCGTGTGCAGCCATTTATCACCACCGGCAGCGTGGAGTCGACGGAGCGGATTCTAATTCAACACCGAAAAGAGCGTAATGAGTTCCTCCGCGCTCCACGTGACCTTTATCTGTTTTGATTAAACTTTTTTGTTCATTGCACCGATAGTTAGAAGGGCATCATTTCTTCGCCGCAAATGTGATTACGATAAAAGAAAGACTTTTTTTTTTTTTAGGCTCCAGTTGACTCCGACCCGGCGGCGTCCTCCCACGTACACGCCGGCGTTTTCCTTTCAGGCGCTCAGCCAGAAGCGGGTCAGGGTTCCTCGTCGTGCTCTCGTTGTGCGTTGATTGTAATTAGAAGTACCAGTACATCCTTAATTCCGTCATTATGCATGCATCATTATACCCTTTCTTCCGGCGGCGCGTTGTTCTGTCTACTGCCGCTGCGCTGATGTCACTGTACGCTCTTTAGTCCGGAGCTGGGACAATGAGAGAGTTGAGCTGTATTGTTGTGCTCAGGTCACTCATCACCTCGCCAAGCTGTTTGACAGTGTGACTGACCTGGAGTTCGGAGTGAAGGACACGGAGGTGGTGGGGATGTTCAGCGCCGAGAGAGAACACGTGCCCTTCTTCACCCAGTGTGACTGCGTCGGCCCGGTAACACCTGCCTCTACGCTGTACAGAGAGTTAAATCAGTTCATAAAACTACTGCTGTAATTATACTACAGTATGCTTTTCTACACTACCAGACAAACGTTTTAGATACACTACCAGACAAACGTTTTAGATACACTACCAGTCAAACGTTTTAGATACACTACCAGTCAAACGTTTTAGATACACTACCAGTCAAACGTTTTAGATACACTACCAGACAAACGTTTTAGATACACTACCAGTCAGACGTTTTAGATACACTACCAGTCAAACGTTTTAGATACACTACCAGTCAAACGTTTTAGTAACACTACCAGTCAAACGTTTTAGATACACTACCAGTCAAACGTTTTAGTACACTACCAGTCAGACGTTTTAGATACACTACCAGACAAACGTTTTAGATACACTACCAGTCAAACGTTTTAGATACACTACCAGTCAAACGTTTTAGTAACACTACCAGTCAAACGTTTTAGATACACTACCAGTCAAACGTTTTAGATACACTACCAGTTAAACGTTTTAGATACACTACCAGTCAAACGTTTTAGATACACTACCAGACAAACGTTTTAGATACACTACCAGACAAACGTTTTAGATACACTACCAGTCAAACGTTTTAGTAACACTACCAGACAAACGTTTTAGATACACTACCAGTCAAACGTTTTAGTAACACTACCAGTCAAACGTTTTAGATACACTACCAGTCAAACGTTTTAGTAACACTACCAGTCAAACGTTTTAGATACACTACCAGTTAAACGTTTTAGATACACTACCACTCAAACGTTTTAGATACACTACCAGACAATCGTTTTAGATACACTACCAGTTAAACGTTTTAGATACACTACCAGACAAACGTTTTAGATACACTACCAGACAAACGTTTTAGTACACTACCAGCCAAACGTTTTAGATACACTACCAGACAAACGTTTTAGTACACTACCAGACAAACGTTTTAGTACACTACCAGACAAACGTTTTAGTACACTACCAGCCGAACGTTTTAGTACACTACCAGCCAAACGTTTTAGATACACTACCAGACAAACGTTTTAGATACACTACCAGCCGAACGTTTTAGTACACTACCAATCAAACGTTTTAGATACACTACCAGACAAACGTTTTAGATACACTACCAGCCGAACGTTTTAGTACACTACCAGCCAAACGTTTTAGATACACTACCAGACAAACGTTTTAGATACACTACCAGCCGAACGTTTTAGTACACTACCAATCAAACGTTTTAGATACACTACCAGACAAACGTTTTAGATACACTACCAGACAAACGTTTTAGTACACTACCAGACAAACGTTTTAGTACACTACCAGTCAAACGTTTTAGATACACTACCAGCCGAACGTTTTAGATACACTACCAGCCAAACGTTTTAGATACACTACCAGACAAACGTTTTAGATACACTACCAGCCGAACGTTTTAGTACACTACCAATCAAACGTTTTAGATACACTACCAGACAAACGTTTTAGTACACTACCAGACAAACGTTTTAGATACACTACCAGACAAACGTTTTAGATACACTACCAGCCGAACGTTTTAGTACACTACCAGCCAAACGTTTTAGATACACTACCAGACAAACGTTTTAGTACACTACCAGTCAAACGTTTTAGATACACTACCAGACAAACGTTTTAGATACACTACCAGTCAAACGTTTTAGATACACTACCAGACAAACGTTTTAGATACACTACCAGACAAACGTTTTAGATACACTACCAGTCAAACGTTTTAGATACACTACCAGTCAAACGTTTTAGATACACTACCAGTCAAACGTTTTAGATACACTACCAGCCAAACGTTTTAGATACACTACCAGTCAAACGTTTTAGATACACTACCAGACAAACGTTTTAGATACACTACCAGTCAAACGTTTTAGATACACTACCAGACAAACGTTTTAGATACACTACCAGACAAACGTTTTAGATACACTACCAGACAAACGTTTTAGATACACTACCAGTCAAACGTTTTAGTAACACTACCAGTCAAACGTTTTAGATACACTACCAGTCAAACGTTTTAGTAACACTACCAGTCAAACGTTTTAGATACACTACCAGTTAAACGTTTTAGATACACTACCACTCAAACGTTTTAGATACACTACCAGACAATCGTTTTAGATACACTACCAGTTAAACGTTTTAGATACACTACCAGACAAACGTTTTAGATACACTACCAGTCAAACGTTTTAGATACACTACCAGTCAAACGTTTTAGATACACTACCAGTCAAACGTTTTAGATACACTACCAGTCAAACGTTTTAGATACACTACCAGACAAACGTTTTAGATACACTACCAGTCAAACGTTTTAGATACACTACCAGACAAACGTTTTAGATACACTACCAGTCAAACGTTTTAGATACACTACCAGACAAACGTTTTAGATACACTACCAGTCAAACGTTTTAAAAGGGTTAGTTGACTAAAACTATGGTGAAAAAACATACAATAATATACAAAATGTAAAACTGAAGAACATCCGTTGGCCGTCTCCCCGTTTGCAGGTGGAGCTGTGGCTGTCCCGAGTGGAGGAGGCCATGAGGGAGGCGGTGAGGAGGCAGGTGGCCGAGGCCGTGTGCATGTATGAGGAGCGTCCGCGGGAGCAGTGGGCTTTGGAGTGCCCGGCCCAGTCCGCCCTCACCGCCACTCAGATCTGGTGGACCGCTGACGTGGAGCTGGCCTTTCAGCGCACGGCCGAGGGCTTCGACACCGCCCTGCGCGACTACAGCAAGAAACAGGTACCTCCCAGATCATAGATGGATAGATAGATAGATAGATAGATAGATGCACTGATAGATAGATAGATAGATAGATAGATAGATAGATAGATAGATAGATAGATAGATGCACTGATAGATAGATAGATAGATAGATAGATAGATAGATAGATAGATAGATAGATAGATAGATAGATAGATAGATGCACTGATAGATAGATAGATAGATAGATAGATAGATAGATAGATAGATAGATAGATAGATAGATAGATGCACTGATAGATAGATAGATAGATAGATAGATAGATAGATAGATAGATAGATAGATAGATAGATAGATAGATAGATAGATGCACTGATAGATAGATAGATAGATAGATAGATAGATAGATAGATAGATAGATAGATAGATAAATAGATAGATAGATAAGCAGATGCACAGATAGATAGATAGATAGATAGATAGATAGATAGATAGATAGATAGATAGATAGATAAGCAGATGCACAGATAGATAGATAGATAGATAGATAAGCAGATGCACAGATAGATAGATAGATAGATAGATAGATAGATAGATAGATAGATAGATAGATAGATAGATAGATAGGTAGATAGATAGATAGATAGATAGGTAGATAGATAGATAGATAGATAGATAGATAGATAAGCAGATGCACAGATAGATAGATAGATAGATAGATAGATAGATAGATAGATAGATAGATAGATAGATAGATAGATAGATAAGCAGATGCACTGATAGATAGATAGATAGATAAGCAGATGCACAGATAGATAGATAGATAGATAGATAGATAAGCAGATGCACAGATAGATAGATAGATAGATAGATAGACAGATAGATAGATAGATAGATAGATATATAGATAGATAGATAGGTAGATAGATAGATAGATAAAACCTTTAATAATTATAAGAAAACATCTTGTTGTAGTATAATATTTAAATATTCAACAAAATATTCATATTTGAAAATATTTCATAGCCCTAGTTTACACTACTGTCCACAAAATACAGTACTCAGTATTTCCATGCGCTCAGTAATTGTTTACAGTTCCTAAACACTGAACTGAAGCTGTGGTGGGCTCGTGTCATAGTTTCTTACGGCTGCGTTATTTCACCCTGCCCCCCGTTATCTCTGCTGCGGCCCCGCGTTTAGGTTATAGATAGAGCTGTTGTGAGTTGGGGGAGTTGATGGAGCTCCTGCAAGCACCGAGCTGCTTCCTCATCCGCCGCGTGATGAAGTGCGCGCAGCGCTCAGCCGCGCAGGCCGCAGTAAAGCGCCGCTGTCCATATTCCCACCGCAGCGGCAGGAGCTGTCAGCCGCAGCATGTAAGGTTAGCATGTCCTTGGCCAGCGTTTGAATAATCTGCCTCTTTCCCTTCCAGCCTCTGATTGGAGTCGCTGTCAGACGGCGCAGTGATAAATGCGGCCCAACCTGAACTGCTTTTACATCTAATACATACTGGCTGGGTGGGGAGGGGAGGGGAGGGGAGGGGAGGGGGGCTTACGTCTCATTTGACTGTCTGTGACAGAGATTCACACTGTAGCGTCGTAACCAAACACACACACACATTTCTGTACAGTGTCAGGATGTACACAGATTTTATATATATATATATATATATATATATACCGCTCAAAAGTTTAGGATCACTTTAGAATTTCATTTCATGCAATTCACAAACAATATTGTTCATTTCACAATTAATGTAAGTGTATCAGATGATTTTTAAAGAATAAAAATGTTTGTATTAAAGTCTATTTTTGTATAGAGGCTTATTTTACATATAGTCTATTATCAGTAATTCTCAGTCCTCTGTCTAAATCTCCTGGTACGACCACCAATCCAAGTTAAGGATGTTATTGGACTAATTGGTTGTTAGGACACTCTTGTTCAATTGTGATCACAGCTGAAAAACATTCTACTAATAAGTGAGTATAAAAGGGAACAACATTCTAGGTTAGTTTAGTATCTGAAGATCAGCAGTTGATGGTTTGCTGACCGACTCACAATGACCAGAAAGAAACAACTTTCTTTAGAGACCCGTCAGTCCATTGTTGTGTTAAGGAAGAAGATACTCCATTAAAACAAGAACATTTCACTCTGATCCCAAACTTTTGAGCAGTAGTGTATATATATATATATATATATATATATATATATATATATATATATATATATATATATTTGTATTTTTCTACATCATTTGTATGCAACAGAAGAACGGACCAATAGAAAACTTCTGTAACTTCTGGTTCCATTGACTTACATTAAAAGTGAACAAGGCTTTTGCTCTCTCCTTTAAAATGCCTTTTTTTGTTTGTTTGTTTTTTAAATGTGTTAAAGCAGTAATTTGTTAAACGTTAAATTCATACTCCAAACAATAGGAGGTGATGTATCACCAGAAAGTGCTCCTCCTCCTCCTCCCTCTTCACTCCTTACCAGTCTAGAAAAAATGCTTTGAGGTCAGCATCAAACGTTACTCCCTTTTCTCTCCGAGAGCGTCCAAGAGCGTCCCTGGTGGTGAAACAGCTCCAGTGTTCTCTCTTGTTCGGCTTCTGTTTATGTCTCTTTCTTTGTTTTGCTGCTGAACGTGGTTTCTTGCCGTGGGTTCTTTCTCACCATCGTTGTGTTTACTGTACATTTCACTGGCTACCGGTTCTTAACTTATCTTAAAGATCAAAGTGCTGTTGATCTGACAGGGGGCTGTTTTGGTGGGCAGGTCATCCAGGGTGTTGCTAGAAGTCCCATTTTCTCTGTAACTTTTAATCACCTCCAGCTTCGGGACCTGCACTGCCAGAAATGATCTCTTGACAGTAGGGGCGTGCGATATATATCGTCTATGATAATATCTTAATTGCCATGTTAACAGTATGTGAGCTGATGTTATCCAGTACGCTACTGACTGGGAAACAATACACCAATCAGAACGCCTCGACTCCAGCTGGTCTGGATCTGAAAAGACTGACGTTGCTCAGAGACGGCCGTTTACAGACTTTGTAAGAAAGCAGTCGTTAAAGATCTCCACAGCTAACCTGAATGTGATCCTATGGGAGGAACAGAGGATGAATAAACGACAAATAGACGAGTGTGGGTCTGTGGATTAGTGTTTGGGGATCTGCTCTGAGTGAGTACAGGCAGTTTGGAGGCTGTAGGCTAAATAAAACCATAAGGTTTGGGTTCAGTCGGGAATGAATGGGACTCTATGGGGAAAAAGAGGGATGAAAAGAAAAACGACAAAACAGACGAGTGCAGGTCAAACCAACACTGCAGTCGTGGTCGGGGGTCCGCCCTGAGTCAGTGTATGTAAAACCGTGTCTGTGGGTCGAGCAGAAGTTCAGTAGACTGGCGTACACTTTTCTATCCTATTCAATCTCTATGTGAAAAAATTTCAGAATAAATCTGTTGTTTTCCGGAATCTGTGGATCCAATCAAAAAGCTGTATACAAGTTGAAATCACACAATCTGACTGGACAATCTGGAGTTGTTGATATTTCTAAAACTGTGGGAGGAGCATACAAAAATCTAATAATAATATAATTAACTGAAACCTTAAACCATAAAAAGCACCTCACAGAGTCCGGAGCACCTTGTTAGACTCGTAGAACGTTCGTTCTCTGGATTCTCTGCAAAACTGAGCTGGGAACAGTTCGAACGCACATACATGCAGAACCCCGCGGTGATAAACGAGCGAGGGGCTTGTTTGGCCTCCTGACTGGAATATACGACCTCGCTCCATAAACTCGGAGGGATGTCTCTGATGAGCGTAGATGAGTATGTGACCCTGAGTCTCCGCCACTGCTGTTATTATTACCATCCACTTCTGTCTGGCATGTAAATTGATATAATTACCGTAAGCACGGGCCACAAAGCTCACTGTATGCTCACACGGCCCATTACCGTGGCCCCCTCATCAACTCTGAAATATCTGCCCCGCTCTTTCAGATCGCTCAGCTGAACTCCCTCATAAACATGCTGTCGGGGGAGCTGAGTCCAGGGGACCGCCAGAAGATCATGACCATTTGCACCACGGACGTCCATGCCAGAGACGTGGTGTCCAAACTCATCAATCAGAAGGTCGGGTCATGTTTGCTGTCCCTCATCAGTAATGATTCAGAGACCTGATGACTCTCCATCAAGTTGCTGCAGTTTATGTGAAGATTTATCTCTCAGGTTTATAAAAAACTCTCTATTAAATACAGGTTTCTGTTCTTTCACACAAACATATACATACAGTTACTCACATATTATTACTCACTGAGTGATTTATACACTGACTGAATTCCTAATGATTATTCAGGAGGTTAATGTCTAAAAAATGTCTAATGTGTTATTTAAATATATTATATTAAATATACAAAGTATAAATATGTAAACATTTTTGTGCTCTCTGAGTGCAAATACGCTTTCAAATAAATCAAATAATATGCTAAATTATTTTAAATAAATTATATATGTAAAAATCTAATTAATATATATTTAATATCTAAGACCTAATGACTTTCCATCAAGTTGCTGCAGTATATGTGGAGATTTATCTCTCAGGTTTATAAAAACTCTCTATTAAATACAGGTTTCTGTTCTATAATAAATATATTATACTAAATATAGAAAATATCAATATATATAAATATATAAACATTTTTCTGCTGTCTGAGTGCAAATACATTTTCAAATCAATCAAATCGTATGCCGAATTATTCATAATAAATTCAATATGTAAAAATATATTAAATATCTATTTAATATCTATTTAATATCTAAGACCTGATAACTTTCCATCAAGTTGCTGCAATATATGTGGACAATATCTAATAAATTAATTCTTAATGTTTATTTAGGAGGTTAATGTCAAAAACTATAATTTGTTATTTAAATATATTATATTAAACATTAAAAATATAAATATATAAACATTTTTGTGCTCTCTGAGTGCAAATACGCTTTCAAATCAATTAAATCATATGCTAAATTATTCTTAATAAATTCTATATGTAAAAATCTATTTAATATCTATTTATTATCTAAGACCTGATGACTTTCCATCAAGTTGCTGCAGTTTATGTGAAGATTTATCTCTCAGGTTTATAAAAACTCTCTATTAAATACAGGTTTGTGTTCTTTCACACAAACATATACGTACAGTTACTCACATATTATTATTCACTGAGTGATTTATACACTGGCTGTATGAATTCTTAATGTTTATTTAGGAGGTTAATGTCTAAAACTATAATGTGTTATTTAAATATATTATATTAAATATAGAATATATAAATATGTAAATATTTTTGTGCTCTCTGAGTGCAAATACACTTTCAAATAAATCAAATAATATGCTAAATTATTTTAAATAAATTATATATGTAAAAATCTAATTAATATATATTTAATATCTAAGACCTGATGACTTTCCATCAAGCTGCTGCAGTATATGTGGAGATTTATCTCTCAGGTTTATAAAAACTCTCTATTAAATACAGGTTTCTGTTCTTTAATGAATATATTATACTAAATATAGAAAATATCAATATATAAAAATATCTAAACATTTTTGTGCTGTCTGAGTGCAAATACATTTTCAAATCAATCAAATCGTATGCTGAATTATTCATAATAAATTTAATATGTAAAAATATATTAAATATCTATTTAATATCTATTTAATATCTATTTAATGTCAAAGACCTGATAACTTTCCATCAAGTTGCTGCAGTATATGTGGAGAATATCTAATGAATGAATTCCTAGTGTTTATTTAGCAGGTTAGTGTCTAAAACTAAAATGTGTTACTTAAATATATTCTATTGAACATATAAAATATAAATGTAAATAAACATGTTTGAGCTTTCTGAGTGCAAATACGCTTTCAAATCAATCAAATCATATGCTAAATTATTTAATAAATTATTTAATAAATAAATTACTTAATAAATTCTATATGTAAAAATCGATTTAATATCTATTTAATATCTAAGATCTGATGACTTTCCATCAAGTTGCTGCAGTTTATGTGGAGATTTATCTCTCAGGTTTATAAAAACTCTCTATTAAATACAGGTTTATGTTCTTTCACACAAACATATACGTACAGTTACTCACATATTATTACTTACTGGGTTATTTATACACTGACTGTATGGATTCCTAATGATTATTTAGAAGGTTAATGTCTAAAACTATGATGTGTTATTTAAATATATTCTATTAAATATAGTAAATATAAATATATATATGTAAATATTTTGTGCTTTCTAAGTGCAAATACGCTTTCAAATCAATCAAATCATATGCTAAATTATCCATAATTATTATATATGTGAAAATCTAATTAATTGTAAATAAGAGTATGAATATATACATTACTGTGCAAAAGTTTGATGCACTTGGAAACTTTATTATATCTAAAAAGCTATTTTTCCAGACAGGAAGCTTTTATTTACTTAGTATACACTTTATTATTAAATATTAAACAGTATTAATAGAGTAAGTAGTGGTTTTACACTTTATTATTAAATATTAAACAGTATTAATAGAGTAAGTAGTGGTTTTACACTTTATTATTAAATATTAAACAGTATTAATAGAGTAAGTAGTGCTTTTACACTTTATTATTAAATATTAAACAGCATTAATAGAGTAAGTAGTGCTTTTACACTTTATTATTAAATATTAATCAGTATTAATAGAGTAAGTAGTGCTTTTACACTTTATTATTAAATATTAAACAGCATTAATAGAGTAAGTAGTGCTTTTACACTTTATTATTAAATATTAAACAGCATTAATAGAGTAAGTAGTGCTTTTACACTTTATTATTAAATATTAATCAGTATTAATAGAGTAAGTAGTGCTTTTACACTTTATTATTAAATATTAAACAGTATTAATAGAGTAAGTAGTGCTTTTACCCTTTATTATTAAATATTAATCAGTATTAATAGAGTAAGTAGTGCTTTTACACTTTATTATTAAATATTAAACAGTATTAATAGAGTAAGTAGTGCTTTTACCCTTTATTATTAAATATTAAACAGTATTAATAGAGTAAGTAGTGCTTTTACACTTTATTATTAAATATTAATCAGTATTAATAGAGTAAGTAGTGCTTTTACCCTTTATTATTAAATATTAAACAGTATTAATAGAGTAAGTAGCGCTTTTACACTTTATTATTAAATATTAATCAGTATTAATAGAGTAAGTAGTGCTTTTACACTTTATTATTAAATATTAATCAGTATTAATAGAGTAAGTAGTGCTTTTACCCTTTATTATTAAATATTAATCAGTATTAATAGAGTAAGTAGCGTTTTTACACTTTATTATTAAATATTAAACAGTATTAATAGAGTAAGTAGTGCTTTTACACTTTATTATTAAATATGAATCAGTATTAATACAGTAAGTAGTGCTTTTTCATACGTCAGTGTGTTTATTTAACCCTTTCCAAGCTTCTCCTAAACAACCCAGTATTATTATCAGTTCTCATCTAATACCTGCTTTGACTGCTCAGTACTTCATTAAGATAAATCAAGATTTGCTGCTGAAGGAACTGAACACATTCATACAATGTCTGGGGCGTCCAGGAGAAATCTGGAACCTAACTTTGTTCTTCAAACTGGATCAAGATCTGATCTACTTCTCTCACAATAACATATTCATGTTACTTTGTATTGTATGTCTGATTATTTACATCTGCTCTAATCAGATCTGGTGAACAGACTCTTACTAATCAGATAAACACTTTTAAACTATCAGCTCACGTGCCTCAGACTTGTGCACAGTAGTATACATATAATTTAAGCTATAACTTTTACTGCAGACCAATCAGAATCAGTTCTGTTATTTTTCTTCAAAATGTTAAATTCAGTGTTGTAGTTGTTGTTTTAGTTATTTAGTTATTTTAGTTTAGTTTTCTATAAACAGAATATCCAGGTTACCATATATAAGCCACGTGAGAGTGAACATAAATAAAACATGTAAGACAAAGAACAGAAATATAAGTATTAAGTATGAATTCACTTAAGAACTGGGCTTAATGTAAAGCCTTACTGCCGGGTTCTGTCCAGGTGAGCAGCGGTCAGGCCTTTACGTGGCTCTCTCAGCTTCGGCACTGCTGGGATGAAGAACAGAGACACTGCTTTGTCAAAATCTGCGACGCCCACTTTCTCTACGCCTACGAGTACCTAGGCAACAAGCCACGGCTGGTCATAACCCCCCTTACAGACAGGTACCACTGCCGCCGGACACCTGTATGAAAACTGTATGTACTGGAGGATGTATTGTAAAATGTAAATAGAGTACGATGCTGATCTGTTATTGGATATGAAGTGTTTATATGGCTGTAGCTTTTTCTAGCTTCTCAAACCTGACAGTGGCTACAGCCTCCGGGTGAAGTATTTCTGTTTAATATTTGACTGACATAGATGTAATTCCACTGGGGGGAGTTTATGCCCCCCTACCTTTAAAGTGATGTAGATTACACCACACTCATTTAACAATTTACGTGGATATCCTACAATTATTTATTTGTTTACATTACATTCATTCACGTGGATACATTACACTGAATTACATGGTTACACTACACTCATTCAAGTGGATACACTACACTCATTCTGAGCGGTGCACTACACTCATTATGATGGATACACTACACTCTTTCTCATGACTACACTACACTCATTCTGATGGATACACTACAGTCATTTAAGTGGATACACTACACTCATTCTGATGGGTACACTACACTCATTTACATGGTTATAATACACTCATTTACATGGTTATAATACACTCATTCTCATTGACCTACTGCACTCATTCTGATGGGTGCACTACACTCATTTACATGGTTATAATACACTCATTCTCATTGACCTACTGCACTCATTCTGATGGGTGCACTACACTCATTCACATGGTTACACTACACTCATTTACATGATTACACTACACTCATTCACATGATTACACTACACTCATTCACATGATTACACTACACTTATTCACGTGATTACACTACACTCATTCACATGGTTACACTACACTCATTCACATGATTACACTACACTCATTTACATGATTACACTACACTCATTCACATGATTACACTCATTCACATGGTTACACTACACTCATTCACATGATTACACTACACTCATTCACATGATTACACTACACTCATTCACATGATTACACTACACTCATTCACATGATTACACTACACTCATTCACATGATTACACTACACTCATTCACGTGATTACACTACACTCATTCACATGGTTACACTACACTCATTCGCATGTTTACACTACACTCATTCACATGATTACACTACACTCATTCACGTGATTACACTACACTCATTCACATGGTTACACTACACTCATTCACATGGTTACACTACACTCATTCACATGATTACACTACACTCATTCACATGGTTACACTACACTCATTCACATGATTACACTACACTCATTCACATGATTACACTACACTCATTCACATGATTACACTACACTCATTCACATGATTACACTACACTCATTCACATGGTTACACTACACTCATTCACATGGTTACACTACACTCATTCACATGGTTACACTACACTCATTCACATGATTACACTACACTCATTCACATTATTACACTACACTCATTCACATGATTACACTACACTCATTCACATTATTACACTACACTCATTTACATGTTTACACTACACTCATTCCCATTATTACACTACACTCATTCCCATGGTTACAGAGAATAGAGAATAGTTTATTTTGTCAGCTACGTCCCTGGGGGCTGATGGGACGCTCACACTAACTCTCTGAGTGTTTATGACCAGGTGCTATGTGACCCTGACCCAGTCTCTGCACCTGACCATGAGCGGAGCCCCCGCAGGGCCAGCCGGCACAGGCAAGACGGAGACCACTAAAGACCTAGGCAGGGCCCTGGGGGTCATGGTGTACGTCTTTAACTGCTCCAAACAGATGGATTATAAGGTATTAACAAAAAAAATCAACTGATGTAAAATCATTTGTGCTGTAAGTAGAATTTATTGAGAGCCGTGATTCGACTCCAGCCCAAACCCCTCCTTCAGTCCATAGGAGATATCTTTAAAGGCCTGTCTCAGACCGGAGCCTGGGGCTGCTTCGATGAGTTCAACCGCATCGCCGTGGAGGTGCTGTCAGTGGTGGTGGTGCAAGTAAAGGCCATACAGGATGCCATTCGCTATAAGAGGAAGAGGTAGGAGGCTGAGGGTCAGGTCTAGACTGTTCACCAGTTTAAATATACTTTAATAAGATAATTTAAGTTCTCAAACTTCCTGTCTTACAGGTTTTTCTTCTTGGAGGAGGAGATCATCCTGAGACCCAGCGTTGGGGTGTTTATCACCATGAACCCTGGCTATGCTGGACGAACAGAGTTACCTGAAAACCTCAAAGCTCTCTTCAGGTATGAACATATACCCAGACTAAACTCACTGACCATACAGGAGCTCCACTTACAGACTGTAGTTCATCTGATTCTCTGTATACTTTATTCCTCTGTTCTTTAATGATCAGGACCCCCACAGGACCACCACAGAGCAGATACTATTAGTAAGGGGGGTCATTCCCAGCACTGCGGTGACACTGACGTGGTTGTGGTGTGTTAGTAGTGTGTGTTGTGCTGGTGTGAGTGGATCAGACACAGCAGTGCTGCTATTAGACACTCCTACTACTTGCTGGTCCACCTTGTAGATGTAAAGTCAGAGCCAGTAGAATATCCCAAGGTGTGGAATTAGCATGGACGGAGGTGACGTGTCCCCACCAATAATCTGATCCCCTCCAGATCTGTCAATGTCTCATTAACGTAGAGGTGCAGAAAGGGTTAAATCACATTAAATCTTACCTCCCGGTAATACATATGGCCAGTGTGATTGGCTGAGCCTTTCCCTGCTGTCACTTGAGATTCTGTAGCTTCATTTGGTTATTAGCAGCAGCAAAACTGGAAGGAGAGCTTTCCAGTCATATGAGACTCACAAAGCAAGTGAGGATGGCAGCAAAGAAGAAAAAGGTGGACAAAAGGAGCTGTTTTTCAAAGAAACGTCCAAGTTTATCATGATTAACGTTAATGGAGATGCTGGGCTATGGCGCACAGCATACAGCAGCCTAACACTGGCTGGTTTATTCAAAGCTACATGGTCTAATAGAGTAGCATGTCTCACTTCGGTTGAAACTCTCTGTCAGAGGAAACTGCAGCCTGGTGCAAGGATATTATTAGCCTATATAGGCTGTTAACATTTCTAATGTTGGGGGAGGGGTGGATTCATAGGTCCCCACCAATGTTAAGAGCAAATCTATGCCCTTGGACAGATCCTCATATATCTCATTAGCAGCTTTCCTGGCTCTGTATTACTCTTATTATTCTTATTCTTTATTCTATTTATTTATCTTATTGTACATTTGCCTTAGTGTAATATTGTTCTTGGTACATGTCATGCATGTGTGCCTCACCAAGACAAATTCCTCACATGGGTGTCATAATTGGCGAAATAAACAAATCCTCAAATCCAAACACATGCAGGAATTAAACATCTTTCAAAATTTCAACATTGGAAATGAATTCACAAGCTTTGTGAAAAAAATCTTTATACTTTCGCTGATTAAATTCGTTTTTATAAGCACAAACACTCTGAACTGTCAAATGTCTTGTATCTGCTTAAATGAATGCTTTATAAACGCGTTGTGTGTCTACAGGCCGTGTGCCATGGTGGCGCCGGATATGGAGCTGATCTGCGAGATCATGCTGGTGGCTGAAGGCTTTCTGAACGCCAGGCTCCTGGGCAGGAAGTTCATTTCTCTGTACAACCTCTGCAGAGAGCTGCTCTCCAAACAGGTACGCTAAAACTTCCACTGCACATGCGAGCCAGGTGTGAGTACTACTTCCATAAGACCTGTTTATGTATTAACACTGTATAACGTGATGTCACTGTCCACGGATAAACAAGTATCTCGGTTTGTGTTCATTTTGACTCCAGCTTTGTTCAAGCTCAGCAGTCGTCCTTCACACTGCGGGACAATAGAATGGACCAATAGAAATGCTGCAAAATCAAAATTTGCCATGTAAAGTTACTTTTATAGAGATACACTGAAGTGTTTACTCAACCATTTAAATCATTGGATTCAGGTGTTTCAATCTCTTTCATGGCCACAAGTGTATAACACCAGCAGCTAGTCCTGCAGACTGCTTCTACACTCATTAGTAAAGAGTGGGTCTCTCAGGAGCTCAGTGAACTCCAGCGTGGTACCGTGATAGGACGCCACCTGTGAAGTCCAGTGGTGAAGTTTCCTCACTACTAAATATTCCACAGTGGACTGTCAGTGGTGTTAGAACAAAGTGGAAGTGATTGAGAACGACAGCAACTCAGACACCAAGTGGTAGAACACGTACAATGACAGAGCAGGTCAGCGGATGCTGAGGAGCATAGAGCACAGAGCTCACCAACTTTCTACAGAGTCCATCACTACAGACCTCCAAACTTCATGTGGTCTTCAGATCAGCTCAAGAACAGAGCATAGAGAGCTTCATGTAATGGGTCTCCATGGCTGAGCAGCTGCAACCAAGCCTTACATCACCAAGCAGTGGTGTAAAGCACGCCACCACTGGACTCTGGAGCAGTGGAGACGTGCTCTCTGGAGTGACCAATCACGCTTCCTCGTCTGGGAATCTGATGGACGAGTCTGGGTTTGGCGGTTGCCAGGAGAATGCTACTCGTCTGACTGCTGAGTGTAAAGTTTGGTGGGTTGAATCTGATTTCCTGTTCTTTCACAGGACCATTACGACTGGGGATTGCGGGCCGTCAAGTCTGTCCTGGTAGTGGCTGGTGCTCTGAAGAGAGGGGACAAGGCCAGACCAGAAGATCAGGTGATGCGTCTTCGTCTTCACTATAGAGCGTTAAGGTATGATTTGAGTGTGTTGTATGAATTGACCTGTCGTCCTCCTGCCTGAGCAGGTCTTACTTCGTGCTCTGAGAGATTTTAACATGCCGAAGATGGTGACGGAGGACGTTCCGGTGTTCCTGGGTCTGCTCAGCGATCTGTTCCCCGGCGTGGAGGTGCCGAGGCAGATGGATCTGGCTTTCGAGCAGCTGGTTCGGCAGAGCGCTCTGGAACTCTTACTCCAGCCAGAGGACTCCTTCATCCTTAAGGTCAGAATTACACTCAACAATAAATAATCAGGGTCGTTCTTCCACAGTCACTCCTGATTCTTTAACCCTTTGATGCACAACCTGGTCAAAAGTGACCCGACTGGGATTTTATCTTCTGTATCTTTGCAATCAGTTCATTTCTTCATTCAAGCTTCCATGAATTCCTCAATTACTCATTTCTGATCCATCACAAATCCTGATTTCAGTTGTTAGTGCCTTCTAACGTACAACATGGCTCAGAATTAACCCTTATGTGTTCACTATGGAGTTTGATAGGAACTGTTGAAGCTTCTCCTTGTGGAAACAACCCAGTATTATTATCAGTTCTCATCTAATACCTGCTTTGACTGCTCAGTACTTCATTAAGATAAATCAAGATTTGCTGCTGAAGGAACTGAATACATTTATACAATGTCTGGGGCGTCCAGGAGAAATCTGGAACCTAACTTTGTTCTTCAAACTGGATCAAGATCTGATCTACTTCTCTCACAATAACATATTCATGTTACTTTGTATTGTATGTATGATTATTTACATCTCCGAATTAACCCCAATGTGTTTGATAGGAACTGTTCAAGCTTCTCCTTGTAGAAACAACCCAGTATTATTTACAGTTCTCATCTAAATAATGTTATGAAATAATTTAAGTTTGGGAGAAGGACCATGCCCAACTCCTCTCCTCTACCATTACATACTCCATATAAACCACTCTTCTGCCCTCACTTTCTTGTGAAGAAAACACTTTTCCTCACTATTTGCTTGGAAAAGGGGGGCACCAGGCTTCAATCCCTAGCAGCTGAAGCCACCCAGAACTCCAGCCCCAAGTTTCTCAGAGTTCCCCTCCCTTGCCTTGCCTAAAGTAGTCTGAACTCACAAATACCTGCTTTGACTGCTCAGTACTTCATTAAGCTAAATCAAGATTTGCTGCTGAAGGAACTGAACACATTCATACAATGTCTGGGGCGTCCAGGAGAAATCTGGAACCTAACTTTGTTCTTCAAACTGGAGCTCAAGATCTGATCTACTTCTCTCACAATAACATATTCATGTTACTTTGTATTGTATGTATGATTATTTACATCTGTTCTAATCAGATCTGGTGTTGAAAATACACTCATTGATCAGATAAAGACTTTTAAACTATCAGTGTAGGTGCCTAAAACCTGAACACTGTTTGCAGGTGATTCAGCTTGAAGAGCTAATGAGTGTTCGTCACTCCGTGTTCCTGGTGGGAAATGCCGGCACAGGGAAGAGTCAGGTAGGACCCTCCTTCAAATTCTTGAGATTTGCATTTCAGGGTTCATGCTGATCCGTATTCACTCACAGGTCCTGAGAACTCTCTATAAAACCTACTTCAACTTGAAAAGGAAGCCTGTCTGGAATGATCTCAACCCCAAGGCGATGAGTACCGATGAGCTTTTCGGATTCGTCCATCCAGCCACTCGGGAATGGAGAGACGGTAACAGAGTTAATAAGCTGATATGAGTCTGAGGATTCACTCCTTCATGCTGTGACTGAATAAACGACGGAGGTTTCGTTCTTTCAGGCCTGCTGTCCAGCTTCATGCGTGACCAAGCCAGTAACCCGCATCCCGGACCCAAGTGGATCGTTCTGGACGGAGACATCGACCCCATGTGGATAGAGTCTCTGAACACGGTCATGGACGACAACAAGGTCCTCCTTTATGAGCTCATTGGCTCAGACAGGCGGCTCAAATCTAATATTTCAGCATATCCGGCTTAAGCAGGACAGATTTTCTTCTGTAGTCTTATCAGCAGATAATCTGACCTTCACCACGTTCACTGTTCAAAGATAACATACTAAAACAAAAACGGGGGGTCGCCACCAAACCCACCAATAACATTAAGCAAACTAGCAAGTAATCAAAACATGAACTGAGGCGTTGTAGTATTTCTCACATACCATAATCCCATCTAATAAAGGGAGTCTGTTCAGACACAGATGGCCTTCACATAAAATGCGAGATGTTACGAGATGTTTATGGCTCACCAAACCCAGTCGCTTTGTGGCAGGAACCTCCCAAGGACATCTGTCCCGAGAAGATAATGGATGGATGGGTAGTTAAGTGATCTCACTGTATTGGGAGATAATTTGGTGGGTTTAAAGCTTATTTCTATCAGGCTGGAGAGTTCTGCTTGAGGTCTTCTTGTTCTGGACCTTCAGGGCTGATGCTCCTATTTAGGCCGTGCTCATCTCTCTTCTTCTTTAAAGCTCCATTCACAACCTCCCTTTTCTGTCCACTGTCCAGGTCCTAACGTTGGCCAGCAACGAGAGGATACCTCTCACCTCTTCGATGAGGCTGGTGTTTGAGGTCAGTCACCTGAGGAACGCCACGCCTGCCACCGTGTCCCGAGCCGGAATCCTGTACATCAACCCGCAGGACCTCAGCTGGAACATGTACGTTGGTTTGCTGCAGAGTGAGCCGTGACGACCTTGAACTCTATTATTATTATTATTATTATTATTCTGTCTTTAATTACATTTACAGTTCAGTTAATTAAGGCTTAAGATTCACAAAGTCATTCTGAATCATTAAGTTTTTAAATGTTATGCAAAGAATTCCCAAAAGAAAAAAGAAAAAAAAGACATTTTTAGAGCCTCTGGCATCCTAAATGTAGTCAATATATCTAACAACTCTCGTTTTGTGATTGGTGGATTTTATTAGTATTGATCTATTTTTTTATATTTTAATTTATTTCAAGTTGTTTTAGACATTTTAAGTACATTATTTTAGTCAAAGCGTCTCATTAAATGAAACAAGTAAACAATTACAGCTGATCTTCCAAAACAATAAGACTGTCTGTGGGTCAGGACGGCCCAGAAGTGACACGCGCAGAGATGAAAGTAGAGAGGCTTTAATGAAGGGGTTAGGGGGGAAAGGCAGTGATGAAAGCAGACCAGGTGAAAAGCAACAAGGCTAAGTAACGATGAGGAGACCCACCAGAAAAGTAAAAAGAGTAACGTACTGCGTAACTCTTCATCGTTACCCTCGTCTTTGTTTCAGGTACGTAAACAGCTGGATCGACAGAAGGCAGCGACAGACTGAGAGAGCCCACCTCACCATCCTGTTCGACAAATACGTCTCCCGCTGCATGGAGCACACGAGGAGCTCCATCAAGACCATCACCCCAATCCCAGAGAACAGCATGGTGCAGGTAACTTTCCCACCTGACCAGGTACGGACAGTTCATCAAACTGAGAGAGAAGATTCACCTGCAGCGACTTACAATCAGCAGCGTATGATAAAATCCATTACAGCATATATACAGATATATAGATATATAGTATATGTGTAATATAGATATATATATAGATATATAGTGTATGAGTAATATAGATATATATATATATAGATATATAGTATATGTGTAATATAGATATATATATATATATATATATATAGATATATAGTATATGTGTAATATAGATATATATATATATATATATATAGATATATAGTGTATGTGTAATATAGATATATATATATATAGTATATGTGTAATATAGATATATATATATATATATATATATAGATATATAGTGTATGTGTAATATATATATATATATTTCTGTCTCTCTGTCTTTCCTTCTCTCTCACTCTCTGTCTCTCATCCTCAGACTCTGTGCTCCTTGCTGGAAGGTCTGCTGACCCCGGAGAACGTTCCGGCTGACTCCAGCCGTGACGTCTATGAGACATACTTTGTGTTTGCCTGCATCTGGGCTTTTGGTGGAGCTACGTATCAAGATCAGGTAGATGTTGTTCTTGCTGTTGTTGTTGTTGTTGTTGTTGTTTGTGATGTTTAGGAACAGAATTAGAACTGGTTTATGCTCTCACTGCTCACCAATGTTGTTGTGGCTGAATGCAATCAAATCCACACAGCAATGTTCCAACATGTAGCGTTCCAAGAAGAGCGGAGGCTGTTGGAGGAAACCACTGATGTCGACTGACTTGTGGGCAGTACAGTGTATGCCATCAACTGTTCACACCAAGTGTTTTGTATTGTTTCGTTGCAGCTCCGTGATTACAGAGCTGAGTTCAGTCAGTGGTGGGTTAAAGAGATGAAGAGTGTTAAGCTTCCAGCCCACGGCAGTGTTTTTGACTTCTACCTGGACCCCCAGACCAGACGCTTCTTACCGTGGAGTGATAAAGTACCCTCATTTCAGCTGGAACCGGACGTCCCATTGCAGGTCAGTGATACTGTAACAGTATTGTGGGGTGCTGCAGGTAGGGGGCCCTGTGTTGGTGGGCATCAACAATACAGGAACAATATTATGTTTATGAATAGGTGGTGTAGTGGTTAGTATGGTGGTGTAGTGGTTAGTATGGTGGTGTAGTGGTTAGTATGGTGGTGTAGTGGTTAGTAAGGTGGTGTAGTGGTTAGTATGGTGGTGTAGTGGTTAGTATGGTGGTGTAGTGGTTAGTAAGGTGGTGTAGTGGTTAGTATGGTGGTGTAGTGGTTAGTATGGTGGTGTAGTGGTTAGTATGGTGGTGTAGTGGTCAGTATGGTGGTGTAGTGGTTAGTATGGTGGTGTAGTGGTTAGTACGGTGGTGTAGTGGTTAGTATGGTGGTGTAGTGGTTAGTATGGTGGTGTAGTTGTTAGTATGGTGGTGTAGTGGTTAGTATGGTGGTGTAGTGTTAGTAAGGTGGTGTAGTGGTCAGTATGGTGGTGTAGTGGTTAGTATGGTGGTGTAGTGGTTAGTACGGTGGTGTAGTGGTTAGTATGGTGGTGTAGTGGTTAGTATGGTGGTGTAGTGGTTAGTACGGTGGTGTAGTGGTTAGTACGGTGGTGTAGTGGTTAGTATGGTGGTGTAGTGGTTAGTAGGGTGGTGTAGTAGTTAGTATGGTGGTGTAGTGTTAGTAAGGTGGTGTAGTGGTTAGTATGGTGGTGTAGTGGTTAGTAGGGTGGTGTAGTAGTTAGTATGGTGGTGTAGTGTTAGTAAGGTGGTGTAGTGGTTAGTATGGTGGTGTAGTGGTTAGTATGGTGGTGTAGTAGTTAGTATGGTGGTGTAGTGTTAGTACGGTGGTGTAGTGGTTAGTATGGTGGTGTAGTGGTTAGTATGAGGTGTAGAGGATAGTATGGTGGTGTAGTGGTTAGTAAGGTGGTGTAGTGGTTAGTATGGTGGTGTAGTGGTTAGTATGGTGGTGTAGTGGTTAGTATGGTGGTTAGTGGTTAGTATGGTGGTGAAGGAGTGGGGTTTAGTTATGGTGGTGTAGTGGTTAGTAGGGTGGTGTAGTGTTGTAATGGTGGTGTAGTGGTTAGTATGGGGTGTAGTGGTTAGTATGGTGGGGTAGTGGTTAGTATTGGTGGGT
>CM038705.1:4118863-4123863 GCA_021613375.1 Megaleporinus macrocephalus
GGATGTGTAGTGGTTAGTATGGTGGTGTAGTGTATAGTAGGTGGTGTAGTGTAGTATGGTGTGTGTAGTTAGTATGGTGGTGTAGTGGTTAGTAGGGTGGTGTAGTGGTTAGTATGGTGGTGTAGTGGGTTAGTATGGTGGTGTAGTGGGTAGGAGGGTGGTGTGTAGTGGTTTGTATGGTGGTTGTAGTGGTGAGTAGGGTGGTGTAGTGGTTAGGTAGTGGTGGTGTAGTGGTTAGTAGGGGGTGTAGTGGTTAGTATGGTGGTGTAGTGGTTAGTATGGTGGTGTAGTGGTTAGTAGGGTGGGGTAGTGGGTTAGTTAGGGGTGGTGTAGTGGTTAGTATGGGTGGTGTAGTGGTTAGTACGGTGGTTGTAGTGGTTAGTACGGTGGTGTAGTGGTTAGTACGGTGGTGGTAGTGGTGAGTACGGTGGGTGTAGTGGTCAGTACGGTGTGTAGTGGTCAGTACGGTGGTGTAGTGGTCAGTAGGGTGGTGTAGTGGTTAGTATGGTGGTGTAGTGGTTAGTTAGGGTGGTTGTAGTGGTTAGTAGGGTGGTGTAGTGGTTAGTATGGTGGTGTAGTGGTTAGTATGGTGGTGTAGTAGTTAGTATGGGTGGTGTAGGTGGTTAGTAGGGTGTGTAGTGGTTGTATGGTGGTGTAGTGGTAAGTATGGTGGTGTAGTTGTTGTACGGTGGTGTAGTGGTTAGTAGGGTGGTGTAGTGGTTAGTATGGTGGTGTAGTGGTTAGTAGGGTGGTGTAGTGGTTAGTAGGGTGGTGTAGTGTGAGAGGTTGGAGTTATTGTGGTTTATTAGTGGATTCTCAGATATTGTATTGGATTTGTGTTGTTATGATGCTCTGGCTCTGCCGCTCGGCTCTGAGTGGCGTTTACGGGACGTGTGTAGTTCTGCTCCAGTGAACTCATCACCCCGACTGTGGTGCCTGGAAAGGTTCCAGAGTTTAAAAAAGTTTTCCTTTTTGAAAAGTGCCAGTAAAACCCGTTCATTTCCCCGCGCGCCACGCTGTGAATAGATTCTTTGTTTTCCAGCCTGACTCTTTCCCGAGAAGATCTCACACCCCCGCAGAGAGAGGTTTTAATTTCACCACAATAACACACTAATTTAGAGCAGTTAGCACATTAGAGAGGGTCAGTGAGCAGAGAGAAAGACCACCGCAGCCTCATCCACCAGGTTAGTCTGCTGTCAAACACAACCCATATCAACCACTGGATCCTATTACCACATCACAGAGAGAGAGAGAGAGAGGGGGAGACAGAGGGGGGGAACCACCATACTAACCACTACACCACCGTACTAACCACTACACCACCATACTAACCACTACACCACCATACTAACCACTACACCACCATACTAACCACTACACCACCATACTAACCACTACACCACCATACTGACCACTACACCACCGTACTAACCACTACACCACCGTACTAACCACTACACCACCATACTAACCACTACACCACCATACTAACCACTACACCACCATACTAACCACTACACCACCTTACTAACCACTACACCACCGTACTAACCACTACACCACCATAATAACAACTACACCACCATACTAACCACTACACCACCATACTAACAACTACACCACCATACTAACCACTACACCACCGTACTAACCACTACACCACCATACTAACCACTACACCACCATACTAACCACTACACCACCATACTAACCACTACACCACCGTACTAACCACTACACCACCATACTAACAACTACACCACCATACTAACCACTACACCACCATACTAACCACTACACCACCGTACTAACCACTACACCACCATACTAACCACTACACCACCGTACTAACCACTACACCACCATACTGACCACTACACCACCATACTAACCACTACACCACCATACTAACCACTACACCACCGTACTAACCACTACACCACCATACTAACCACTACACCACCGTACTAACCACTACACCACTGTACTAACCACTACACCACCATACTAACCACTACACCACCGTACTAACCACTACACCACCATACTGACCACTACACCACCATACTAACCACTACACCACCGTACTAACCACTACACCACCGTACTAACCACTACACCACCATACTGACCACTACACCACCATACTAACCACTACACCACCGTACTAACCACTACACCACCATACTAACCACTACACCACCGTACAGGTGTTCTTCAGGTGAGTCTGTAATAAGTGTGTGATGTGATGTTCTGGGCTGTGTTTGTTTGCTGTGCAGGCTGTTCTGGTTTCTACAGCTGATACGGTGCGGCTGCGGTTCTTCACGCTGCTCCTGCTGGAAGGCGCTCAGCCTGTGATGCTGGTCGGAGGAACGGGGACAGGGAAGACCTCTCTGGTCCGAAACCTGCTGGACTCACTTTCAGACAACTTCCTCTCCGCCAGCGTTCCTCTGCACTACTACAGCACCTCCTCCGGTCTGCAGAGTGAGTCTCTTTAACCCCACGTGAACCTTCTGCAGGTAGAACAGTGCCTCCTAGTGGTCTGTGTGAGGAATTTTAGACCCACCAGCTATATGTGCTTATCAACAAGTGGTGTTCTTAACCAGTCAGTGTGGCTGAATCAGTGAGGGTGAGCGGTTTAAAGGAATTAGCGGGGGGTTTATTTGAGGGGTCCCATATTTGGAACATATTTGTGTACAGACTGAAAAACAGACTGTGGGTCGAACCAACACTGCGGTTGTGCTCGGGGGTCCGCCCTGAGTCAGTGTATGTGTCTGTCGGTTCAGTAGATTCATTCTCTATGGCAGGGGTCACTAATAGGCGGACTGCGATCTCCGGTCCGGACCCAGACGTGGTCCAGTGCTGACCCAAACTGATAAACTCCTGAAAAAGATTTAATTCTCACAGTGTTTATTTTAAGAGGCAGAGCTTTTCTGGTCTTTACGGTATACGGGCTTAGTGGCACAGTAACCTCACAGACCAATCACGTGCCCTGTAAGATCACCAAAGGCTCCTCAGCCAATCAGATCTGTGCAGATTCAGGAGTGCAGCGCGCACCCAGACGAGGTATGAAGCGAGGAGTCAGAGAGTAAAGCGAGTCAGAGAGTAAAGCGTGTCAGAGAGTAAATCGAGTCAGAGAGTAAAGCGAGTCAGAGAGTAAAGCGTGTCAGAGAGTAAATCGAGTCAGAGAGTAAAGCGAGTCATAGAATAAAGCGAGTCAGAGAATAAAGTGTATCAGAGAATAAAGCGTGTCAGAGAGTAAAGCGAGTCAGAGAGTAAAGCGAGTCAGAGAATAAAGCAAGTCAGAGAGTAAATTGAGTCAGAGAGTAAAGCGAGTCATAGAATAAAGCGAGTCAGAGAATAAAGTGTATCAGAGAATAAAGTGTATCAGAGAATAAAGCGTGTCAGAGAGTAAAGCGTATCAGAGAATAAAGCGAGTCAGAGAATAAAGCGAGTCAGAGAATAAAGCGAGTCAGAGAATAAAGTGTATCAGAGAATAAAGCGAGTCAGAGAATAAAGTGTATCAGAGAATAAAGAGAGTCAGAGAATAAAGTGTATCAGAGAATAAAGCGTGTCAGAGAGTAAAGCGAGTCAGAGAATAAAGCGAGTCAGAGAATAAAGTATATCAGAGAGTAAAGCGTGTCAGAGAGTAAAGCGTGTCAGAGAGTAAAGCGTGTCAGAGAGTAAAGCGAGTCAGAGAGTAAAGCGAGTCAGAGTAAAGCGAGTCAAAGAGTAAAGCGTATCAGAGAATAAAACGAGTCAGAGAGTAAAGCGAGTCGGAGTGTAAAGCGAGTCAGAAAATAAAATGAGTCAGAGAATGAAGTGAGTGTAAGAGTAAAGCGAGTCAGAGAATAAAGTGTATCAGAGAATAAAGCGTGTCAGCGAGTAAAGCGAGTCAGAGAGTAAAGCGATTCAGAGAGTAAAGCGAGTCAGAGAGTAAAGCGTATCAGAGAATAAAACGAGTCAGAGAGTAAAGCGAGTCAGAGAATAAAGCGAGTCAGAGAATAAAGTGTATCAGAGAATAAAGCATGTCAGAGAGTAAAGCGTGTCAGAGAGTAAAGCGAGTCAGAGAGTAAAGTGAGATGGAAAATAAAGCGAGTCAGAGAATGAAGTGAGTCAGAGAGTAAACGAGTCAGAGTAAAGCGAGTCAAAGAGTAAAGCGTATCAGAGAATAAAACGAGTCAGAGAGTAAAGCGAGTCGGAGTGTAAAGCGTGTCAGTGAGTAAAGCCAAATGGAAAATAAAACGAGTCAGAGAATGAAGTGAGTCAGAGAGTAAAGCGTGTCAGTGAGTAAAGCCAAATGGAAAATAAAACGAGTCAGAGAATGAAGTGAGTCAGAGAGTAAAGCAAGTCGGAGAGTAAAGTAAGTAAGAGAATAAAGCGAGTTAGAGAATAAAGCGAGTTAGAGAATAAAGCGAGTTAGAGAATAAAGTGAGTTAGAGAATAAAGCGAGTCAGAGAATAAAGCGAGTTAGAGAATAAAGCGAGTTAGAGAATAAAGCGAGTCAGAGAATAAAGCGAGTTAGAGAATAAAGCGAGTCAGAGAATAAAGCGAGTCAGAGAATAAAGCGAGTTAGAGAATAAAGCGAGTTAGAGAATAAAGCGAGTCGGAGAATAAAGCGAGTTAGAGAATAAAGCGAGTCAGAGAATAAAGCGAGTCAGAGAATAAAGCGAGTCGGAGAGTAAAGCAAGTCGGAGAGTAAAGCAAGTAAGAGAGTAAAGCAAGTCAGAGAGTAAAGCGAGTTGGAAAATAAAGCGAGTCAGAGAAAGAATAAGGTGCTGTAGTAAAGAGAAGTGGAGGTGAAGAGCAACTGTTGAGGCAGGAATGGAGAGTCAGAGAATAAAATGAGTCAGAGAATAAAGCAAGTCAGAGAATAAAGCGAGTCAGAGTAAAGGTGCTGTAATAAAGAGAAGTGGAGGCAGAGAGTCACTGTTGAGGCAGGAATGGAGAGTCAGAGAGTAAAGTGAGTCAGAGAAAGAATAAGGTGCTGTAGTTAAGAG
>CM038705.1:4131363-4146363 GCA_021613375.1 Megaleporinus macrocephalus
GACTATTCTGTGTCGATCACTATATAGACTGTTCTGTGTAGATCACTATATAGGCTGTTCTGTGTATATCACTATATAAACTGTTCTGTGTAGATCAGTATATAGACTGTTCTGTGTCTATCATTATATAGACTGTTCTGTGTAGATCACTATATAGACTATTCTGTGTCGATCACTATATAGACTGTTCTGTATAGATCACTATATAGACTGTTCTGTGTAGATCACTATATAGGCTGTTCTGTGTATATCATTATATAGACTGTTCTGTGTATATCACTATATAGACTGTTCTGTGTAGATCACTATATAGACTATTCTGTGTCGATCACTATATAGACTGTTCTGTGTAGATCACTATATAGGCTGTTCTGTGTATATCACTATATAAACTGTTCTGTGTAGATCAGTATATAGACTGTTCTGTGTCTATCATTATATAGACTGTTCTGTGTAGATCACTATATAGACTATTCTGTGTCGATCACTATATAGACTGTTCTGTATAGATCACTATATAGACTGTTCTGTGTAGATCACTATATAGGCTGTTCTGTGTATATCATTATATAGACTGTTCTGTGTATATCACTATATAGACTGTTCTGTGTATATCACTATATAGACTGTTCTGTGTAGATCACTATATAGACTGTTATGTGTATATCACTACATAGACTGTTCTGTGTCGATCACTATATAGACTGTTCTGTGTATATCATTATATAGACTGTTCTGTGTAGATCACTATATAGACTGTTCTGTGTAGATCATTATATAGACTGTTCTGTGTATATCACTATATAGACTTCTGTGTAGATCACTATATAGGCTGTTCTGTGTATATCATTATATAGACTGTTCTGTGTAGATCACTATATAGGCTGTTCTGTGTATATCACTATATAGACTGTTATGTGTAGATCACTATATAGGCTGTTCTGTGTATATCATTATATAGACCGTTCTGTGTATATCATTATATAGACTGTTCTGTGTAGATCATTATATAGGCTGTTCTGTGTAGATCACTATATAGACTATTCTGTGTCGATCACTATATAGACTGTTCTGTATTGATCACTATATAGGCTGTTCTGTGTATATCATTATATAGACTGTTCTGTGTAGATCATTATATAGACTATTCTGTGTCGATCACTATATAGACTGTTCTGTGTAGATCACTATATAGACTGTTCGGTGTAGATCACTATATAGACTGTTCTGTGTAGATCACTATATAGGCTGTTCTGTGTATATCACTATATAAACTGTTCTGTGTAGATCAGTATATAGACTGTTCTGTGTATATCATTATATAGACTGTTCTGTGTAGATCACTATATAGACTATTCTGTGTCGATCACTATATAGACTGTTCTGTGTCGATCACTATATAGACTGTTCTGTGTATATCATTATATAGACTGTTCTGTGTAGATCACTATATAGACTGTTCTGTGTATATCACTATATAGACTGTTCTGTGTAGATCACTATATAGGCTGTTCTGTGTATATCACTATATAAACTGTTCTGTGTAGATCACTATATAGACTATTCTGTGTCGATCACTATATAGACTGTTCTGTGTCGATCACTATATAGACTGTTCTGTGTATATCATTATATAGACTGTTCTGTGTAGATCACTATATAGACTGTTCTGTGTATATCATTATATAGACTGTTCTGTGTAGATCACTATATAGACTATTCTGTGTCGATCACTATATAGACTGTTCTGTGTCGATCACTATATAGACTGTTTATGCAGTTCCTGAACATTGTTATCTATAAATAGAGAGACGTATGTGGAAAAACGGTACCAGCTACGAACTCATCACGTTGGTGTTCGAACTGTGCAGGTGTCGCATCAGCCGTATTCTGGCCTGCCCCCGTGGCCATGCCCTGCTGGTGGGGGTGGGGGGCAGTGGAAAGCAGAGCCTGACCCGTCTGGCCGCTCATGTCTCCGACACGGACGTCTTCCAGCCCACTGTGCATGAAGGCTACGGCCTCCAGGACCTGAAGGTAGCATCTTCAGCAGAACCACACACAGATAGAAATTACATACAGGACACATGAGCTGAGTTACTGATCTCAGAGCAGCTGCTCAGCAAACAGCCTGAATACTGTAGAACACTATATAACAAAATACACCAGTTTCCCGAAATTCAGATCAAAAGTTTATTTTTATTTAGAAAATAATTATTAATCAACTCGCTATGCATTACTGAGTCATATAAAAAACGTACGTTAATGTGTTTTTAATAGTTTTAATAATTTGTTTGTGTGTACCAACAGCTGAATTATTATTATTATTAATATTATTTATTTTATTTTTTTAAATATAAACTATTTTCCAACTTCACTTTATCTCTTAGAATTTTGTTACAACACTGTTAAGACTGATGTACGTAAATGAGCTCTGTTCTGATTGATTGATTCCAGGATGAAACACTTCTTATAGCTTCAGTTCAGCTGTGATCATGTTTACATAGTATATAAAACAAAAAGGGGCCAAAACCTGATTAAGACAGTTTTTTGACAGAAATTTGATGTTATTTGACTGAAATCTGCAGTTATTTGACAGGAATTTGAAGTTATTTGCAGGAATTTGAAGTTATTTGGCAGAAATCAGCAGTTATTTGACAGGAATTTGAAGTTATTTGACAGAAATCAGCAGTTATTTGACAGGAATTTGAAGTTATTCAACAGAAATCTGCAGTTATTTGACAGGAATTTGATGTTATTTGGCAGAAATCGGTAGTTATTTGACAGGAATTTGAAGTTATTCGACAGAAATCTGCAGTTATTTGACAGGAATTTGAAGTTATTCGACAGAAATCTGCAGTTATTTGACAGGAATTTGAAGTTATTTGACAGAAATCTGCAGTTATTTGACAGGAATTTGAAGTTATTCGACAGAAATCTGCAGTTATTTGACAGGAATTTGATGTTATTTGGCAGAAATCGGTAGTTATTTGACAGGAATTTAAAGTTATTCGACAGAAATCTGCAGTTATTTGACAGGAATTTAAAGTTATTTGGCAAAAATATGAAGTTTTTTTCCAGAATATTTAAGTCATTTGGCAGAAATCAGCAGTTATTTGACAGGAATTTGATGTTATTTGGCAGAAATCTGCAGTTATTTGACAGGAATTTAAAGTTATTTGACAGAAATCTGCAGTTATTTGACAGGAATTTAAAGTTATTTGACAGAAATCTGCAGTTATTTGACAGGAATTTTAAGTTATTTGACAGAAATCTGCAGTTATTTGACAGGGATTTGAAGTTATTTGGCAAAAATATGAAGTTTTTTTCCAGAATATATAAGTCATTTGGCAGAAATCAGTAGTTATTTGCAGAAATTTAAAGTTATTTGCCAGAAATTTCAAGTTATTTGCCAGAAATTTGCAGGAATTTGCATCTTTCATTAGCAGATAATGTATCTCATTAAGAAATAGTGCTTTATTTGTATATGCATATACAGAGTGAAAATATCATGATGAATGGACCAATACAAATCCTCCAAAACAGCTTGTTAAAAATTCTGGTTCCATTGACTTACATTAACAGTAAAGAAGGTTTTTGTCTGTAGTTGTCATTTTAGATGTTTTTCTTTGGACAGTGATTATATATATATTTATATCTCCTCTCAAAAATACTAACATTTAATAAAGAAAACAAGTGTCATGAACACCAAGACACAGTCAAGTCGTGTCTGTTATCAGAGTTAATTAAGCAAATCTCAAGTCCGTAAAGTTAAGACTCGGGTCAAGTCATGTGACTCGAGTCCCCCACGTCTGGCGATATCGTATTAATCCCGTATCGGCCGCCCGTAGCCGCGAGCGTAGCGGTGGAGACGACAGGCGGCTTGAGGTGGAGATAAATGCAGATTGTCAGTAATTCATTAACCGAGATCAAGTTTTCTTTCAGACAACATTTCCCCTGATCAATACGCTCTCCCGCCCCGCGCGGCTCATTGATCTCGTTTAGTCCTGCCTGCCGGATTGTCAGATCCCATTAAAGAGCCTGGGCAAATATTTCAATGCCCTATCGATGAGGCCGCTGCTATCGTTTCATTCATCAGGGTGCGTGAATCCCAGGCCCCGCGTCATCGATCCTCGCCAAACACAGCGTCCTTTACACGAGTGCTCGAGAAGAGCCTCCCTGCATGTTCCCGTTTTTACAGGGACCCCAAAGAACCTCTGTTTTTAATAAGAAAGCAAAATACTGCTACACTTTCACCCCAGAGCGCTTCACTTTCAGTTTCATTTCAGTTTAGTTTCAGTTTTAGTTCAGTTTTACCTAGTTTGAGAGTTTTGGTTCTTAGTAAAGGGCACAGCCAATCGGAACAGAGCTCATTTACATATATCTGTCTTGTAACAATCTCAGTCTGTTTAGTTATGAGCAGAGGTTGAAGAATGGTTAATGATTTAGGTTCATATTTGGTACATACAGATGGTCAGATATAAACAGCTGTATGTGGAATATGAAGATAATAGATGTTTGTTGTGATGAGATGTTTTTGAACATGTAATATATGATCATTTTCAGCTTAAATATCAAATCAATATCAGTGTTGGAAACTAAATTTGTATATCAGTCCAGCCCAGTGTGGGGTTTAGTGAACAGGGCTCTTGGTTGGAAGACATTAATGGGACTAGGGGTATAAGAAAATATCGAAATATCGAAATATCGAATATTGGGATATTATGTTTAGTGATACTGTATCGATTCTCAAAAACACAGTATCAATACACAGATTTCTGGCAGAAAGTGAATCATTGTGTGTTGTGTTTAAACCTCTAACCACTAGATGGCAGTGTTGTAATCCATTTTTAGCTCCACTCCAACATTAACAAACAGCCCAAGGGTGCAGTGCTATTGTAAACATTGATAAACCTGTTCATACAGTGGTGTGTTTTAATAGTAGGATTTGAAAAATCACAGTTTATCACTTTACTTGTAGTTTAAATGTATCATGATATAATATTGAAAATATTGTATCGCCAGGTTCTTGCCAATACACAGCTCCAAATGGGACCACCTTTGTTAAATCTTTTAATCAGTTTCCACTGTAAACAAACACACATCATGGCAGGCGAACTCATCTATAGTCAAGAGTATAAAACATATTATAGTATTATTAAATGTATCGGCACTGTCCAATAAGAAACAAGTATCTTCAAAATGGCAACTTTACAGGAGAAGCCAAAAACTGTCGTCACTTTCAATAGAAGTCAATGGAACCAGAATTCTTTCCAAGCTATTTTGGACCATTTCTATTGGTCCATTCATCATTACATTTGTACACAGTGTAAACAGCGACTGTTGTGTTTATATAGTGCAGAAAAATTAAATAGACAAACATGGATGTGCTGGTTTTTCTCTGGACAGCGACGATATGCTTAGTATACACACTACCGCTCAAAAGTTTAGGATCACTTTAGAATTTCATTTCATGCATTTTTCATTCAATTCACAACCAATATTGTTCATTTCACAATGAATGTAAGTGTATCAGATGATTTTTAAAGAATAAAAATGTTTGTATTAAAGTCTATTTTTGTACAGAGGCTTATTTTACATATAGTTCTATTATCAGTAATTCTCAGTCCTCTGTCTAAATCTCCTGGTACGACCACCAATCCAAGTTAAGAATGTTATTGAACTAATTGGTTGTTAGGACACTCTTGCTCAATTGTGATCACAGCTGAAAAACATTCTACTAATAAGTGAGTATAAAAGGGAACAACATTCTAGGTTAGTTTAGTATCTGAAGATCAGCAGTTGATGGCTTGCTGACCGACTCACAATGACCAGAAAGAAACAACTTTCTTTAGAGACCCGTCAGTCCATTGTTGTGTTAAGGAAGAAGATACTCCATTAAAACAAGAACATTTCACTGTGATCCCAAACTATTGAGCAGTAGTGTATATATATATATATATATATATATTTAGTATATTTTAATTTGAAAAAGTGATGAAATGATGTGACTGTATTAGCAGGTAATCCTGCTGGAAACTAGTTAGATTATCTACCAATGCAGTAAGAGTTTGGTACAGAGTAAAATAGAAATACTGAAACGAAGTGAACGACAACACAACAAAAATTCTCACGTTATAAATAACAGAGCAACTTCTGCCACCTTTAAAAGGAGGAGGAGAAGCATAACATTAAAACCACCTCCTTATATCTTCACTCACTGTCCACTGTATCAGCTCCACTGACCATACAGGACCTCCACTCACTGTCCACTGTATCAGCTCCACTGACCATACAGGACCTCCACTCACTGTCCACTGTATCAGCTCCACTGACCATACAGGAGCTCCACTTACAGACTGTAGTTCATCTGATTCTCTGTATACTTTATTACTCTGTTCTTTAATGATCAGGACCACCACAGAGCAGATCCACTCAGTGTGTCCACTCACTGTCCACTCTATTAGACACTCCTACTACTTGCTGGTCCACCTTGTAGATGTAGAGTCAGAGACAGTAGCTCATCTGCTGCTGCACAGTTTGTGTTCCTCTAGTTCTTCATCAGTGGACACAGGACGCCGCCCACAGGACGCTGCTGTCTGGATAGTTTTGGTCGGTGGACGATTCTCAGTCCAGCAGAGACACTGAGGAGTTTAAACACTCCAGCAGCAGCAGCAGCACTGCTGTGTCTGATCCACTCACAACAGCACAACACACACTACTAACACCATGTCAGTGTCACTGCAGTGCTGAGAATGACCCACCTCCCTAATAGTATCTGCTCTGTGGTGGTCCTGTGGGGGTCCTGATCATTAAAGAACAGAGTAATAAAGTATACAGAGAATCAGATGAACTACAGTCTGTAAGTGGAGCTCCTGTATGGTCAGTGGAGCTGATACAGTGGACAGTGAGTGGAGGTCCTGTATGGTCAGTGGAGCTGATACAGTGGACAGTGAGTGGAGGTCCTGTATGGTCAGTGGAGCTGATACAGTGGACAGTGAGTGGAGGTCCTGTATGGTCAGTGGAGCTGATACAGTGGACAGTGAGTGGAGGTCCTGTATGGTCAGTGGAGCTGATACAGTGGACAGTGAGTGGAGGTCCTGTATGGTCAGTGGAGCTGATACAGTGGACAGTGAGTGGAGGTCCTGTATGGTCAGTGGAGCTGATACAGTGGACAGTGAGTGTAGGTCCTGTATGGTCAGTGGAGCTGATACAGTGGACAGTGAGTGGAGGTCCTCTATGGTCAGTGGAGCTGATACAGTGGACAGTGAGTGGAGGTCCTGTATGGTCAGTGGAGCTGATACAGTGGACAGTGAGTGGAGGTCCTGTATGGTCAGTGGAGCTGATACAGTGGACAGTGAGTGGAGGTCCTGTATGGTCAGTGGAGCTGATACAGTGGACAGTGAGTGTAGGTCCTGTATGGTCAGTGGAGCTGATACAGTGGACAGTGAGTGGAGGTCCTCTATGGTCAGTGGAGCTGATACAGTGGACAGTGAGTGGAGGTCCTGTATGGTCAGTGGAGCTGATACAGTGGACAGTGAGTGGAGGTCCTGTATGGTCAGTGGAGCTGATACAGTGGACAGTGAGTGGAGGTCCTGTATGGTCAGTGGAGCTGATACAGTGGACAGTGAGTGGAGGTCCTGTATGGTCAGTGGAGCTGATACAGTGGACAGTGAGTGGAGGTCCTGTATGGTCAGTGGAGCTGATACAGTGGACAGTGAGTGGAGGTCCTGTATGGTCAGTGGAGCTGATACAGTGGACAGTGAGTGGAGGTCCTGCATGGTCAGTGGAGCTGATACAGTGGACAGTGAGTGGAGGTCCTGTATGGTCAGTGGAGCTGATACAGTGGACAGTGAGTGGAGGTCCTGTATGGTCAGTGGAGCTGATACAGTGGACAGTGAGTGGAGGTCCTGTATGGTCAGTGGAGCTGATACAGTGGACAGTGAGTGGAGGTCCTGCATGGTCAGTGGAGCTGATACAGTGGACAGTGAGTGGAGGTCCTGTATGGTCAGTGGAGCTGATACAGTGGACAGTGAGTGGAGGTCCTGTATGGTCAGTGGAGCTGATACAGTTGACAGTGAGTGGAGCTCCTGTATGGTCAGTGGAGCTGATACAGTGGACAGTGAGTGGAGGTCCTGTATGGTCAGTGGAGCTGATACAGTGGACAGTGAGTGGAGGTCCTGTATAGTCAGTGGAGCTGATACAGTGGACAGTGAGTGGAGGTCCTGTATGGTCAGTGGAGCTGATACAGTGGACAGTGAGTGGAGGTCCTGTATGGTCAGTGGAGCTGATACAGTGGACAGTGAGTGGAGGTCCTGTATGGTCAGTGGAGCTGATACAGTGGACAGTGAGTGGAGGTCCTGTATGGTCAGTGGAGCTGATACAGTGGACAGTGAGTGGAGGTCCTGCATGGTCAGTGGAGCTGATACAGTGGACAGTGAGTGGAGATATAAGGAGGTGGTAGGTTTAGTGTTTCTGCCACACACTCTAACCTACATATGTGTTCTTAGGTGGATCTGGCGGAGCTCTGTTTAAAGGCTGGAGTGAAAAACCTCCCCACGGTTCTCCTCCTCACAGACGCTCAGATCCTCGATGAGCGCTTCCTCGTCATCATCAGCAGCCTGCTCTCCTCAGGTCAGACTCTTTATCCAGCTCCATCTCCATCTTACGTTTGGTTCTTCATGCTTGTTGTATTTGAACTCTGTAAAAGTCTTTAAAATCTTTAAAAGCCCAATAAAAATTGTAGCCGGGTTGTTTTCCGCGTGGTGTCCAGGTAGATACAGCCAAGTTAGGGTCCAGTTAGGACGTCAGGAGCTGGACTGAAGGCCCTACGCATTAGATCATCTACCAGCATAATTAGACCGTTACTAACTAATCATGTTCTAATTTATAAAAGAAGGAACAGAAGAATTTAGAGTTTAGAACTATTTACACACTCAAACTAGTGAACACACACTAGAGGACAGTGAGCACACTTGCCTGGAGTGGTGGGCAGCCCTATCCACAGTCCCCGGGGAGCAGGTGGGGTTTAGGTGCACACACTGACTACTAGTGTGTGTGTGTGTTCATTAGTGTGTGTGTGTGTGTGTGTGTGTGTGTGTGTTCATTAGTGTGCGTGTGTGGGTGTTTCACTGTCCCCTAGTGTGTGTGTCTGTTTGTTTATTAATGTGTGTGTGTGGGGGGGGGGGTTGTTTCACTGTCCCCTAGTGTGTGTGTCTGTGTGTTCATTAGTGTGTGTGTGTGTGTGTGTGTGTGTGTGTGTGTGTGTGTGTGTTCATTAGTGTGTGTGGGGGGGGGGGGTGTTTCACTGACTACTAGTGTCAGTGTGTGGGGGGGGGTTGACTAACTACTAGTGTGTGTGTTCATTAGTGTGTGTGTGTGTGTGTGTGTGGGGGTGTTTGACTGCCCCATAATGTGTGTGTTCATTAGTGTGTGTGTGTGTGTGTGTGTGTGTTTGACTGACTACTAGTGTGTGTGTGTTCATTAGTGTGTGTGTGTGTTTGACTGACCACTAATGTGTGTGTGTTCATTAGTGTGTGTGTGTGTGTGTGTGTGTGTTTGACTGACTACTAGTGTGTGTGTGTTCATAAGTGTGTGTGTGTGTTTGACTGACTACTAGTGTGTGTGTGTTCATTAGTGTGTGTGTGTGTTTGACTGACCACTAATGTGTGTGTGTTCATAAGTGTGTGTGTGTGTGTGTGTGTTTGACTGACTACTAGTGTGTGTGTTCATAAGTGTGTGTGTGTGTTTGACTGACTACTAGTGTGTGTGTGTTCATTAGTGTGTGTGCGTGTGTGTGTTTGACTGACTACTAGTGTGTGTGTGTGTTCATAAGTGTGTGTGTGTGTGTGTGTTTGACTGACTACTAGTGTGTGCGTGTTCATTAGTGTGTGTGTGTTTGACTGACTACTAGTGTGTGTGTGTTCATTAGTGTGTGTGTGTGTGTTTGACTGACTACTGGTGTGTGTGTGTTCATTAGTGTGTGTGTGTGTGTGTTTGACTGACTACTAGTGTGTGTGTGTTCATTAGTGTGTGTGTGTTTGACTGACTACTAGTGTGTGTGTGTTCATTAGTATGTGTGTGTGTGTTTGACTGACTACTAGTGTGTGTGTGTTTATTAGTGTGTGTGTGTGTGTTTGACTGATTACTAGTGTGTGTGTGCTCATTAGTGTGTGTGTGTGTGTTTGACTGACTACTAGTGTGTCTGTGTTCTATAGTGTGTGTGTGTGTTTGACTGACTACTAGTGTGTGTGTGTTCATTAGTGTGTGTGTGTGTGTTTGACTGACTACTAGTGTTTGTGTGTTCATTAGTGTGTGTGTGTTTGACTGACTACTAGTGTGTGTGTGTTCATTAGTGTGTGTGTGTTTGACTGACTACTAGTGTGTGTGTGTTTATTAGTGTGTGTGTGTGTGTTTGACTGACTACTAGTGTGTGTGTGTTTATTAGTGTGTGTGTGTGTGTTTGACTGACTACTAGTGTGTGTGTGTTCATTAGTGTGTGTGTGTTTGACTGACTACTAGTGTGTGTGTGTTTATTAGTGTGTGTGTGTGTGTTTGACTGATTACTAGTGTGTGTGTGCTCATTAGTGTGTGTGTGTGTGTTTGACTGACTACTAGTGTGTCTGTGTTCTATAGTGTGTGTGTGTGTTTGACTGACTACTAGTGTGTGTGTGTTCATTAGTGTGTGTGTGTGTGTTTGACTGACTACTAGTGTTTGTGTGTGTGTGTGTGTGTGTGTGTGTGTGTGTGTGTGTGTGTGTGTGTGTGTGTTTCGCTGCTCTCTAGTAACGTGACTGTCCTTCATATATACACACAGGCTTCAGCCCAGAATTCCTCTATTGATACCTCCCTAAATCACAGCTTACTCACAGACTTCAACATCCAGGAATATAAATGTAAAGATTATGTTTTAAGTGAGTTTGAAATTATTTTTGAAACCTAATAAATAAAAAATATAAATAAATAAATCATGTTTACATGTGTTCACTGTACAGGAACTTAACCTCACACAGAAAATAGATGTTAACGAATGGCTCTGTCAGCCTGTGTGCTTTATATCCAGCAGGTGTGTATATATATATATATATATATATATATATATATATATATATATATATATATATATATATATATATATAATATAATATTTTTAAATAAATATATCACGCCCATCCCGCTGTTGCAGTTCTCAGTTTAGGACCCCCGCAGACAGTGGCGTCTCTGGGACACAAGGCTTCGCTAGAAGGCCCCACCAACTTGTAACCCGAAATGATATTCTGTGTCTGCCGCCGACTCTTAAAGTCTCCCCAGGGAGACCCCCTCCTCGCGCTCACACACACGCTCTCACGCCACAGGGGGTCTCATTGTGCTCTTGTCTGATGAATGGGAAACACATGTAAATGCGGCGGGGGAAGTGAAGTAGATTAACGGTGACTGGAACGGACCCGTGTGGCATTGGATGAAGGCCCCAAAATCACAGATGGTGCTGCTCATCTGTCACTGATGTCAGACCCCCGGGGTCAAAGACCCCCTCTGGGCATGTGAATCAGGAAGGAAAAAACACAACATCTAATTATTTAGGATTTGTAATTCTAATAGTGCTGCAGCGTCGGAATAGCTGAGGTTAGACTTCACGCTGCTGTCCGAGCGCTCACAGTCGCTGTGGTCAGTAACATGGAGCACATGCGTCTCAGCATCACAGCTTTCAGGTCATCAGTGTAGATCAGACTGTGTGTCTGTCCAGACCAGAGCTGGACACTCGAGTGAACAAGTCTCGAGTCAAAGTTGCACTTAAGTCGCCTAGAAAAAGACTTCAGACTTGATTTAAAACTCGTCCCTAATGACTCTCGACTCGACTCGGACACTGTGACTGAAGGGTAGTGACTTAGATGTTGTATTGACTTGAGACTTGACTTGTACTCTAGCCTAAAGACTTGTGACCTCTCTAGCCTAAAGACTTGAGACTTGACTTGGACTCTAGCCTAAAGACTTGAGACTTGACTTGTATTCTAGCCTAAAGACTTGAGACTTGACTTGGACTCTAGCCTAAAGACTTGTGATTTGACTTGGACTCTAGCCTAAAGACTTGTGACTTGACTTGGACTCTAGCCTAAAGACATGTGGCTAGACTTGGACTCCAGCCTAAAGACTTGAGACTTGACTTGTACTCTAGCCTAAAGACTTGTGACTTGACTTGGACTCTAGCCTATAGACTTATGACTTGACTTGAACTCTAGCCTAAAGACTTGTGTCCTGACTTGGACTGTAGCCTAAAGACTTGTGACTTGACTTGGACTTTAGCCTAAAGACATGTGGCTAGACTTGGACTCCGACCCAAAGACTTTTGACTTGACTTAGACTCTAGCCTAAAGACTTGTGACCTGACTTGGACTCCGACCCAAAGACTTTTGACTTGACTTAGACTCTAGCCTAAAGACTTGTGACCTGACTTGGACTCCAACCTAAAGACTTTTGACTTGACTTAGACTCTAGCCTAAAGACTTGTGACCTGACTTGGACTCCAACCTAAAGACTTTTGACTTGACTTGGACTCTAGCCTAAAGATTTGTGACTTGACTTGGACTCTAGCCTAAAGACTTGAGACTTGACTTGGAGTCTAGCCTAAAGACATGTGGCTAGACTTGGACTCCAGCCTAAAGACTTGTGTCCTGACTTGGACTGTAGCCTAAAGACTTGTGACTTGACTTGGACTTTAGCCTAAAGACATGTGGCTAGACTTGGACTCCAGCCTAAAGACTTGAGACTTGACTTGTACTCTAGCCCAAAAACCTGTGACCTGACTTGGACTCAGACCCAAAGACTTGAGACTTGACTTGTACTCTAGCCCAAAAACCTGTGACCTGACTTGGACTCAGACCCAAAGACTTTTGACTTGACTTGGACTCTAGCCTAAAGACTTGTGACTTGACTTGGACTCTAGCCTAAAGACTTGTGACTTGACTTGGACTCTAGCCTAAAGACCTTTGACTTGACTTGTACTCCAGCCTAAAGACTTGAGACCTGACGTTTGACTCCAACCTAAAGACTTTTGACTTGACTTGGACTCTAGCCTAAAGACTTGTGACTACACTTGGACTCTAGCCTAAAGACTTGTGACTTGACTTGTACTCTAGCCTTAAAACATATGACCTGACTTGGACTGCAACCTAAAGACTTTTGACTTGACTTGGACTCTAGCCTAAAGACTTGTGACTTGACTTGGACTCTAGCCTAAAGACCTTTGACTTGACTTGTACTCCAGCCTAAAGACATGAGACCTGACGTTTGACTCCAACCTAAAGACTTTTGACTTGACTTGGACTCTAGCCTAAAGACTTGTGACTACACTTGGACTCTAGCCTAAAGACTTGTGACTTGACTTGTACTCTAGCCTTAAAACATATGACCTGACTTGGACTGCAACCTAAAGACTTTTGACTTGACTTGGACTCTAGCCTAAAGACTTGTGACTTGACTTGGACTCTAGCCCAAAAACCTGTGACCTGACTTGGACTCAGACCCAAAGACTTTTGACTTGACTTGGACTCTAGCCTAAAGACTTGTGACTTGACTTGTACTCTAGCCTTAAAACATATGACCTGACTTGGACTGCAACCTAAAGGCTTTTGACTTGACTTGGACTCTAGCCTAAAGATTTGTGACTTGACTTGGACTCTAGCCTAAAGACATGTGGCTAGACTTGGACTCCAGCCTAAAGACTTGAGACTAGACTTGGACTCTAGCCTAAAGACTTGTGACTTGACTTGTACTCTAGCCTAAAGACTTGTGACTTGACTTGTACTCTAGCCTAAAGACTTGTGACTTGACTTGGACTCTAGCCTAAAGACTTGAGACTTGACTTGTACTCTAGCCTAAAGACTTGTGACTTGACTTGGACTCTAGCCTAAAGACTTGTGACTTGACTTGGACTCTAGCCTAAAGACCTTTGACTTGACTTGTACTCTAGCCTAAAGACTCGTGACTTGACTTGGACTCTAGCCTAAAGACATGTGGCTAGACTTGGACTCCAGCCTAAAGACTTGAGACTTGACTTGTACTCTAGCCTAAAGATTTGTGACTTGACTTGGACTCTAGCCTAAAGACATGTGGCTAGACTTGGACTCCAGCCTAAAGACTTGAGACTAGACTTGGACTCTAGCCTAAAGATTTGTGACTTGACTTGGACTCTAGCCTAAAGACATGTGGCTAGACTTGGACTCCAGCCTAAAGACTTGAGACTAGACTTGGACTCTAGCCTAAAGACTTGTGACTTGACTTGTACTCTAGCCTAAAGACTTGTGACTTGACTTGTACTCTAGCCTAAAGACTTGTGACTTGACTTGGACTCTAGCCTAAAGACCTTTGACTTGACTTGTACTCTAGCCTAAAGACTCGTGACTTGACTTGGACTCTAGCCTAAAGACCTTTGACTTGACTTGTACTCTAGCCTAAAGACTCGTGACTTGACTTGGACTCTAGCCTAAAGACATGTGGCTAGACTTGGACTCCAGCCTAAAGACTTGAGACTTGACTTGTACTCTAGCCCAAAAACCTGTGACCTGACTTGGACTCAGACCCAAAGACTTTTGACTTGACTTAGACTCTAGCCTAAAGATTTGTGACTTGACTTGGACTCCAGCCTAAAGACTTGTGACCTGACTTGGACTCCAACCTAAAGACTTTGACTTGACTTGGACTCTAGCCTAAAGACTTGTGACTACACTTGGACTCTAGCCTAAAGACTTGTGACTTGACTTGTACTCTAGCCTTAAAACATATGACCTGACTTGGACTGCAACCTAAAGGCTTTTGACTTGACTTGGACTCTAGCCTAAAGATTTGTGACTTGACTTGGACTCTAGCCTAAAGACATGTGGCTAGACTTGGACTCCAGCCTAAAGACTTGAGACTAGACTTGGACTCTAGCCTAAAGACTTGTGACTTGACTTGTACTCTAGCCTAAAGACTTGTGACTTGACTTGTACTCTAGCCTAAAGACTTGTG